>CM029536.1:600000-1058132 GCA_017141395.1 Laodelphax striatellus | reverse complement strand
CTTGGCCTGGTGCTCAAGAACCACTCACTAGAAACGTTTTTGTCAGAAAGTCCGATGTCCAAACAGCTGACAATTTGATTCAATGGTAGTTTTGCATCATTGAATCAAATGAACAGCTATTCAGTTATCGAACTCATTCACTCTAATGATAATTCTTCAACTATTTCTAATGGACAACTAGTTTTATTCGAACTATATTGAAGAGTTATTCACCTTATTGAAATAATCTGAAAACATTGTCAATTCTCCAATACTAAACATTTTACTAAACAAGTACCAATCACTTTGACTTCAGAACCGCGGTTTCGTGTTGGAACCAACCCGTGGCGAAGCGTGGTATACTTATTTGGTCATATAGTAGGCCGCAAATAAGTGTACGCTTCCTCATATCAGGTTGATTCAACATTTCATCTTCATTTTTCATTTCACTACTAACATCACAGGGATGAGGGGTACGTCAGTCCACTTCGTTAGAAGTTACAACGTTTCAACAAGTAACCATGATTCTGTAAATTGAAGTTATTAGTATTATAGATGAATTGACAATTTCGTCAACTTTTTTTTACATCATCGTTAGTCTTTATAAAAATTTTATCAGTTCTATACTTTTTCTAGGCAGTGATGCACAAATCTCGGAAATTTGACCCAGAATTTTTTATCGGTTCCGTCTTTTTCTCTCGACAGATGCACAAAAATCAAGCGGCCCTTCCTCTGCGACCGCTATTGCAATAAGATAACGACATCGAGCATGAACGTGTTCATCCAGTACGAGGACAATGTCTACGCGGGAGACTGCCGCCAGGTTACGGTGGGTAACAAGCAGATCTGGAACGAACAGGAGGTCTTCATGGCGTCCTGTCACACGGTAGAGAGACACGGCAATAATCTCAGGTGAGCGATATGAAGCATATTTTCATTTCCATTCCTCCATAACCATCTCGAATTTCAATTTTGATTTACAAAATTCGTTTTTCTAATGACTTTTTGGGTCTGAATCCCTCTCAGGTGAGAGATATGAAGCATATTTTCATTCCCATTCCTCCATAACCATCTCGAATTTCAATTTTGATTTACAAAATTCGTTTTTCTAATGACTTTTGGGTCTGAATCCCTCTCAGGTGAGAGATATGAAGCATATTTCCGTTTCCATTCCTCCATAATCATCTCAAATTTCAATTTTCAATTTCTATCAATGAATGTTGGTGAAAGACCTTCTCAGGTCTCCCACTATTCCATACATAAAAAATTAATCTCAAATTTCAATTTTGATTTACAAAATTAGTTTTTCTAATGACTTTTTGGGTCTGAATCCTTCTCAGGTTAGAGATATGAAGAATATTTTCGTTTCCATTCCTCCATAACCATCTCGAATTTCAATTTTGATTACAAAATTCGTTTTTCTAATGATTTTTGGGTCTGAATCCCTCTCAGGTGAAAAGATATAGCATATTTTCATTCCATTTCTCATCTCGAATTTCAATTTTGATTTACAAAATTAGTTTTCTAATGACTCTTGGGTCAATTCTGATCTAATAAATGATGTGATTATTACAGTTTCTAACTCTTTAGTAGGTGAAATAAAAATGATTCAGGATTCAAGCAATAAACAAAATTTATGATTGTTATGTTTTGAGGCATTAGTACTGTAATGTGTGATAAATAAATAAGTACTGATCTTCTAATAGATAAATGTTTATTGATGAAGATTAATGATCATAATTTGATTTTGAGAAAAAAGACAAAGAAATTTAATCATTAAATTTAAAATCTTTTTGAAGCACACGAAATATTAACTTGAAAAGCTAAAATGAATATCAACTTGAAATATCTGGAATTTTGATAAATATATTAATCATTGAAAATCAATATCTCTGATTTATTCTTTTCTTTGCCCAGAGCCACCGACTGTCTAAACGGCACAATTCTGGAAGAAAGCAAACTTCGCAGCCCTACGTGAATTTCAGCGTATTCTGGACGCTGGTAGCCAACAGCACAACCCCGTGGACCAGAGTACCTTCCCTGGCAGAGCAAGCTAACCATCTACAACTACTCGCGGCTGCTCATCAACCTCGACGGCTGCGTCACACGCTGCGTGGCGAGTGAATTTCAGAGCGCACGATAGCGATGGAGACAATCACACCGCGCAGAGCCGCTTTCCTTGCTATATCAATAGGGTAAGTTGAGCTCTAACAAAGGAAATACAAAAATATATCATAATCTTCGAAACAAAATAGTTTTTTATCTTCAATAACAATTTAATTTATTTACTTTGGTTCGATCGATATTTTAATATTTATTTATTTATTTGACAATTATACAGGGTGTTTCAGAACTCCCTACCAATACTCTAGGGCATTGTTCCTGGTCAAAAACCATATCTAAATATCATATTTAAATTGTCCAAAAGTCCTTAGTTACTCACACAGCTGCCATTTTGGTTTTCCGCTTATTATTTTTTATCTCAATAATGGTGAAACATATGGAATAAACCAACATTTAGGACAACTAGAGAAAGCTACAAAAAAATTATGACAATTTTTCAAATCCATAAAACAAAATGTATATTATTTAAAATTTTGTTTCTTGAATAACTCGGAAACCGTTGATATTACGGAAATTGTACAGGAATAACTTGTCTCAGTAAATTTAATTACAAATCGATTGAAACCTTATTTCTTAAGATTGGACCAATATTGACTGAGACATGGTAGCTTTAGTGACAAAATGGCGGCCATTTAAAATTTTGTTTCTTGAATAACTCGAAAACCGTTGATAATACGCAAATTTTACAAGAATAACTTTTTAGTAAATTTAATTACAAATCGATTAAAACCTTATTTATTAAGATTGGTCCAATATTGACTGAGATATGGCAGTTTTAGTATAAAAATGGCGGCCATTTAAAAATTTTGTTTCTTGAATAACTCGAAAACCGTTGATAATACGCAAATTTTTACAAGAATAAACTTTTTTAGTAAATTTAATTACAAATCGATTAAAACCTCATTTGTTAAGATTGGTCCAATATTGACTGAGATATGGCAGCTTTAGTGACAAAATGGCGGCCATTTAAAATTTTGTTTCTTGAATAACTCGAAAACCGTTGATAATACGAAAATTTTACAGGAATAAATTTTTTTAGTAAATTTAATTACAAATCGATTACAAACTTAGTACCACCAGAGACAATTAGAACTAGAATCCACTTGTATCTGGTACCACTAATCTAGTGAGTGAGTGAGATAAACTGCTGCATTGCATAACGTGCGCTCTCTCTGCGCAGTAGAGTTCTTATTTTGAAGGCTCTTTTGTCTGTTGCCAGACTATAGTAGTCCAAGTCCACTTCAAATCTTCTTCTACCTTTTTCTCTTGTTCAGCACGATTTCGTCTCAATATTTTCTCGTTTTTCTCTCGTCTGTTGAATCAGAACGACTCAAGCACAGTGGTAGCCCGCTCAACTCTGGACAAAACGCGTGCGCGAGCTTCTAATCGTAGTGAGTGGTGCCACTCACCCTGTTCGGTGTGGTGAGCCTCACCGCCTTGGTTGTGATCGCGCACTCGGCAGTGCAAGTGGGCGACGACGCCTAAAATGCGCTGGCGCTGGAAGTGGCTGGCATCGCCCGCCGCCGCCGACTGCGCAGAAGACGCCGTCGACGACGAGCAACTAGCCATGGAAGACGTGCTGCAAGCCAACAGCGCGAAGCGGCGATTAAGCCGACGAAATTGCCGCCAACGGCCATTAACAGTGAGAGTTGTTGACGATCCAGGACGCTGCAAAAGTGGCCGACGACTAGCCATCAACAGGAGATCAGCAGCGAGCGACAATTCGTTGACGGTCTAAGTCATGCGTGCGGCCGACGACTAACAACTAGCCATGAAAGACTAACAGCAGAGCGACAATTCGTGACGAAATTGGTGACAACAGCGAAGCAACATTTTGTAACAAAATTGTCACTAACAGCGGAGTGAGCGACAGTGCGATCGAACTATGACATCGCTCATTAAGGACGAAAGTGTTGCTGTTTACGATCCAGACGCTGACCGCCAAAAGTGGCCGACGACAACAACTGGTCCTGGCTGCTTAAAATCGTCGTTAAGTCAGCGTCAGAGACCCGAACTGATCAGGAGGAATTCTGAAAACTCTGACACTGGTGACCCGAGCCAGCCAGGTTACACGGAATTATTATTATAACTAACTAAATGGCCATGAAAGACTAACAGTGGAGCGGTAATTCGTGACAAAATTGGCGACAACACTCAATTAGGCTAGGCGTACACTGGTTAGTCAAGACAAGACAAGTTACGTTTAGTCACAGTACTTCACATAGATGCTTTGGCGAAGCAAACACATCTATTAGCGTCATTGCATCGCGTGTGTGTGCTGCCTACAAGCAGCGTTATGTGAATTACTGTGACCAATAAACGTGTCTAATTTCGTCTTGTCTTGTTCCTGACTAACCGGTACGCTGCCTCAGCCTCACAGTGTTGTTGACAACGATCACCAGGACACTGCAAAAGTAGCCGACGACTAACAACTGACCATGAAAGACTAACAGCAGAGCGACGATTCGTGACAAAATCGGCGACAACACTCATTAACAGTGTTGTTAACGATCCAGGACGCTGCAAAGTGGCAAACTAAGAACAAGCCATGAGAGACTAACAGCGAGCGACAAATCGACGTCACACCATGCTGTGTTATTGACAATCCAGACGCCGCAAAAGTACAACGACTAACAACTAGCCATGAAAGATTAACAGTGAGCGGCACTGTGACGTAAATCGGCGACAACACTATAAACAGTGTTATTGACAATCCAGGACGCTGCAAAAGTGGCTGACGACTGACAACCAGCCATGAAAGACTAACAGCGGAGCGACACCGTGATTCCGGACGAAATTGGCGACAACGCTCATTAACAGTGTTGTTGACGATCCAGGACGCTGCAAAAGTGGCCGACGATTAACAACTGGTCTTGAAAGACTAACAGCGGAGCGACAATTCGTGACGAAATCGGCGACAACGCTCATTAACAGTGTTATTGTCGATCCAGGACGCTGCAAAAGTGGCCGACGTTCAACCAACAACTGTCCGTGCGAAAGACAGACGCTGCAAGCTGACAACATTGCCAGCCTAACACACCGAAGTTATTTGGCTGTTTGTTACAACGAAGGTAAATCAGCCAGCTAGCTCAATCTTTCTGAATCGAGACTTGCTAAAAGCCAATATTTTTGGAGATTTAAAACTTGATTAAGAGGGTATTGTAGAACTTGTAGAACTTTAGATGAATGAATGAAACAGAGATAGTGTCGATTCCACAAAAGACAATATCAGTTCCATGCAGTAGTCAGTTATTTTAGATGCAGTCATTATTTAGATGAATATCTAAATAATGACTGCATAAATAGAATAGCTAGATATCTATCAATAATGACCACAAAATAGAATATCTGTTTGATGCAACTTGTCAATTTCACAAAAGAATATATCTGTTTTGATGCAATCTTCTATTTCCAAGATTTGATATTGTTCAAGAATCAAATTATTAATTTCAAATTACGTTTCTGGCAAATGATAAAATCTCACATCCAATAAAACTAAGAAAGTCTCGCTTTGAATATTGAACTGATGACTATAAACTTCAAACTGGACAAGGCACTCTTTTGCTGCACTTGTCTAAAATTAAGACACTCATTCAATGAATGAGATTTTGATGGCAAAATTTGATTTGAGTTTATTTGTAAGTAGGCTATTGCATTTTCATTTGTCAGTTTTTATCTATTATCTCCTCAAACAACTTACTTCACGCAAGTATTTTAAAAGTTTAGGATTAAACATATTGGATGATGATGCATTGGAACAATGGAATAGAAATTTATCATAATAATTCTATATTGTGCGGACAATTTATAGGCTTGTAATTGGTAAATAATTATTTCATCAGTTGAATCAATCAAATATAACCCTCAAACAAAATAAAACCATCAAAAATGAGATGGATAAGAAATTATACCTCAGGACGATCAATCTGTTTTCAGTTCACTGAACACAAATTCATTCTCTTGAAAATCAAAAATTACTCTTGAAACTTTGATAGACTAAATTTCTAGTTAGCATGTACTGTAACTAGCAACTCAATCAAAACAGATCCTGAAACATCTTCCAGGTAGATTAATCTGCTTTAGAACACTGGTTCACGTAATCAATTCTCTTAGTTCCTATTCTATTCTAATCATTCTCTTTGAAAATCAAAATTCGCTCTTCGAACTTTTAGGAAGACTGAACCCCTAGTTGGCATGTAGCAACTCAATCAAAACAGATCCTGAACCAGTGAAATAATATTATTCTATGGACGGGAAACGACCAAAGACTGGCCAATTCCCAAGGGAGCTTTCAAAACATCAACTTTGTTTTACTTCCTGCATAACCACATCAGGAACAATTATTATCATATTCTCCGGACGATGATAAGCGTAGCCTACAAAACTGCTGGCCAACTCCGGAGGCAATCCTTTTCGAAAACATGAGCTTCGCATTGGCAACCTGACGTCAGGGGAGCCAAGATAGCCACCAGGGTAGTGTCCAAATTTGTAAAGAAGAAGAAGAAGACAAGAAGAAGAAATGAAGAAAGAAGAAAGAAGAAGAAGAAGAAGAGAAGAAGAAGAGAAGAAGAAGAAGAAGAAGAAAGAAGAAGAAGAAGAAGAAGAAGAAGAAGAAGAAGAAGAAGAAGAAGAAGAAGAAAAAGAAGAAGAAGAAGAAGAAGAACAAGAAGAAGAAGAAGAAGAAGAAGAAGAAGAAGAAGAAGAAGAAGGCTAGAAGAAGAAGAAGAAGAAGAAGAAGAAGAGAAGCAGAAGATGAAGAAGAAGAAGAAGAAGAAGAAGAAGCAGGAAGAAGAAAAGCAGAAGAAGAAGAAGAAGAAGAAGAAGAAGAAGAAGAAGAGAAGAAGAAGAAGAAGAAGAAGAACAAGAATAAGATGGAGAAGAAGTAGAAGAAGAAGTAGGAGTAAAGAAGAAGAAGAAGAAGAAGAAGAAGAGGAGAAGGAAAAGTAGAAGAAGAAGATAGAAGAAGAAGAAGAAGAAGAAGAAGAAGAAGAACAAGAACATGAAGAAGAAGAAGAAGAAGAAGAAGGAGAAGAAGAAGAGAAGAAGAAGAAGAAGAAGAAGAAGAAGAAGAGAAGGAGAAGAAGAAGAAGAAGAAGAAGAAGAAGAAGAAGAAGAACAAGAAGAGAGGAAGAGGAAAAGGAAGAGAAAGAGGAAGAAGGGGAAGAGGAAGAAGAAGAAGGAGAAGGGGAAGAGGAAAAGGGAAGAGTAAAGAGGAAGAGGAAGAAGGGAAGATAAAAGAGGAGGAAGAAGAAGAAGAAGAAGAGGAAGAAGAAGAAGAAAAAGGAGAAGAGAAAGAAGAAGAGGAAAAAAGAAGGAGAAGAGAAAGAAGAAGAAGAAGAAGAAGAAGAAGGAGAAGAAGAGGGAGAGTAAAGAAGAAGAAAAAGAAGAAAAAAGAAGAACAAGAGAAAAAAGAAGAACAAGAAAGAAGAAGATCAAGAAAAGAAGAACAAGAAAAGGAGAAATGTATGATGAAGAAGAAGGAGAAAAAGAAGGAGTATCGAGAGAAGAAGAATTTATGAAAAGGAAGAAAATAAAGAAGAAGAACAAAAGCCAAAAGAAGAAGAAAGCTATTGAAAGTTACTGGCAAGATTGGCGAAATTCAAACATGTTATTCCTCAGTGATGCCGTCACACACTCAGTTCAATGTAGCTTCCAAGGCAGCAACAATCTCGTGAACACTACATTGTATTATTCTATTCATCTTGAGGGGAATAATATTAACATTCTCTGAACAATGAACAGAGTTGAATACTGCGATGAAAGGACGCAGGTTGATTAAGAGGGTCCAACGGGTGAAACACGAGTCTGCTGTCCATGCTTCTTCCTTCCCTTCATCTCGATCGATGAGCTGACTCGCAAAGGTTGGCCAGAGATTGCCATTATGTGCTCCCCCTCCACCTCCAAGGTGAGCATTCAACCCCTCTATGCAATTTTTCGTGTGCCTCACCTCTCCTCACCCACCCAAGGAAAGCATTCAACCTCCACCTACCAGCTATCACACCCCAAAGCTCACTAAGTCTACACATCAACTTTGGAGAACTATAGCTTTTTGTTAGACGTCTGTTCATCCTCGGAGTTTCATGCGGCTCACACGAGCCTTTCTTGAAGAAGAGAATACCAGAGTGAGGAAAAGAGTGGAGGAGTAAGATAGAGAGTAGTATGAGAATGAGAGAGAAAGAGAGTTGTAAAGAGTGAGTGACGAGAAATACATTGTTCTTCTGAGAGTCCTACAGTTCACACAGCATTTCATCTTGCTTGAATAAACACACACCGATTAGTCATTGCATCGGTGTAATATACTTCATTCAAGCAATAGTACAGTGTGACCAAACGACCAATTACCCTGGTCTTGTCTTAACTGCTGAGCGATATCGATTAGGTCAATTGAAGATTGAGATTAGTTACAGCTTGATCATAGTATTGATAGTTGCCATGGCTGTATACACACCGCCGATGCAATCACTTGAACGTTGTGTGTTGCTCATGACAACTATGTTGAAGTACTAGTATGACGAGCTCACCACCGTTTAGTCTTGAATTATTAGTTGTTATGAAGCAACACACACCGATTAGTCATTGCATTGCGTGTGCTGTTTCACAAGCAGCTGGGTGATTACTGTGACTAAACGTGACCACGCGTTCTGTCTATCTGTCTGCCCGTCTGACTAACCAGTGTACGCCTACGTCTAAGAGCGAGTATGAGAGTGAGAAGATTGCTTCTTTCTTGATAAATTGCTTCTTTCTCTAAGAGAGAAGAGAGTTCTGGGCGGCAAACATCTCATTATTTCTCTGAGACAAGATTGGAGAGAAAATGATGGATGAATACATTTTCTTTCCTCTTAAAGAGAGAGAGAGAGAGAGAGCGTGAGGCATCCATCTCTTCCTGAGCGAATCTCGTCTGAGCAGTTTAGCACAAATTGCTCAACCTCCTTAACTCCCTGAATAGACAGACTCATTCACCAATCTCTTCTAACAATTCATCCTTTCAAGTTCGTGTAATTATGGACGGTCTTCACAACGTCGTGAGATTTGCTCCCACCAATTGACGGTGCTGAGATTCGGAAAGACTTACTGATATTATAGATTAGTGTTCAGTGAGGAAGATTATTTTGATTAACGTCTGCTGAATAGTACCGGCTGTTTCAGAAGAACGCACCCACGCTTGAAGTTTGAGGATAATAATATTTTCTATCGGAGAATATTTTTTCCTCAAAAATACACACGTATGCATTATCTAGCGCAACCGGTTTTCAAAGTCAAAATAAATATTTCCACAATGAATTACAAGAATATGCAAAGGATTACATAGCCGATAATAGGAGGTACACAGTATTAAACAGCCATGATGGAGGAATTCTAGCAAAAGACGACTACAATGAATGAGAAAATGAATGGGTAGAGTTATTGCATGAAAGCAGTGTGTTAACAAGCACACTGCGACGGCACCCTGGTTCGGTCTTGTCTTGACAACCCGTGAACGCAGCCCAAATGCTTCTAGAATATTTCTCACAATGCATGACGATTGGCACCTGTGTGAGTATTAATCAACATATCGTCTATGAAAAAATTAAAAAAGAAAATTTGTGCCAGGTCCCATTTTTTGTGACTAGGCGTACACTGTTTGTTAGAACAAGATTAGTCAACAAGTTTAGTCTCAGTACCAGGCGGTTTTGATGAAGTACACACCACGGTCATTGCAGTTCGGTGAGGCTTCATACAAACTATGTGAAGTAATTGGTATTTACAAACGTGCCTAAGATCACGTCTTGTCTGCCCACCAACACCAGGTGTACGCCTAGCCTTACAGAGCAATGAGGCAGAACCAACGCGTAGCTTGCCAATGATCCTATAGAATAAGCAAATGAATTTAGTGCTGATGAAGTTGTAGTACTGACTATACAGCTTCCAGTAAGGACTACTGTAGTCTAGTGAGTATTAAGTTACTTACTCAATTGAGCCTATTTGAGAAGATAGTTATTGAGCAATCTTCGACTTTACGTGATTTTAATGTAATTAAAGTGAGTATATGAAGAAGATGTGAAATTCCAACAAATATTAGGACTTTAATAGAAAATGAAATTGTTGAAAAGTGCAGGATCAATTATTTTTTCGAAATGAATGATCTCAATTTTTCGCAGAATCGAATTAATAGGAATAGCATTTTGTAAAATAAAAATTTTTAGATTGATTTAGATTTCAATGGAAGATAATACACCATAACCTTGAAACACCACTTTTATCAACTTAATTCTAGGAAACATTGAATTATTAACATAACATTGAATGTTAGTCTTCAACTTAATTTGTGAGCCTTATCAAAAAATTAAAAAATGTGAATATTAATAATGTATTATTCATTATTATTTATAATAATGTATCAAAAATTTATATATGAATGTATAATTTGTCCTAACTTCAGAGATTTCTGTTTCATATACAGGATAACTGAGCTTATTACATGTTTATACCACACCAAAATTTCTAGGGGAATATCAATAGATTGATTATTTATTACTAAGATTTTGTGTATCTCAAGGTACTTTACTGAACTCATCGAATAGAACTTAATGCTGAGCCTTATAAATTAAGAAGCTTCAATATTGATGTACCATGTACCACAACTGTTCTTTCATCAAACTATATCTAACCTTCATTCTATGTTTAGAGATAACGATTAATTTGACGCCAGGCATTAGATAGATAGAGATATTATTTGTTCCTTCGTACTCTACGGTATCGGCAAAATAAATATTCTCTACCAATCTAATGCCAAGCGTCAATTAAATGAATCTGATAAAGGACTGAGAACTGTTGGATAGATTCAGGTAGTTTGGTACTTTATTTCTGTGATTTCCTACTATAGAGAATAAGGAAAATGTGAGGTTTTCTCCTCAAATTTGAAAATGTTACGAATTCTTGACAAAAATGAAAATGATTCCACCATAATCATATAAGTAATCTTTGTCCCATCACAGATCTCTGACTCCTATGTAACGGCTATAGAAATTATTCAAGTAAGAAATTTCTAGTGTCAAGTGTGAACTTACCAGAAAAGAATAGGTAATATCAAAAGTAATACCTCAATTGATTCTCTCTCATGAGTTTCTCAATAAGTTTCTCTCAACTACAGATATATGCTTTAGTGATTTGATATTAATATTGTGTAGGAGTTGAAACAGAAGAAAAAATGTATTGAGCTGAGCATGAGAGTTTTTTGAGCTCTTGAACTTGAGACAGTTTACTCTAGTAAGGTAAGAGATTTAACGTAATCTGTTACTGGATTATATCATAATAATGATAGGTCTATTGTATTATTGATTATTGAAATTTCTGGTGCATCTGACATTGAAAACTTTGTATGTGTATAATTCTAACTATCTCAATTTAATGGTCTGATATTATATCTCTCTTGCTAGCCTACTATTCTAAAAAATGAACAATTTTTCTATCTACCCTAATAAAATAGATGTTGTGAACTGTGTGCGTTTTGTACTATGCATTAGCTTACATGTATTGCACAAAATTATCGACGTATGTGTGTGTAATTTGTAGCTCTTTCATTATTCAACATAAATCGAGCTTCAACAATTATTATTGATAGAAACTGAAGCCTAAAGTGTTATCAACGAAGCTGTGATCGTTTCATTTATTGTTTCAAGCGAGAGTGTTCTAAGAATATTTTGAATTAAAAAAATAATAGAAATACTGAATTATCTTCATCATTTTAAGTAGAGCTATCATGAATACTGAAGATTGTCCAGAGCGAAACCTTTTTATTGTGTACATGTTCAAAAGTCTTAACGAGTATATTTTCATTCCATAATATGATTCATAATAATTTCTCAGATGGAAGTGAATTCTATTTGAACTCTTATCGATATTAGGGACCAAAAATCATATCCATATTTCATTTAGACTACAGGTAAAATATTATGATGTTTGATACTCTTGTTTGTATCTTACATCTAATTAGGGGTTAATTTTTTAGTTCAGATTTTAGTTCACTTCTGAAAATTCTCATTATTTTTCAAATAATTATTTGGTTTTTGTAGCCTACATTAACTTTCCTATCCAACATACTGTATTTCCTTTTTATATTGTACATTCCTATTCTTGTATTATTGTCCTTATTGTACAGTCATTCTGTTAATAATGAATAGTACAATATGAAGAAATAGGACTACAAGAGATGTGTTTCAAAATAACGATCATCTGCACAATAACTCCAGAAATGGACCAATGCTATCTTGGGTACGCTAAGTCATTATAAAATTAATAGGTAATAAATTCAGCTACTGATGGGTCCTTTTAAACAAACAATTTAGAGGAAAGACAGTGAACATTCTCAAGTACACTTCCGCTAATTTCTAATTTTATAATAAATGATTGATTCTTTCCCTCTCGCATGAAACCTTGTATCAAGAATATTACCAATGCTATATAAAATATTTGTGTCTTCAAGTCTGTGTTTGTGCCCTTTCTCAACGTGTGTGTGTATATACATATATGTGCATACTGCCATTGTGATTCTGAATGTGTTCCATGTCAATCTGTGTAACTGATGCATTTAAAATAAGTATTAGAATATTTTCAAGATGGAACTATTAATCGACTCTAGTATTCAAATTAGGGTAACTCTATGTTTTCAGTGGTAAAATGAGAATAACATTAGCTCTACAATCTCTAAGTTCAAGAAATATTTATAGAATAAATCATTATTTGTAGACAAACCAATATTTCTTTTGAATTTGATCAATTCCACCTCTTAATTGTACTATTGACAACTATTGTTCAATAATAACTAACCAAAATAGATAAACTAACCGTCCACAAATTTATAGTGAGAATATGATTTTTTTAATTCGAAAAATGTGTTCTAATGTAAACCATCAATGAAACTAAAATCAGGGTAATTTATTATTGGCTTTTTGAAAAATCAATTGTTGCATTTCCTAAAAAAAAGATACATTTATTAACGACTTGTGATCATGATCAATTGTACAGTAATTACTTTAATTCGATTACTTATAGGAGTTGCAGTAATTTATTATTTATGATTATTTTGCAATTTTTTCACAAAAAAGATCTACAATACCGTAGGATTATTTGATTATCATATTATTTCATTAAAGGCCATTAATGAATATCTTTCTGGAACAATTAAAAAATATGAATCAAAATAAATACCAATACCCAAATCTGAAATCTTTATTTTACACTGTCGATTATAATTCCATCTTAGCTTGTATGAGATATTTATAGCAACATCGATTCAACTATTTTCTAAATGTGTATAATAGATTTATCTTATCAATACTGAAGTGCCGTTTGTATTTTTATCACCAACACAAAAATTTATTATCAATTATTATGTCTGTATCTACTATGATAATCCTTTAACGACTGTTCTTATTAGTGTTGTTGCTCACTGTAGCTTCATTACTTGAAAAATAATTGTGTAGATTTATTTACCTGGATTAAACCTAATGTTGAGAAAAAACTGTGCAATTTTTTCCCTTCAATCACTACATAAATAGATATATGGATATAGATAATATAGATATATGGTGCAAGAAAAAAGAGAGCACATCATTATGTGTGGTCTGACAATGTGACAATAGCCAAAAGAAAGCTTTTCAAAAAAACTGATGTGTATGCATAGGACGTGTATCGTGTAAGCAAAGCTCGTTTCATTTCCAATCATGTCTTCCATATTATGTGAGTGTGAGTTACCCAGAGTAAAACTGAATCAATACAAACAGGCAGTAGGATATCACTCCACCGAGTTTTTCAAATAATGCCAATTAGTGTGACATGCGTTAATAATTATTGATAAAACAAAGCAAGAAGTGCAATTATTGATGTATTTTAACATCTATGTGTTAATTCCGTTTCTCTCTTCTAAAGATAGTGGAGGATCTGACACAACTGATAATCACGAAAATAATTGAAGAGTCTCTTATCTCCAATAATGTATAAAGAGCGATGTCTTTAATGTATAAATATGTATAGAGCGATGACCAAATAAGTATACCACGCTTCGCCACGGATAAAGAGTCTGCCTATCTACATATGGGTTTTGTTGAGAGCCATTATCTATGAAACTAACGAATCAGTACCATAATCAGTGGTCTACGCTATTGTATGAATGTGATGTAGTGGAGAACAAGAGATCAAATTCATTGAGTAAGGGCTTTTTGTTATTTTAAATTCAATTTTCATTTTATTTTCAATTTTAAATTCAATTATTGTTATTTTGCATTCGAATAGTCTATTGAATTGATGGGAAACTGAGAAAAAACTATGAGCTCGTCTAATTTCAAGGGGAATCTTCTTAAAGATTTTTACTTAAGAGAAATACCTTTATTTGCTCTGATGTCAACATTATTATATGCACAAAAATCGCTCTCAACGTCACCCCAAATATAGAAATATTGTATGTACATATTTTCATTATTTTCTCAAGTAAGTTTGAGCAAGCAAGAACTCGCGGTTATTTTTCATACAGAATTGCAAGATTTTCAATATTCATGTTTCAAGCTGAATGACTGTCGTCGCAATAAATATAGGTAGCCCAGTTTTTATTCAAATCAGTCGTGTTTTAGCTGTTTTGAACGAATTTTCTACACTTGTGTGAAAAACTCGACATCAATATAGGCAAGCTACTTTGAATTCATTCATTCATTTATTGGCAAGATACATTACAATGTGGGAAGAATCAACAGACATTTGTCCAAAACTGCTTCTTTCCCAAATTTTGATAAATAGTCTGGAGGTTATGTTGTTGATTCATCTTAGGCTAGGCGTACACCGGTTAGTCAAGACAAGAAAAGATTAGATTAGTCACGTTTAGTCACAGTAATTCACATAGTTGCTTATGAAGCAGCACACACCGATGCAATGACTAATCGGTGTGTGTTGCTTCACTATGGAAGTACTGTGACTAAACGTGACTAATCCGTCTTGTCTGTCTTGACTAACCGGTGTACGCCTTACTGAAAGATATTGAGAGTCCAAAAAACTATTAACTAATGATAGTTTTGAATTGCATTTTTATTCTCAATAAATAGGCTACAAGAAAATATTTTTAGACTAGGGTACATGACAAAAAATTAACGTCATAAAAATCACCAACTTTCGATTTGAATGAATTGGGGTGTTTTGGCTGGTTCTATATTCAACTTGGTCGCATTTTCAACTCGACAACTGTCCATCAATAAGCGGAAACTTTTCCCCCTCCCCCTGCCCTCATTCACTGACGGACCTGTTGACGCCTCTCAGTGTTGTGAATGAGCGTCAGACGCTGATGACGTCAGCGGCTCGGCGTTTGGCGGCGCCGCGACGCTATTTCGTACAACATAAAATCGACGCTCTTACACTATAGAAGCGCCCTCTCATTTTCCCGCTTTTCATACAGCAGAAAGCTGAGAATAGTCTGCGTAGCTTCATAAGACTATAGCTGGGAAATGCCCAGTAAAATAGCCTTAGCTATATACCTATGTATACAGCGAGTATAAAGTGCAATATAGCTGGAAAATGCACGCAGTAGTATAGCTATGTATATAGAGAAGAAGTACAGTACTGTGTTTACAAAGCTGGCATGGCAATTTGAAGCGGGCCCCTGCTGATTAAAAACCCGTCTCTCATTCCAACATGGCTGACCTCATTTTCATGAGAGGACGCCGAAGTGTAGGAACTTATAGGAACTCATATTAGGCTACACTATGTCCATGAAAGACTATTATGAAACTATATAAAATATTCAGAGAAACACTATTCAAGAAAATATCGTTTGAAGAGTAATACAGCTGAAAAGTTATTTGAAATAGAGTGGGATTGCTTTTAAGACTTGTATAGGCTACAACGCAGGTGAATGTCGATGAAGGACTATGAAACTACATATAGCAGGATTCTTTTAACTTGTCAGAAAACAGCTGATTCAACGTAAGTAAACGAGCGTACATCAATCAGCTGTTTCTGACAATTTAAAAGAATCCTGCTATAAAATATTCAGAGTGCGACATATACTGTTCAAGAAAATAAAATAGTTTCAAAAGCAATGCAACTGAGATGAGAATTCTTTGGGGTATGAATGTTTTAGGGCTTGACTAGATTGAAAAACAGATATCGATGAGGATTGTGAACTTAGGCGTCGCGCCGGGGAGGCACAGGGGGGCACGTGCACCCCCCCCCCCCAACATTTTGAAAATATTATGAGATCTGTAAATAAAATAGATATCTGTTGATACTCAATTTTTTTTTTGTGAAGGCCTACACTAAATGATTTCTGAGCATTTTATTAAGTAGACTATAGCATATAAAAGTACCCTTTTGTAGTATGCTTACTGGCTCATAATATTATCCTTATTTTGATTTGTGTCCCCCCAAATATATTTATCACGCCTATATTATTATAGTGATAATTAGGTTACATTTCCAAGAATGACGACTTTAGAATGTATTATAGAGCTTAAAATAAACTCCTTTGAATGCATATTATTCATAATATTATTATTTTGATTTATTAAATATATATCGCTACGCCTGTAGTATAAGAGTTTAGTCTACACTGCAAGATATTGAATAGAACTGAGAAAGTATTAAATATAAAAGGAAGTTCTTTGGAATGGGGTATGAATTTTTAAGGCTTGAATGATAAATCAGTTATCCCCACCTTCAACTCCTCCTGACGACGATAAGCATGCAGCATCATCTGTCTCCTTTCCTCTTCAGAAACCACTGGCTCTCTTGCCGGCGCTCCTTCTCCCATCTATAAGAAAATATAATAACAAACAATAATAATTATGGTAACACATTGCATAGGTGGAAATTTTGGAAGATTCAATCCTGAAGATATAGAAAAATCTGTGAGAATATTATCGCCAGAATTATTACTATATACCATAATTATATTTTATTACTATATCTGAATTATTTACTAGGTCGTATAATAAGTTGGCCTCCTTCAAATAATTGATATCATGACATTCTCTTGATAAACTTACTTTTGAAATCTTGACAACGATTTTAGTCTTCTCGTTGTTTCCGACAAAATTACACAGCTTCTTGTTTCTCAGAAGCTCTTTTCCTGAGAACCAGAGCTGAGCTGATGCAATATCAATCACCTGAAACAAAGAAATAGATGAAAAAATGTTTAGTACTCATTAATTTACAACCTTCAAACTACTGATGACATATTTGGCTATTATTGAGTAAAAATTATGAATTCTTACTCACTTATACTTTGTAAGCAATTATTGAATTGCATGAGGATGATTATCATCAATTATTTATCAAATATTATTCACTCATCAACCTCAGCCACTCATGAAGGATTGTTCAAGCCACGGCAAGGCTGCACTAGATGAACTAGTGCAGCATCATAGCCCTAGGTGAACTAGTGTACATCTAGTGTAGCCTTGGCCACGGCCACCTTTCATTCAAAAATTACTTTTAATTTATTGACCATCTAACTTACAGTCTTCAACAAATTACAATGTGGAGATGAATAACATGCATGTATGTATGCCAAAAAGTGTTTCTAACCCAGACATGGAACGATAAAATTTAGATTCAGAAAATCAGATTCATTCCGTTCTGATAAACGTTATGTTATCAGCAATCAATAGACTCATTTATAGCCTTAAACTATACCTAGCCCTCAACTCTACAGTGTAAGTGGTATATTTGAAATTATCCTTAATCTATTCTTGGTTTACTGCTCACGATAAACTTCAGCTCATTTATAAGTTATTACATTTGTAAGAATTCATATTCCATTAAGAATATATATAGCAATGTTTTTTTTCTCTCCCATAATGTCATCTTACTGTCCTATAGCAATTAAGGTTTCTGAGTAGTATATGAGTGTAAATTCTATCTTAATGTGTAATTCTAATGTTAAGAACTCGGTGTCACGCACAGGTTTTTTAAACCCATGTGACACCAAATTGATTTAATTATAGCCTAATTTTTGTACTGTGTAATTTTTTCAATAGAATTTCTGATTTCTGATCATTTAATTTGACGCTTGGCATTAGATAAATAGATAGCTAGAGAGTTATTATTTCCTTGCCATCGTACTCTACGGTCATCAGTCAAGAAATAATATCTCTCTATCTACCTATTCATCTGATGCCAAGCGTCAAATAAAACAAATCTGATTATAATTTGTTTAGACTAATTTCAACACTTGGTGCTTGTATCATTGACTATATTAATCTACACAGTGTAGATCTACGCATTGACTATAATCTAGCTGTGTAGATTTAGGCTAGGCGTACACCGGTTAGTCAAGACAAGACAAGACGAGATTAGTCACAGTAATTCACATAGTTGCTTAAAATGAAGCAGCACACATCGATGCAATAACTAATCAGTGTGTGTTTTTTGCTTCATAAGCAACTATGTGAAGTACTGTGACTAAACGTGACTAATCTCGTCTTGTCAGTGTACGCCTATCCTAATAGTCAATGCTTGTATATAAATAGAAAATGTGTGACTTTTAATTTATTATGCACATTTATCAATGGAGATTCATTCAAAACAATAATTATTATAGCAGGATTCTTTTGAATCCTTTTAGTAAACGAGCGTACATCAATCAGCTGTTTTCTGACAATTTAAAAGAATCCTGCTATACAAACTTACATCCAAAGAAGCTTGAGTTCCAGATAAATCTTCTGTGTTCTCAAACTCTTGACGTATGACGTCATGAGGCGGCAAATTCATTGGATAGATGATCATAATTGTACCACGCAGAATTTCCAAGGCTTCTTGTACTGTTTTCAAGGTCATGCATATCCCGTTGTCGGCTTTTTTCTATTGAACAAAAAGTACATTAAAATAATTTTAAAATTTGTATAGAAATCTGAAAATTTCTTGAAAGGATGAAGAATGTTAGTGCAGGAAGCAACTTTGATGATCAATGATTATAATTAAAAACTCTTATTTTGTTCCACCACAGATGAATTTTTTTCATAAAGGAACTTACATGTATGATCCATTCAATAATTTATATTTATACTTTCTTCATATCAATATTTAATTGAATTTATTGCAAAGAACAAAATACATGGGCAAAATAAAAAACATTATAAATAATAAAACACAAATACAGTAGAAAATGGACAAAATCAAGTGTCAGAACATTATTATCACTAATAAGACAGTTTCATTAACATAATTATTATCAATACATTTTTTGGCACTGCCAACATAAGGCTAGGCGTACACCGGTTAATCAAGACAAGACAAGATTAGTCACAGTACTTCACATAGTTGCTTATGAAGCAACACACACTGATTAGTCATTGCATCAGTGTGTGCTGCTTTATAAGCAGTTATGTGAATTACTGTGACTAAACGTGACTATAATCTCGCCTTGTCTCGTCTTGACTAATCAGTGTACGCCTAGTCTAAATCTACACAGCTAGATTATAATATAATTATTATAGTCAATGCGTAGATATACACTGTGTAGATTAATATAGACAATGGTACAAGCACCAAGTGTTGAAATTAGTCTAAACAATTATAATCAGATTTGTTTAATTTGACTAATCTGGTCTTGTCTTGCCTTGACTAACCGGTGTACGCCTAGCCTAAATGTGAAGTAAAAAAATAGAACAGAAAGTAATTAGAAGCATAGACAATATTCTAATTTCTTGAGACAGAATAATATTCTATTTAAGATAGAAGTCTCTACTATTTATTAAGATAGAATTGTCAATGGTAGAAGCTTCTGTTTAAGATAGAATTCTATTATTTCTCATTAAGATAGTACAGTAGAGTCTCAATTATCCGTCCTTCGCTTATCCGTCATTCGGTATGATCTTGCATAGGCATACTAATCAGAGATGAAATTATTCAAATTCCAAAGAGAATCAGATCGGTAGGTACTTAATTGGACTGAATGAAGATTTTTGTACGGTATACGGTACTTAATTGGACTGGATAAAGACCCCAAGGCTAGGCGTACACCGGTTAGTCAAGACAAGACAAGACTACATTAGTCACGTTTAGTCACAGTAATTCACATAGCTGCTTATGAAGCAGCACACAGCACCGATGCAATGACTAATCGGTGTGTGTTTGGCTTCATAAGCAACTATATGAAGTACAGTGACTAAACGTGACTAATCTCGTCTTGTCTTGGTTTTTGTGTTAATCACGTTTTTGATATACATGTTTGTGGAAAACACACCGATTAGTCATTGCATCGGTGCTGCTCATAAACTGACTGTGACTAAACGTGACTAATTTCGTCTTGTCTTGTTCTGACTAACCGGTGTACGCCTAGCCTAATACGGTACCTACTAAACTTTTTGTGCTTTTGCGAGTATGATTATCATCATGTTCAGAATGTTTTTAACCGGCATACTATAATAATTCAGTTTTTTTTTCAGCGTTTACCTTTGAAAGCATCTCCTTCACATCAGCCACCGACTTTTTGATCAGTTCTTGCATGTTTTCTGTCGGCTGCTTTCCATTCCGGCGTCCCATCGGATCCTTGTTGAACGTAGAGCCTCCGCTCGGCTCACACCGTTCGCCCCACTCGTCTGCCAGTTTCAACTCTTCAATTTGCTCATCGGTGAGACCCATCATGTCCGCTGGTAGCATTGTTCCATGCTTGGCCAGTTCCTCCATTTCTGGACAAATAATAAAACAAAATAATTATAAGAAGAAGAAGAAGAAGAGAGATGAAGAAGATGAAAGAAAAGAAGATGAAGAAGAAGAAGAGGAGGAGAAGAAGAAGAGGGAGGAGAAGAGGAGGAGGAGGAGGAGGAGGAGGAGGGAGAGGGAGGGAGGAAGGAGGAGGAGGAGGAGGAGAGGAGGAGGAGGAAGGAGGAGGAAAGAAGAAGAAGAAGAAGAAGAAGAGAAGAAGAAGAAGAAGAAGAGAAGAAGAAGAAGAGAAGAGAAGAGGAAGAAGAAGAAGAAGAAGAAGAAGAAGAAGAAGAAGAAGAAGAGAAGAAGAAGAAGAAGAAGAAGAAGAAGAAGAAGAAGAAGAAGAGAAGAAGAAGAGAAGAGAAGAAGAAGAAGAAGAAGAAGAAGAAGAAGAAAGAAGAAGAAGAAGAAGAAGAAGAAGAAGGGAAGAAGAGAAAGGAGAAGAGGAGGAGGAGGAGGAGGAGGAAGGAGGAGGAGGGAGGAGGAAGGAGGAGGAGGAGGAGGAAGAGAAGAAGAAGAAGAAGAAGAGAAGAAGAGAGAAGAAAGAAGAAGAAGAAGAAGAAAAGAAGAGAAGAAGAAGAAGAAGAAGAAGAAGAAGAGAAGAAGAAGAAGAAGAGAAGAAGAAGAAGAAAGATTAAATCATCTATTTAAATAATACATAAGGTTATGAGAATACATAATAATTGGTGGAACGAAAATTCAAATAAAATTATTGATAATAGTGAAGCAAAATTCAAGGGGAAAGGGATTCAAACCACTATGAAAGAATAATTTCTAAGATCAATGGATAACATAGATATTAATTTAGTCAATAAAGATTAAAAATGGTAATCTCTAAAGTATAGCAGGGGATTGGAAAAATTTTAGACGTCATTAGACCAATCAATTGCTATGAACATAATAATCAGTAAACCGAAAGTCAAAGTAAAATAAATTAACACCAATAGAAGATTTATTCTCAAAACCAATTTATAAGAATAACAAAAATGGCACGGCATGCAATGCTCTAGTAGTTCATGAATGATTGTTTGCATTTAGTCTTCTAGTTTCGAAATTGCTATATTATTATTACCTGAACAAATTCTGCTAACTTTCAGTCTACCATTATAGATGTAAGTTATTTCTTTAGTGAGCTCTTCATTGTCGGTTCCAACAGAAGTCTCATACAGGAATTGAGTCTCATTTCCTTTTTTCAATAGTATTTTCACCATTGTAGAGACCTGAATAGAAAGAAAATGTTTGATACAGTAAGCCTAGTACAATATTCAGTTTAATTTTTTATAAAGGATTGATGCAAGGCTGAAGCTTGCTTGATTGTATAAACTTATTGTTATTGACTTCCTTTTAAAACGCACTTTTATTTAAAAGCAAGATATAAATGGAAAGCCACGTTTTTTAAAGCACTTAATCAGATGCAGTAACTTATTTAGTACACATAAATAGTTCAATAGCAATAATAATTCCACAGTAGGCCTAAGTAACATAGGTAATACAGTGATCACTCTATTTTATATTAATTATTATTCCTGAAAGATCAAACGCAAATCTCAATATTGTGTGATGACAAAAAAATGAAGCAGGAAAAGTATTCTTATATTAGTGCAAAAATAAATTAATCAATATAGCTACTAACCGATTCTACACAAGCTATACAAAAATCCTCAAATATTTGAAATTATTACCCGTTTTTTTCAAATAAATACCGCTATTTTATTATAACTACTGTGTTATAAAAGTCAGTTTCAGCCATTTATTTACTAGCTGGAAAGTTGTTGCTAGGCAACTTTCTAGACTACAAAATAGAAGTAATGCACTAAAAAGTGAAGGGAATAAGACAATATTATTCAAGATTCATCAAATTTTATTGATCTTGCAAACTTTGTAGGAAGCATGATTGTTTTATTTACCAAAAATGCGTTTATGAGTAGTGACGGGCTTTTTGAGTGTGGGTGAAACTAGAAATTTGAATATCCCGCTTTCTAGCAAGTTGGTGGTAGCTCATTTCTCAAGTTACTCTTTCTCTTAACTTTGTCAAGTTTTTCATATTTTTCAGAGATATTGTAATCATTTTTGTATTATTTATATTCTTTATTGATTTTTTATTCTTAATTTACAATTTATTGTAAGATTATGTCAATAGATGTTGGCGTTGGCACCACTGCAAATACAGGCTTGGCTTCTTCCAAACATTACAAGAAAAAAAGCAAATTGTTTTGACAAATTACTACAATGGCGTGTTGTAAAGTTTGTTGTTCTAATGTCAAATAGGTAATTAATTACTATGTTCAAACTTCTTGTAAGTCCTAGTAATCATTGAAAGCTTGTGTTACATGTAAGTATTGCTTCTTTATGTCTAACTTACATCTAAAACGGTCGGTAATCATGTAGTTTTGCCCTTGAACTTCTAAAAATTTTAACCCTACTTATCACTTATAATACTTTACTTATTTTTGGTTACTTATAGTAGCCTAGGCGTTGCCCCACGATTTATTCCTGAATATTAATCTTTCGTTAACAATAAATCATTGAATGACGATCATAAAATAATTATTGATAATGTTTCTTCAACTATCAATCTTTCAAATCTCCAACTTGGATTGCATGAAATTTGATACTACGGTACTGTAATCTGAAGTATTCTGTAGTATATGAGTATATCTTGCAATGTTTTCATTATATTCCACTTATAATTGTTGTATTTTATGCGAATAATTGTGGTTAAGCTTTCGATTGATTATTAAATCCAAATTCACTAGAAATTTAATTGTTTTGATATGATACTGTTTAGAATAGTTTAGAATAAGACAGTCCCTAATCTTATACAGTAGAACATAAACCACTCAGCTTTTATGATTTAGTATCAGATATTATTCGTAAATCAACTCTGAAATGAAAGTAGCCTACTGTATTTATTAAACACTTCCTTACTTTGTAACTTGGTTGCTGTCTAAAGTTCACTTTGCACTCAGATTACGCTTAATGATTTATAATTGTTTAAACATGGCTTGTTGACATGCTACAACATTATATACTTGAATGATTGCAATGATAGCTTGTTATCTTGACCATACATTGCTGTAGTCTCAAATTCTTATTATTGTGTATGCTTTATTAGTAAAAATTAACAGTTTACAGTGAAAATGGAGAGAGTTTTGCTAGTCTTCAATATTGGAACCTTCAAAGATGATCTCTGATTCTTTGAAATTGTCAAACACCTACAATGGAACTGAAAGTGTGGGTGGAAGGCATTCAGAGAATTGTGTGTGGAGTCACTGATACTACTACTTGTCAGGTAAGGATATTTTTATTCAATTTTATTCTTTCAAAAGTTACACAATAAGAATAGCATAGGCTATTATTACAAACCATGATAAAAAAAAAAAATTAAAATGATAGAATAATTAAATTTATTTCTGTAGGCCTATCACAACAATGCAAAGTAAAGTTACAACTAATCACTTTATATTATACCACTAGATATTAAATTTTACTGTTTTAAATTTTACTGTCCAAATTCTTACATTTTTGCTTTTTTTTTCAATCCAAAAATACGAAAATATCGATTTTTTGAAGCATTATTGAAACTACAAACTAAGTAATAAAAACGAGATGTCCAAATTGATTGCAATACCATAAAAACCCATTAAAGATCTGTAGTGAAATATAGAAAATACAACAAAGTACGATGTAGCCCAATCATGAACTGTTCTTTTTGAAATGTGTGATTTTTTGAAGCATTATTTAAACTACGAACTTAGTTATAAAAACGAAATGTCCAAATTGATTGAAATACCATAAAAACCCATCAAAGGTCTGTAGTGAAATATAGAAAATGCAACAAAGTACGATGTAGCCTAATTGTGAACTGTCCTTTTTGAAATGTGTGTTACTTTTTACAGGATGTAGTGTATGCCTTAGCTCACGCCACAGGAAAAACAGGCCGATTCACACTGATTGAGCGCTGGAGAAACAACGAGCGGTTGCTCGCTCCACAAGAACATCCACTGAAGGTGAGTTCAGTAATTAGAATTTCTCATTCAGTTTTCTGGAATGCACGTTATCAACAACTCTAACTAGGTTTCACCAACCGAGATCCTAGCATACTTGACATACAGATTAGAGATGGGTATCGATGTTTTTCTCCTGAACAACGATGAGTAAAAAAATCTATGATTTAAAGATTTTTCACTATGGGGGGGGGGGGGTTCGTCTGGTCTCAATCCTTCAATCATAATGATGTTTTTTTTTATCCGCCACTGAACCGCTGCATTATCTCTGATAGCCTAATGGTTTAAATTTCTAAAAATAGTACTTGATTAATTTTGTAAACTGATATTGATTGACCAGAGAATATTTTCACATTATTAAGAGTAGTATAGCAGGATCCATTTAACTTGTCAGAAAACATATGTTTCAACAGCAATATCACAATACTTAACCTACAAATGCTGAATCTCGCAGATTATTGAAAAGGTCTTTTAAAAGTTATTCTTTGAAAGGTCTTCTTTAAAAAGGTCTTTTAAAGGTCTTTAAGACTTTTGATTATTGTGTCGAAATCACTGTTCAATTATTACCGAAACAGCTGATTTCTGACAAGTTAAAAGGATCCTGCTATACGTAGGATATAAGTTGAGAGCTTATTTGAACGCAACAAATCTATGAGCAACAAATGTCACAACTTTTATATCTTAACTCTGTTTTTTTATGTTTATTGCTGTGAGTATATTTTCAACAGAAGAATTACCTATGATAACAGAGACTGTATAAATTGGATGTTACACTTTTGATTGGTTAGCTCGGACAAATCCACCATATTCTTGTCAATTCCTATAATATTTTTATTCAAACGATACGAAAATCATAATATGTTAATACCTATGACGATAGTCAACTGTATTAATGTATGATATGCTGTGTTTAATAGATTATCTTATCTTTTTGCTACAGGTGCTGACCAAATGGGGCGAATACTCTAACGACGTTCAACTGATACTGCAACGGTCTGGCGGGGGCGGCAACCAATCGAGACCCGCCCCCACGTCGCCGCCTCCCAGTCCGAGCGATCCGCCGCCGCCTCCCGACCGCAACAAGGACATACGCAAGTCGTTGACGTTTAGCGGGGGCGGCGGGGGGGCGTCGCGACGCTGTAGCGAAAGTAGGGGTGTGCCGCCCCCACAAACGCTACAGGTCAAGAATCAGCTGGCGGCTGGGGGCGGATCGTCACCTAGTCAACAGGTGAGAGTTTTTTTTTGGTGGTTTTGTGGAGAATTAGAATTGAGATACTAGCGCTCAAGTGAGAGAAGGGTCAACTATCGGCGGAGGATTGAAGCTATAGTGCGATTCACGTCAAGAAGTCAGCATTGCTTATTTTTCGGGACTTATAAGTTGAAAATTCAGTGTTGGACTTAACCTATAATGTTTTCCATATTTCCCATTAGGGAAAACTGGATGATTCGGCAAGGTGGAACACCCGAAAGGGTCTCTCCGCCAAAAAAACCATAAGCTTAATAATAGCATTGCTTAGATAGGAGTTTGCTATCCCTGTTCAGCACAAGGCAGTTGCTGATGTCTCTATCCTATTCGCTCTGTGCATAGTTGCCGCACTGTGCATTGTTGTCGCACACAGTCCCAACAAACACGTTTGGTGCAGTTTTCTCTTTCTCTATCAATGAAACTTGGCATCAATGCTCCTCATGTAAACTATGCTGACTTCTTGACGTGAATCGGACTATAGTTGTTATCATTGAATCAAATGCAAAAATGCCTGTTCTCAATGCCTGCTCATCATATTTGTAAAATATTCATAGAAAATATCATTCAAAAGTTAAGGCTATAATGTTACAGATCACTTTTTACACTAGAATTTTATGCTTCTATGTAAGAACTTCCAGAGACGAGAGAGTGTGCGAAATAAGGATTTATGAAATCTAGCTTAACATTTAAATGTAGAAAATATGATTTGTAGATCAAGTGAAGTGACTACCAGAAACCAGAGTACCAGAAACTTGAATAGAGGTTTTTTAGTTTCATCAAAATCGTAATGCAACCTTTTTCAAAAGAGTATAATTGGATCCTTAATTTTTCAAATAAAATTATTATCTGTCGATTAAGTATCTTATGAATTATGGGAAACAAGTCTACTGTATCTCTGAATATAAACAAATGTATGTTTTTCTCAATTCTGCTTCAGGTTCAAACACCGTCTCCGGGCGAAGGAGGGGGTAAGCGCGAAGCACCGCCCTACAGAGATCCACCCGGCCCGGGGGGGCAGAGGGTGCTGCCCCCCTACCGCGATCCGCCCCCGCCTGCCGCCTCTCGTCATCAACCGCCTGCCTCCGCCGCCGCCTCCGACAAACCTACCAGTCGCAGTCTCATCAAGGTCAGTGCACAGTTGAACTGATAGCTAAGGCAACTGGTGTGTAGCCTTACTATAGCAGGATTGTTTTAAGTTGTCAGAAAACAGCTGATTTAACGTTAGTAAACGAGCGTACATCAATCAGCTGTTTTCTGACAATTTAAAAGAATCCTGCTATACACATCATACAGAACTCTTGGATAGGCAGTTGAAAGAGTACAGTATTAAAAAGAGAATTACTAGATGTGCGTTCTTTACTGGGGAATTTAGTGCTCATTATGGCTACCGATCATTGTAGTGCGTAGTCCGCTAAATGAGAAGAAATGAATCAGTTATACCAATCAATTATCAACTCGAGAACAATATATTATAGATCATACTGGATGGCGCAAAAAGAATGGATGGATTTGAGTAGGATAGTATCAGTGGACTAGAGCTGTCTGTGACCGCAGAGCGACACCATTTTGTAGATTCAAGTATCCAGTTTTAGTATCAATGGCGCAATTGACCTTGAAAAATCGCGTATTTGCTGTTGAACAATATTTCCAATAGAATGAATCTGCAATCGTCGTTCAACGGAGCTTCAGCAGAAAGTTTCAAGTCGAGCTTATTGGCATGAGATTCTTCTTTACTTGAAATTCAAGTTTACTTACTACCGTAAATATCGTTACATTGAAGATTTGAATACTGTAATACATGAATGAATTGCTGCTGTATCAAAAGTTAAGGACCAATTTGAGGCTTTTAATGAGCATTAACGCATTAAGGGCGCCATCTTTCGTATGTAATTTTTGAAATATACTCAAGTGTTTTGGAGATTTTCATACAAATTCTCAAATTGGGTTATTTACTTAGTATTTTGGTGTTAGGAAGATGAATGTATGATTCAAATAAACTTTCTTATAACACTTTGAAAAACATCCATTCTTTATGCGCCACCCTGTATAATAAAATCAATTAATGAATTTGTCAACTAGGTCAATACGAAAATAGAATAGCCTTATGAGCACTACCCGTTAGGCGAGATGGTCCTATATCACTAGATGCACAAAAATTCAATCTACAGTGACATTAATTTAATTTGACTCTTGGAAATAGATAGATAGATATCATTTATCGACAATGCTGATGACCGTAGAGTAGGCTACGATGGCAGAGAAACAATATGTATCTATCTATCTTATGCCAAGCGTCAAATTAATTGAATATTACTATACTATTCAAATTAGATACTCAAAAGGTCGATTAATATTATCGATATAAGATTATCGAGTACAATAAGATTTTAAGATTATCGATAAAACAAAAGGCAATAATAGTTCATAGATCCCGTTATGCATTGTATTTTGTTTCTCTTATTCTCTTATCTTATTTTATTTTTGCTGAGTATTTTTAAAAATTTATTGTATTTGTAATGTTATAAATAAATAAATAAAAATAAAAATAATAAAATATTCTGTATAGTATGTTTCTGTAATTGGCTATCCTCAAGTTCTATACTGTGTGAAATAAATTACAGTACTGCTTGTTTATTACTTCTTATCAGGTGCAGCTCCTATCTATTGATTCTATTTTACAGTTTATTGTCTATTTATACTAAAACCTTTTTTTTAGTAGAAAAATATAATTTTGAGTTTCTATTGCATTAATTTTAGTATAAATAGACAATGCATTATTGGGCCGTATGAATAAAGTTGAGCATTTGCTTATACTTCTAAAATATTGAGCAAGATGAATCAGCTGATGAAAAATATTTGAAATAGGTAAGCATTTGCTCCAGATTTCAGAAGCATGAGGTAAGAGTATAAGGTGAAGATTATTCATAAAAAAATGATCAAATGCTTATGCTTCTACCTAATGCTCAGAAGCAAAACCTTATGCTTCATGCTCGTGCTTATAAGCATATGCTCAGTTTTTATTCATACGGCCCATTGTGTTTCTATTTCTTTAAGGAACATTCCTATAACATTTGACCATGTTTTGCAGGAATTCGATAGAGCTAGCAGTGGCAACGATGAGTCAGTTCTGTACAATTCGCAGTACCGCGACTTGGTCTGTCTGGTCAACTATCAGCGCGACAAACTGTCATCGCAACAGGCCGAACTTACCAAGGTAAACTGTAAAATCAGCTTTCTATATTATCTAATGAATAAATATAGCAGGATTCTTTTAACTTGTCAGAAATCAGCTGTTCCAGTAATAATTGAACAGTGATTTCGACACAATAATCAATAGGCTTAAAAGTCTTAAAGACCTTTAAAGTCTTTAAAAGACCTTTTTAAAGAAGACCTTTCAAAGAATAACTTTTTAAAAGACCTTTTCAATAATCTGCGAGATTCAGCATTTGTTGGTTAAGTATTGTGATCATATGCTCGTCGATCATATTTATGTTTTATGACAAGTTAAATGGATCCTGCTATAACATATGATCGTCTACTCTATACAAACAAATAGAACAATGCAAAAACATTGGTGTGCATTGATCTATTTGTTTGTGTAATCAGATTCATTCAATTTGACGCTTGGCATTAGATAGATAGATAGATAGAGAGATATTATTTCTTGACGTTGCTGATTACCGTAGAGTGCGATGGCAATGAAATAATACCTCTCTATCTATCTAATGCCAAGTGTCAAATTAAATGAATATGATTATATAATACAAACTGTTTTTCGGGTAATCGGGTAATCTAACCTATCAACCAAAGTCATCTGGCAACGCTGTGTTGCTGACTGAAATCAGATAGCAGTTGCTTAGTGGGCGCAGGGGCTTAATGAATAAATATACAGTACACACGCTATAAAGATAGGTGTTGGCGTATACAGATAGAAACAGTTTCGGACTAAACCAGTTGTTTCTCTACGACACAATATTGTTGTATTTTGTGTCTAAATGATATAAAGTTGTTCACTAATTGTTTGATTTGTGATGGCAGTACGATGCAGAGATTGTGTTCTGGGAAGGCAAGACAAGAGAGCAACAGCACCAGTTGGATTTCATGACACAGGAAACTGCCCGCATTGAAGCTGCTAGTCGCCAGGCCGAGGAACAGGTTAGTTTGTTTTCTATTTTAAGATAAAATGTTCTTGGTCTCTTTCTTATCAACTCGATTACAAAGTTTAGGCCTCGTTTCTCGGTCATTCGTAATACTTGAGCTCCCAGTTGCACAAAGTCTGTACCAGTTCAATGTGAAATCAACAATGTTGATAATACAGTATACCAGGTATCTTTTAAATTGTCAGAAACAGCTGATTGATGTACGCTCGTTTACTGACGTTAAACCAGCTGTTTTCTGAAAAGTTAAAAAAAACCTGCTATATAGCAGGTCCCTTTTAACTTGTCAGAAAACATATGTTTTGAACAGCAATATCACAATACTTAACCTACAAATGTTGAATCTCGCAGATTATTGAAAAGGTCTTTTAAAAAGTTATTCTTTGAAAGGTCTTCTTTAAAAAGGTCTTTGAAGACTTTAACGGTCTTTAAGACTTTTAAGCCTTTTGATTATTGTGTCGAATTCACTGTTTAATTATTACCGAAACAGCTGATTTCTGACAAGTTAAATGGATCGTGCTATACTTATGAATAATCGACAATTCACCTCAATTCAATTTTATGCAACCAGCCCCTGGTCCTTTTAATTATTTAATCTGTAGTATGCAATTATATAATCGATTCAAGATTATCAGAAGACGTAATAGTTATTGAAATTAAACTAGAATTTCTATGTAGCGTCTACTATTAAACATGAATTCAAGTTTTGTGCTTTCATTGCTTGTTGTAATCTCGATTGAATAAAATGTTGGATTTCAAGTGATTCGAAAATCTGCTTTTTATTTTATCAAACAAGAAAGAGAACAATATTAATTTTATCTATCCATAATAGTCTATACAGGTCTATATCATAAGATTTTTGGCGGATTATTTTTCTCCTGTTGTGTTCATTTATGGGGATTTAATTGGAACGCTTTTAACTTCAAAGTTATTTGAGCTAATAAGTGTGATTGAACGACTAGGGCTAGTTATTCAAAATAGCTATCAAATAAGTGGAATAGGAACCTATAGCTAACGAAAGATTTAGGGCCGTATTTATGAACGTTCCTTGAGGGTTCCTTTCCGAAAGGTACTCTTGAAAAGCGTTTCATGAATGAAATCAGCTGATTTTTCATTCATGAAACGCTTTTCAAGGCGCCCTTCCGGAAAGGAACCCTCAAGGAACGTTCATAAATACGGCCCCTAAAGTTTGAATAAAACAAGTTGTCACTTGGCCTGGTCACTCACTAGAACCGTTTTTGTCAGAAAACGACCGATCATCTGAAATGCTAACATTGAATCAAATGGTCAGCTGTTCGGACATCGGACGCTTTCTGACAAAAACGGTTCTAGTGAGTGGTTTTTGAGCACCAGGCTAAGTGACAACTTGTTTTTTATCCAAACTGTACAGACTCATTGAGAAACCAGTCTAAGTAGTTTTAGATAGATTGTGAGAATAATTATTATGGCCCTATATGTTGACAAGGCTCATTGAGGACTCTCAAATCTGGAGAATTTCCTGAATTGTGATGAAATTAACTAGTTTGTTTTGAATTACAGTTGAGACTGCTCGGTCCCGTAGAAGAAGAGAATGAAATAGTGAGACAGCAAGAAAAAACGTTGAAGTCCGAGCTCACTCTGCTCAGATCGAAGCTAGCTAATTGTGAAACCGAACTGTTACAGTGTAAAAATAAAATTAGGTGAGTACAGTCAATGTTTTAAATGAATAAACATTTATTTATTCTAAATAGATAAATGTTTTAGCATTGCAGAACATTGATGAGGTCATTGTAATAGTTGGTTACTTAATTTTTTGATAATAGGAATAAGTATGTTTAATAGATTGCGCAATTATGCTATAGTCCGATTCACGTCAAGAAGTCAGCATTGTTTATTTGAGGAGCATTGATGCCAAGTTTCATTGAGAGAGAAAGAGAAAACTGCACCAAACGTGTTTGTTGGGACTGTGTGCGACAACAATACACAGTGCGAATAGGATAGAGACATCAGCAACTGCCTTGTGCTGAACAAGGATAGCAAACTCCCATCTAAGCAATGCTGACTTCTTGACGTGAATCGCACTATAGGGACCTTAGAACAATGAGTTAACAGTGGCTCAGTAATTTATACCACAATCCAGCTTAGCTTGATTGACCAATCCATTTGTATGATAATTAATAGTCTGTACTCTTGGTATTGTTTTAACAGCTTAAAATGATGAAAACTAATCCTGGCAAAGGCAAAATGTCGGTTAGAAGTGAATCACTTATCATAACATATGATTTGCTTTTCATTCCAATGCAAATCTTATGGGAATTGGCAAAAGTATGGTGGATTTATCGGAGCTAACCAATCAAAAGTGTGACATGCAATGTCCACACTGTTAAGCCTGGTTTACATTAGTAGAGTTAGTGGTCGAGTAACTAGCATACTAACTCTACCGAGCTAACTCTTCTCTACTTACTTGGTCGAGTAACTGTTTTCACTACAATTGAGAATAATAGGTAAAGTGTGTTGTCTAGTGAACAGATCTAATCTTGAAATGTCGGTACGGAACATTCATTACCCATAAATTCATTGATACCATTAACCCCAAAGGGTAGGTATAAAAAAGGTATAAAAAAATAAAGAAATAATTTTCCAAAATAAATATAATAAGACTCTTTAGAAAAAGCTTAGTAGCATCACTGAAAGGTTGAAGTAAACCTAAAAATCCCACCTTGAAAAGATCTTTAAGAATACTCCACTCTACCTCTACTCTACTAGCTCGAGACTGTTTTCATTAGAATAGTGGTGGTAGAGTAGTGTGAGAAGCGGTGGTGGGGGAAGGCAAGTGGTAGAGTACTATCCCACGGTGCTATCCCACTCTACTCTACTAAAAACAAGTACTCTACCATGACTCTACTCTACTATGAACGTTTTCATTGGGAGAGTTCACAAGATAGTACTTGCCCAGTGAATTCTACCACTTACCCACTACTCACACCTGGAAACTTCACATCGAAAAGCAACTCATCGCTCGGCTACTCAGCGATGCAGCAGTTGCTTGTCATACTCACAGCCGCTACTCTAGTTGCCAGAGTTGCTGTTCGACTACTATCACAATATTCTCAAAAAGTAAATATTTTCAGACTTTTATAACTTATCATCGATATTTTATAAGTTGAAGTGACAAAAAAATGATGAAATACTATTTTTTAAAGCAAATAATCCTACTTTTCCAGTTTGATGTGGTTAGAATATCACCTAACCTCACTTTTCTGTACATAGAATCTGTCTACACATCGCTCGGCGACCAGCATGTCAGATCGAAGAGCAACTCAGTTGCACGGCGATATCGCCTAGGTGACATCGCCTAGTCTGAGCTTCGTCATTTGAAAACACTTGCTGCGTCGCTGAGTTGCTTTTCGATGTGGAAGTTTCCAGGTGTGAGTAGTGCCTAACTCTACTAATGAAAACCAGGCTTTACTGTTAGTACATATCAATACATTTCGTCTCAATTTCATTTCCTTCAAACACTGATTCACGAATTCATCAATCACTGTCAATATTGAATTTTTCGTGAACAATTGTTTACAATAGTTCATATAATCTGCATTACTTATAATTCTTCTTCTTCTTCTTCTTCTTCTTCTTCTTCTTCTTCTTCTTCTTCTTCTTCTTCTTCTTCTTCTTCTTCTTCTTCTTCTTCTTCTTCTTCTTCTTCTTCTTCTTCTTCTTCTTCTTCTTCTTCTTCTTCTTCTTCTTCTTCTTCTTCTTCTTCTTCTTCTTCTTCTTCTTCTTCTTTTCTTCTTCTTCTTCTCCTTCTTATTCTTCTTCTTCTTCTTCTTCTTCTTCTTCTTCTTCTTCTTCTTCTTCTTCTTCTTCTTCTTCTTCTTCTTCCTCTTCTTCTTCTTCTTCTTCTTCTTCTTCTTCCTTCTTCTTCTTCTTCTTCTTCTCCTTCTTCTTCTTCTTCCTTCTTCTTCTTCTTCTTCTTCTTCTTCTTCTTCTTCTTCTTCTTCTTCTTTCTTCTTCTTCTTCTTCTTCTTCTTCTTCTTCCATCTCTTCTTCTTCTTCTTTCTTCTTCTTCTCTTCTATTCTCTTCTTCTTCTTCTTCTTCTTCTTCTTCCTTCTTTTTCTTCTTCTTCTTCTTCTTCTTCCATCTTCTTCTTCTTCTTCTTCTTCTTCTTCTTCTTCTTCTTCTTCTTCTTCTTCTTCTTCTTCTTCTTCTTCTTCTTCTTTCTTCTTCTTCTTCTTCTTCTTCCTTCTTCTTCTTCTTCCTTCTTCTTCTTCTTCTTCTTCTTCTTTGCTCGGCGTCGGGTAACTTATAATTCTGTTGACTGTTTGATTGTGGTGTGGTGCAGGGTGCTGATGGAGGAGGTGGCGGTGGAGGTGCGCGGGGGCGAGGAGCGACGGGGGCGCAGCGTGCTGGCCGAGGTGGAGCGGCTGCAGCAGGAGGTGGACGACGCCAAGCAGGGCGCCCTAGTCGCGGCGCAGTCGGCCGATGCGCTGCGCAAAGAGGTACATTCACTAAAATACAAGCATTTCGATTAAATAACGTTTTAGTGAACTATGAACGTATAATAATACGAAACTTACATATTATCTGCTGTAATATTCAAAAATTTCAAGTGTTTCGTTTTTGGAGTGAAAAATTGTGACTGAAAGATATGGATCATAACCTAAATTTTGGACTTTTCTTCTAAATTTGAAGAGGGACAGTTTTGGGCTTAAGCCTGTTGAACCTTTCATTTAGTATTATGTGTACATTACTGAATAAATAAATAAATAAATAATAGTACACGAGTTCACCCCGTGCAGCGTAAAGCATCGCTTGCTCAGTACTGTATTATCAATCGCTCAACCAAATCATTTATTTATCCTTGAGACAAAATACAGCAAACTTAATAATGAAAAATAATATAATTAATAATACAATAGATATAACATAGAATAGTATTAATATGTTTGTTTGTCAATGGCTCAACAGCCCTATGTGGGCTTAGGCCTACCAGCTGGTTGCCAGTTTCACATCCACTTGACTGAATCAGCAAAGGTGAATGATCATTAACCAGAAAAGATGTAACGTGTGGTTAGCGCATTGACATCTCAACCATAAGCTAGTCTTCACAACCCAGTGAGGGGAACAAAGCACTACTGGATAACATTGTGTTAAGCAGCTATATAGTGCAATGCAACAAATTTAATATGCCTCCAAAATACAGGGAGTGACTGACTAGCCTTACTAACGATTAGCCAGGCTCCCAATAAGAGGCTTAATAGTATTAATAATTATACTGTATTAATAACAAGGAAGGTCCCTGCAAAGGCAACAGCCTGTATTGTTTGGGAATACAGTAGGCTATCATTGCAACAGATTGAAATTATTTTTCCACTCCTCAAAAGTAGTCGGAAGAACTTAGTTTGGCCTCTCAGGATTTTCAAAGTTAGGCTAGGCGTACACCGGTTAGTCAAGACAAGACATGACGAGATTAGTCACGTTTAGTCACAGTACTTCACATAGTTGTTTATGAAGCAAGACACACCGATTAGTCATTGCATCGGTGTGTGCTGCTTCATAAGCACCTATGTGAAGTACTGTGACTAATCTCGTCTTGTCTTGACTAACCGGTGTACGCCTAGCCTTAGTAAACTATGAACGTATAATAATAGTAAACGAGTTCACCCCGTGCAGCGTAAAGCATCGCTTGCTCAGTACTGTATTGTTTGGGAATACAGTAGGCTATCATTGCAACAGATTGAAATTATTTTTCCACTCCTCAAAAGTAGTCGGAAGAACTTAGTTTGGCCTCTCAGGATTTTCAAAGTTAGGCTAGGCGTACACCGGTTATTCAAGACATGACGAGATTAGTCACGTTCAGTCACAGTACTATACATAGTTAGTTGCTTATGAAGCAACACACACCGATGCAATGACTAATCGGTGTGTGTTGCTTCATAAACAACTATGTGAATTACTATGACTAAACGTGACTAATCTCGTCTTGTCATGTCTTGACTAACCGGTTTACGCCTAGCCTTGGTGAACTATGAACGTATAATAATAGTACACGAGTTCACTCCGTACAGCGTAAAGCATCGCTTGCTCAGTTCTGTATTGTTTGGGAATACAGTAGGCTATCATTGCAACTGATTGAAATTATTTTTCCACTCCTCAAAAGTATTCGATCTTGGAACCTTTGGATTATCAGACAGGCGCTTATCGCCGTCGGCTACGGACCACTCCAGTAGTCGGAAGAACTTAGTTTGGCCTCTCAGGATTTTCAAAGTTAGGCTAGGCGTACACCGGTTAGTCAAGACAAGACATGACGAGATTAGTCACGTTTAGTCACAGTAATTCATATAGTTGCTTATGAAGCAGCACACACCGATGCAATGACTAATCGGTGTGTGTTGCTTCATAAACAACTATGTGAAGTACTGTGAGTAAACGTGACTAATCTCGTCTTGTCTTGTCTTAACTAACCGGTGTATGCCTAGCCTTAGTGAGTAACTAGGAATTATATTGAAATAATATATCATTTGTATATTATGTATCGATTCTATGTGATGACGAAGCCTATTGCAATTGTTTTGTTAAATGGCAATGAATATTCTTATTCTTATTTTAATCGTGTTCGTTCCAGGTTCAATCACTTGAAACTGCCATAACAGAAAAGAAGCGTCAAGTAGAACGGTTGGTTTCCGACATGAAAGAGGCCAACCTGCAAAGTTTGGCTGTCGCTCCGCCCGAAGAACTCAAACTACTTTTAGAAGGTGAGTTGATAATACATCATTATTATAACGTATCATTATTATTATTATTGTATTTTTGAAGTAGAAAGTCACATTTGAAATAATTATTATAGAACTGAAATAGAACTTCAACTATCTGCACCGACAATTATTCGGTTCAAGGGCCTTGTTAAGAACAAGTAATGTATAGCAAAATTCTGAAAACAGCTGATTTAACGTTAGTAAACGAGCGTACATCAATCAGCTGTTTCTGACAATTTAAAAGAATCCTGCTATATTCTGTTGTGATTTAGTAATGGTGTCGTTTCATAAATTTTCCACAAGTCATGTAGAACAGGAAAAAGGCGGTCACACACTAGACATTAATAGCATGGTCTATTGTTAGATAAACTTATATAGTGTGTGTTTGCCTTTTTTTTTCAATTAATTTTGTCATTTCACAAAACATCTAGTCTAGAGTTTTATGATTTATTTCTGGTTAATTACAAAAATTATGTGCAGTATGAGGCTAGGCGTACACCGGTTAGTCAAGACGAGATTAGTCACGTTTAGTCACAGTAATTCACATAGTTGCTTATGAAGCAGCACACACAGATGCAATGACTAATCGGTGTGTGTTTTCATTATGTGAACAAAAATCTAACTGTCTTGTCTTCTTGACTCCGGTGTACGTTTATGCTATGATATGATTCAGTGATGAGATAGATAGTGATTGATAAATAAATAATTTATAGCTCAAAGAAAAATTGCAAAATTCCATAAGATATTGTCACAGTGTTAAAATGGAACATTACAAAAATTTAAAACCTGTACCATATAGATAGCTCATAAGTAACAATATAATTTTACACATATTTATATAATGTACAGCATATTATAAGATTTGGAAATCAATTGAAGGAGTTTCCATAAAATTCAGTCAAACTATAAAATGGGTTGTCACTTAGAAAATTGTTTATTGCCTTTCTAAAACCAGAATGAGGTGGATCTCTTGACATGTGGTGGCAAATGCCTTAATTCTTAGCCTTGAAAAGCCTTATTCCTACATTAAAATGGCTTCCTCAAAGTTCTTGATAGCCTTACTTGAAAAATATGCACATTTCTATAGCTCCTCGTATTATAATATTGTGGATATTTATGTTTAAGATTTCCCTCCTTCGGTTATATTGTTTGGTTCTACATTGAATCAGCTATGCATTGGCTGTACTGAAACTGTACTTGCATTGATTTCTTAATACTACCAGTGGAAATAGAATTCTATTGTTTTCTAATACCCACTTTAAATAAATAAATATTTATTGACAATACTTTGTCATTCATTATGCTCCAATGTTTCATGCTTCCTTGAAAAGGTTCAACTTTCTGCTTGGGTAAGCTCATTGCAAAGTTCTAAGCATGTTGTAAGACGAATCATTTCGCTAATAGATGGATCCTCCAATTCTCGTTATCATTATTTTACTACCAACAGAATAAATTTGTAAAAATTCATTTATCATGATTTCATTGTATAAGCTGTAAAAATAATTATGTTATATAAGAGAAAGATGTTGGAAATAGGTTTATATATCAGTATATAAGTTTCTATGTTTATAAATGTTGTGACAATGACAAAATAGGTAATATCAAATGAAATACATTAGCTGTAAAACAAGCTGTAAAAATAATTATGTTATTTAATAGAAAGATGTTGGAAATAGGTTTATATATTAGTATATAAGTTTCTATGTTTATAAATGTTGTGACAATAACATAATAGGTAATATCAAATAAAATACATTGATTCAAAAATTGTTGGTGTGCGCGACTTATTGAACGCACTGTAGTAGTAGTAGTAGGAGTAGAATAGAATAGAATATTCACTTCATTCATGTAGATTACAAAGTATGTCGCTTAAATTCTAGGTCATGATAGTTATTACAATGAACGTCATTTAAAAATAATAATTACAGTATCGGATTCACTGAACAAAACATGATATAAGGGAGATTTTAAATGAAAATATATAGGTGGTAATATATAAGTTTAATTCTAGATTGTTGAAGTGGACTTGAGTTCTAGTTCATGATATATTTTATGTTGAAATGAACGTTATTGAAAATAAAACTAATTGCAACATGGTTTTGCATCTACAAGAAATGGCGGAGTTTGGACATATAAATGTCCATTCTTGAAGAAGGATATGCAAGGACATCCTTCCCATCAACACTCAACCGTAACAGTAGTAGTAGTAGTGTTGTAGTTGTAGTAGTAGACTGAATAAATAAGAATAAAAATAAATATCTGATAAATATTCTTGATTCAAGGAATTTTTATCTAGATTGATTGATATTTTTGAAAGATTTGTCAGTTATTATGTGGCTTGTTTGATTGTGATTCATGATTATGTTTTTTGGTTGTATACAATTGTGAAATATGAATATGTTATTGCAGGTCCTCATAAGCCGGGCAGTACAAGACGTATGATTGGATCTCCGCGGCAGCTTGAGAACGCCGTGCCAACCAGTAAAAACCCTCACGGCGTGTGGGTTTAGTCGGAGGAACGTTTTTCGAAAAGTTTTTCTCCAAAATATTGAAGAAATCATCGCTAACTTTATCATCAACAACTTCTAATCTCAACTTTACTCAGTATGTAACTGAAAACTTCTCATATCCTATTATCTCCGAGGAAGTGGACCATTTTGATATTTTTCTATGTATACAGCAATATTAATCATGTCTTAGAACCGCTAGGGCGAAAGTTAATCGAGGTTTAACCTACTGTTGATCGTAGATGAGTTTTGATCGAAGTTTGTGCAGGCCGGGATTAGACTATTGAAGATTTCATGTAAGTTATTTTATAAAAGACGAATTTGAAGCTGAACATATTCTAGACACATAGTATTTATTACCTATAGTGCGATTCACGTCAAGAAGTCAGCATTGTTTATATGAGGAGCATTGATGCCAAGTTTCATTGAGAGAGAAAGAGAAAACTGCACCAAACGTGTTTGTTGGGACTGTGTAACAATCAGTGCTCAACTATGCACAGTGCGAATAGGATAGAGACATCAGCAACTGCCTTGTGCTGAACAAGGATAGCAAACTCCCATCTAAGCAATGCTGACTTCTTGACGTGAATCGCACTATAGCACGTCTAGTGTATAAGCAGCTTCAAGTCAGCTGTTCTGTCTTATAAAATAACTTTACTAAAGTCTGATCGTCTAATCCTGATGAATTGCCCAACAGCCAGTTAAATTTAATACGCTGTAGAATGACGTCATCTAACGGAGCTCAGTAAGTAAATCATTGCATTAGTTTCATCCAATGATGACGCCATTTAACGGCGGTTACATTTAATCGGCTTTTGTGCAATCGGCCGGAAGTTTCTAAAGGTTTTACACGAGGTACATTAGATTAAAAAGGAAAAGTTAATAAGTACATACGCATGTTAATAAGGATTTACATGTTTTCTTAGAAAGTACAGTAGATTTTTCAAAATTCTTTAGATTTGTCTTAAATCTAGCTTAGAACCTCTTACTAAGATTAGTATCTTCTATCTTAAAGCGAGGAGACTAGAGAAAAGTACGGTATTCATGGTTCGGAACCCACCTAAAATGGCAGGTTCATCCATCTATCAATATCTTTGTAGAATAGAATAGATTTGCCTTTATTTTACAACAATTGCCTTTATTTTATAACAGCTATCAATATCTTTGTATTTTCCACGCACAAGTGTAGGAGTTATTTATTTATTTATACATCAATGGAGACAACGGGAATAGATTAGACTTTTATTTACTCGAGAGCTTGTTATAACAATCATAGACTTGAACTTGAACATAAACTTGAGGGTTACCCCATGTCTGTCTCTTTTACATCAAATTTGGTTTTATTGGTTATCACCCCCAGCAAAGAGGTATATTGGACTTGGATTACTTGATCTAAATTAGTATTTTCAACTCGAGTCTCTAGTCTCCTCGTTCACTTAATAACTTCACTTCTCTTCAATCATATATTCATTTATGTCATCAAAAATACAATATTAAGGATAGAAGAAACAGGCGTTAACCTGTCGAGTTTCAACCTCTTCTAATTCATGTGTGTTCTACACAATATCGATATAAACCTAAAAAAGAAATTATATATTTAATTATATAAATATTGAAGTATATTATATATTTGATTATTATTGAGTGCAATGCCTTGAAGGCGCTCTGTATTCTATAGGAATTGAAGTGATCAAATTACTTTAAATTTACTTCATCATGGAAATTACTCGAACTATGATGCGTGGCTTATCTTGTATTCTGATTTTAGAATATTTTGTTCCTCCATGAGATTCATCAAGTTAACTTGAATTGTGTTTGCAAGTTTAACTTGTTTTCAAGTTTCAACTTGAAAACTTGAGTTTCCAAGATTTGTATCGAATACGAATCTTGAAATAGTTATAATGGTTTCAAATCACCTAGAGAGATTATTGTCATTTAGTTGTTGAATATTTGTCAATTATCAGTTTTTTATTTAAAAACAAAATGGATTATTTGGATTGGCTCAAGTTGGTACATTACAGATAGTAATAAGATCTGCTTTGGTTTCAATAATTTATTTAATTAATTGACACTATAATGAATTTAAAACAGTTTCCACTGCCCAAAACCGATTACCTTTAATAACCAATAATTGAATTGATTAATTTGAATTTAATCGCCGTAAAATGACGTCATTTGAAGGAACTAATGCAACGATTTCCCTATTGCGCTTCGTTTAATGACGTCATTTTACGGCGGTTAAATTTAATTCAATCGTCTTTCTTGGAACAAGTTTTACTGTGCATGCATCTCAATAACAATTAAGCGCCTTATTTAACGTAATTAGTTAGATAATTGATTTTAAGTTGAATTGATTTCAAGATAAAAGTGTGTAGTGTTTTGTAATATGTAGTTTGAAGAGTTCAAGTTGAATGTGTTCTTGTTAAGTATAGGTTGAAAGTTGGTTTCTTGGAGAGTTGACTACTTATTTATTTAGAGAAACATTCAACCATTGTCAATTATTTTGTTCCTTAGTAGAGTATTAAATTTTTCAATTATTTAAATTTGTACAAAGTGCCATTTCAGTGAAGACTTTTGATAACTCGTAAAGCTATTCATTTTGAAAGCCTTATTGCTATTTTCCGATGTTCGCATTTAAATTTGCTTGAGAAATAAATATTTTATAATATCATTGAATTGAAATCTATAGAATTTCAAGTGTTTTTACACTTTCTTGAGGATCTGCATTAGAAGCTTTCCGCATTCCTTTGTATAGCAGGATTCTTTTAACTTGTCAGAAAACAGCTGATTTAACGTTAGTAAACGAGCGTACATCAATCAGCTGTTTTCTGACAATTTAAAAGAATCTTGCTATAATAAGAATCGCTATTCTAATTTCCAGTAGAACTTTTAGCAATATTGCTTATCCAATAAACTGAATCAATGTAAAAATTCAAAATATATTGTATTTTCTAATGTTTCAAACACTCTTATCATCACAAACGTTTGAACTAGGTTAATATCACAAACTTCCAAGAGTTTGTCGTTCTATTTATTATTGATGTAAACGTAACTCTCCTATGATTAGTTTCTTAAAGTTGAAAGCCTCTACCAAATTACTTATTCTTTAGTTGAGTATACAACGGTGGAAATCGATCTCTGAGACTCCTGTATTACTCTATTGTCAATTTTCAATATTATAAATTTAGTTTTATTCCTGACTATCGGATAATCCAAAAAAATTTATTCGCATTGATATGTTGATAAAAAGTCACGGGGTTTTCCATGTATGAGTCATAATTTTGTAATTTTTCAAGTGAAAATTAAAGTAAAGATTAGAATGATTTTATCTGTTCATAAATATTTTCATCAATTTATCCGTTTCAAATTGCTAATTTTATGCAAAGCTCTCGCATGAAAGTTTATCTACTACAATACACATGTAAAAGGGCCGTATTTATGAACTTTACTTGAGGATTAGTAAGTTGAAAAGGATTACTTAAGTTGACTTAGGCTAGGCGTACACCGGTTAGACAAGACAAGACGAGATAAGTCACGTTTAGTCACAGTAATTCACATAGTTGCATATGAAGCAGCACACACTGATGCAATGACTAATCGGTGTGTGTTGCTTCATAAGCAGCTATGTGAATTACTGCGACTAAACGTGACTAATCTGGTCATGTCTTGTCTTAACTAACCGGTGTACAACTAGCCTTATATGCTTGAAAATCATTCTCTTTCAAAATCACTATCAAGTTTGAGAATACGGCTCACAGACTAGAATGGTATCTGAGAATTCATTAATTATTTTTCAAACACCAACAAGAGCTCTCTTTCTATACCAAAGCTGTGTTGTTTTATTGCAAAATGAGTTTTATCTTTGTATTCTGGTCTTATAATAATTTGAGCTAAAATGTTATTTTTCTTGACTTCACTACTTAACTATCAATGTGTGCATATCATAAAAATAATATCACTTATAGCGCACTCTAATTTTCACAAAATATTTAACATATCTACTTTTATTTTCTATCTTTATAATCAAGTCACCCTTGAAATACTCAATATAGAATGCTTACACGTGTGTGATATATAGAACAATAGATTTGCAGTTAGAGTAAGTTTTGTTATTGTTAATTATTATTCATTGTTATATTTATTGCATGACAAGAGTGAAAATATAGTCTATTTACAGTGTAAATAATATTTGTGTAATGTACCTTAATGTTCTCCATAGATGATTATTTTACATAGTTTTTGGAATGTTTACTTTATTATTATTTATTGAGTGTATTTGAACCGATAATTCGGAAGTTTTAGTTGTGTATCATTTTTCTTATAACTGAGTTGATAATATTTATTTTTGTGCTAACTTATTCGAGTTTATTATTATTTTATGCAATTGAGACTGCTGTTTTGTACTCAAATTAATTTTCACTTCATGTTCATTTTCATTGAGATTATAATATATTTTGAAAAGAACAGTTGACTATAACTCTACAATTACTGTATTTATTTCCTTAATGCCTTCTCATTAGCATATTATTTTATGCCAGTAGGCCTACGTAATTTCTAAAGGTTGTAAATGAAATATGTCTTGGTGTAAGATGAACATTTTGAGCTTATTAACAGATAATTTGTATTTATAATAGAATGGAATCAAACTTTTCAGAAGAAATTTTTCCTTAGCTGTTGATGGAAGCTTAAAATATAAAAATCACAATGCAAATGCTTCTCTAATAAAAAACTAGAAGAATCAGAGAAAAATCCAAGTTGTTTGATAAACCGTCCAAAATTTAGCTAGAGCATGGATTAAAATCTGAACTGGTATATATTAGCACTAACAAAGTCTGATCTATTACCCATGGTATGATATTCATAATGCCTCTTACAATACCATTTATTTATACAGCAATGTACAATGGAAGGTCCAACAGTTGCCCACCCATAACTGTTCCTTTTCCAAATGATGAAAATGGTCCAAATGTTATGGAATATATTCTACAATAATTTATGAGTGCACATACAATTTCAAAAATAACAAAGAAAACTATTCGACTGGCAACATACAAAAGGCAATAAGGCTGGGCGTACACCGGTTAGTCAAGAGAAGACGAGATTAGTCACGTTTAGTCACAGTACTTCACATTTGCTTATGAAGCTACACACATCGATTAGTCATTGCATCATTGTGTGCTGCTTCATAAGCAACTATATGAATTACTGTGACTAATCTCGTCATGTCTTGTCTTGACTAACCGGTGCACGCCCAGCCTTGGTGTTCTGTCATATAAAATAAATTTACTAAGGCTGGGCGTACACCGGTTAGTCAAGACAAGTTTAGTCACAGTACTTCACATAGTTGCTTATGAAGCTACACACATCGATTAGTCATTGCATCATTGTGTGCTGCTTTATAAGCAACTATGTGAATTAATGTGACTAATCTTGTCTTGACTAACCGGTGTACGCCTAGCCTAAAGTTCAAGCAAATAATTGAACAAAATAAAAGTTCACATCATTTCAATTTAATAATTAATGTCATCTCTGAATAGATCACCCCCAGCCGCTGGTCCAGCAAAGTCTGGGTCACTCTGATACTGTCCTAGCGAAGCCAGACCATTGGCCGTGGCCCGTTTCAGAAGTGCTTCCTGTGCAGCCTGTACATTACAATCTTCCCCTTTCCAAGTGTCTAGCACCGACGCCTGTAGAGCGCGTCCATAGCTGAATGTGAGCGTCCACGGTATGCGTCCCTCTACTTTGTTGATGGCATTCAGGTTAACGGTGGCTTCCTCCTCGCTTTGTCCTCCGGACAGGAACACAACACCTCCCAGAGCGGGAGGCACAGTTCTCAGGAGCGCCGTCACTGTTGCGCAGGCGATTTGCTCGGGGGTCGCTTTACAACCGGGGAAATCTCTTCCAGGCGTTGCCATGTTGGTTTTGAGGATACACCCCTCCAAAAACACACGATGTCTGTTGAGAGCTTCAAACACTGCCGCACTGACTACCTCCAACACTTTTTGCGCTCGACACAAATCGTGACTACCATCCGATAAAACTTCCGGTTCCACAATTGGTACTATCCGGTTCGCTTGACAGACCACAGCGTATCTAGCTAAAGTATTTGCAACATCAGCAATTGCTTGTTGGGATGGTGTTGTGGCACCAATTTTTAACGCACACCTCCATTTAGCAAAATGCAAACCAAGCGACTTGTACTCCTCACAGCGTTCCGACAGCTTATCCAAACCTTGCGTGGAAAATTCACCATCAGTCCCAAACAACGGTACCAGCCCTTTATCGACTTTTATACCCGGGATAATGTTGCGTTCTTTCAGTAGCTGCATCAACGGCACACAATCTACGTTCTGGTACACCGTATCGTGAAACAGAATACAACCAGATATTGAATTGGAAATAGAAGGATTGGCAGAGTACAGTAGATGTCGGTAACGTAGCCGGTTTACTTCGGAGTTGTCCAGGTTTATTTTGGCGAAATGTTTGCCAATTGAAGCGACCGACTCGTCTGAAGCCAGTATTCCTTTGCCGGGTGTCATCAGTGATTTGCAAATTGTTGCCAGTTCATCTTGTATGTCTTGGCTTGGAAATTTTGAATAGTTTCTCATTTTTGTTCACAAATAAACTTGGGAGATGTCGAACTTTGTTTTTGAGTAGGAAAATACAAGAGATGACAAACTTTGTTTTTGAGCAGGAAAATACAAACTATTTCATCATATTATTCTAAACAAATGAACTTGTTGATGCAGAGAGATGATAATTTCTGTTTTCTAGTTGGAAAGTAAACACTATAAAGTATAGCAGGAAACTTGTCAGAAAACAGCTGATTTAACGTTAGTAAACGAGCGTACATCAATCAGGTGTTTTCTGACAATTTAAAAGAATCCTGCTATACAACTGTCAAGACAAACTCAAATTATGCAGCTGATCAGATGAAGCCATCATATGAATAGAATAGATATTTTTCATCACACACGTTGAAAGATATATAGCAGGATTATTTTAACTTGTCAGAAAACAGCTGATTTAACGTCAGTAAACGAGCGTACATCAATCAGCTGTTTTCTGACAATTTAAAATAATCCTGCTATAGCAGGATTCATTTAAATTGGCGAAAACCAGCTGATTTGGCGATCAGTAAACAACTGATTTTACGCAGCTTGGACACAATAATCTAAAGACTTGAAGAATTTTCAATACCTTTTTAAAGAAGACCTTTCAAAGAATACCTTTTTAATAATCTGCGAGATTCAGCATTTGTAGGCTAAGTATTGTGATACTGATCGCCAAATCAGCTTGTTTTCGCCAAATTAAATTAATCCTGCTAAAGCCTTGGTTCACATCCAAACAGCAAGATTTACTAGCAGCTACCAACTTATGATTTATCTAAAGGCTTGAAAAGGCTTTATCTTTAATGACTTGAAATATTATGCTTCAGTAAAACAGTAAACTACAGTAAAACAGTAAAGAATACACCACAAGTAAAGCCTCAAGAAAAAAGTTTAAAAAGATACTATTTAAAATAAAATAAATGAACTTATGCCCGGGCTTTCCTTACTAGCTATTATTCTATTGTCAATATTCGCAGTAGCGGAGTATTTTATATGGCTAGGAATTTCGTACAATAAAATATTATGAAAATAATTAAAATGTTATATTTATTACTTCATTGATTGAGAAACATCGGAACGTTTTATTTATTGATAGATAATTTTCAGTCAATAAAAATGTTTCGGTCAAGTAACTCAGAAATGAATTTCAAATTACAATATTTTGAAAAAAATTGGAACAATATCTTTTCTCTTCTTACATTCTCAACAATACAAGTTATCGTAGTACTGAAGTATTTTGGAAGGAGAGCCTCATATAAATCTATTGTAAAGAGGCAATAATAATTTCTGTCTTTATTCTTTGACAGACCACTAAACACCTTTCATTCGTTGATCTAATGATAGAGAAATTGTACTTTGAATACAAAAACATTTCAGTCGAGTGATTTAAAAATAGGGTTCAAATTGAAATATGCATTCAAATACATAAAATAGTGGTATAAAAATCTCAAGAATTTCCAAGCTTCGTAGAACGTTATAAAAACTTGAAAGTTTCCCTCTAGTATTTCCTTCTTTTCAAAATGTCGGGGCGCCAGTGCACTGGATGGCTTTCTTCGGTCTGAAAAGAGAGAAAGATAATTGAGAATATAAGAATAATAGAATTCAGGAGATTATACACTTGAAAAAACTTAGTGAACATAGTGAAAAAAATCAGAGATCCCAATCAACATATTATTATGAAGTCCAGTACAGTGACATTCATTTAAGCAATCAAAAATGTGACATCAAATGTGACCACACTGTAATTACGCTGTCTCTGTAAATTGAGCCTGTATTTAATAAGCCGCGTTTACACAATACAAGAGGCTAGGATAGTTCACTAGACAAGTAGACTTGCATTGAATCTAAACATCTTGCAAGTAAAATGATCAGGCTTTTTTCACTTCACTGACACGATTGATAGCGAACAATTGAGAGCAAAACATCATGCCTCAAGACTCATTCAATCAACACAATTAGGCTAGGCGTACACCGGTTAGTCAAGACAAGACAAGATGACATTAGTCACGTTTAGTCACAGTACTTAACATAGTTGCTTATGAAGCAGCACACACCGATGCAATGACTAATCGGTGTGTGTTGCTTCATAAGCAGCTATGTGAATTACTGTGACTAAACGTGACTAATCTGGTCATGTCTTGTCTTAACTAACCAGTGTACACCTAGCCTTATATGCATGTGCTTGAGTAGACGTTCAGGTTACTGGAGGCAGGTTGGATCATATGATCGTCTACTCTATACAAACAAATAGATCTAATGCACACCTATATAGATAAAGTGACTATAATTACTGTGACTAAACGTGACTAATATTGTCTTGTCTTGTCTTGACTAACCGGTGTACGCCTAGCCTTAATGATGAAATGAATAATTCCAGAATGGAATGAATACCTAAAAAAATGAATAGTTTCAGAAAGTAATGAATAATGCAATGACTACTAACAGCAGTTTCATCTTCCTTGTAGATCTTGATGGTTTTGTCAGCTTCTGTAGTAATTAGCCGACTTCCACTCTGGTCGAATGTCATTGAGAATATGCCCGACTCGCTGTCCATTGATCCTGGTTGTACAGGGGCCTGCAACACAATTTTAAAATATTTGAAAACATGCACTTGAAAACAAATATTTTACTCAAGTTGAAAATTAAACAATCGACTAGTGAGATAGAATAATTTATTATAAAATATTAGGCTAGGCGTACACCGGTTAGTCAAGACAAGACGAGATTAGTCACGTTTAGTCACAGTACTTCACATAGTTGCTTAAGAAGCAGCACACACCGATGCAATGACTAATCAGTGTGTGTTGCTTCATAAGCAACTGTGACTAAACGTGACTATGTCTTGTCTTGACTAACAACCCTAGCCTTTCAAGCAACTAATCTGCGAGATTCAGCATTCGTAGGCTAAGTATTGTGATACTGATCGCCAAATCAGCTGGTTTTCCCCAAATTAAATGAATCCTGCTATAGCTTGGTTCACATCCAAACAGCAAAATTTACTGTATCTACCAGCTTAAGGCTAGGCGTACACTGGTTAGTCAAGACAAGACAAGACGAGATTAGTCACGTTAAGTCACAGTACTTCACATAGTTGCTTATGAAGCAACACACACCGATTAGTCATTGCATCGGTGTGTGCTGCTTTATTTAAGCAAGTATGTGAATTACTGTGACTGAACGTGACTAATCTCGTCTTGTCTTGTCTTGACTAACCGGTGTACGCCTAGCCTTAGTCAAGACAAGACAGGACAAGATTAGTCACGTCTAGTCACAGTAATTCACATAGCTGCTTATGAAGCAGCACACACCGATGCAATGACTAATCGGTGTGTGTTGCTTCATAAGCAACTATGTAAAGGACAGTGACTGAACATGACTAATCTTGTTCTGTCTTGTCTTGACATTAGCCGGTAGGCTACACCTGTTTCAAGACAAGACGACATTGGTCACGTTTATTCACAGTAATTCACATAACTGCTTATGAGCAGCACACACCGATGCAATGACTAATCGGTGTGTGTTGCTTCAACTATGTACACTGTGACTAAACTCTAATCTCGTCTTGTCTTTTCTTGACTGACCGGTGTACGCCTAGCCTTAAACTTTTTCTTCGAAAACAGTAGCTGATTCTGTTCTCGGTTCAATTTTTTCACCAAGCACAATATTTTAACTAGTTCCAATTTTGAACTAGGTTCAAACTGCGACTGAGCAACCGAGCGTTATTCATGGAAACAGATATATATTTAGAAATATAGCACGATCCTTTCAATTTGTCAGAAATCAGCTGTTTCGGTAATAATTAAACAGTGATTTTGACACAATAATCTGCTGTGGAGATTGGAGAAGCAGACTACGAAGAAGGAATGCCGACCCCAGAAGAAGAAGAAGAAGAAGAAGAAGAAGAAGAAGAAGAAGAAGAAGAAGAAGAAGAAGAAGAAGAAGAAGAAGAAGAAGAAGAAGAAGAAGAAGAAGAAGAAGAAGAAGAAGAAGAAGAAGAAGAAGAAGAAGAAGAAGAAGAAGAAGAAGAAGAAGAAGAAGAAGAAGAAGAAGAAGAAGAAGAAGAAGAAGAAGAAGAAGAAGAAGAAGAAGAGAAGAAGAGAAGAAGAAGAAGAAGAAGAAGAAGAAGAAGAAGAAGAAGAAGAAGAAGAAGAAGAAGAAGAAGAAGAAGAAGAAGAAGAAGAAGAAGAAGAAGAAGAAGAAGAAGAAGAAGAAGAAGAAGAAGAAGAAGAAGAAGAAGAAGAAGAAGAAGAAGAAGAAGAAGAAGAAGAAGAAGCAGAAGATTCAGCATTTGTAGGTTAAGAGTATTGTACTGGTGGCCGAGTAAACCAAATGTTTTCTGACAAGTTAAAATGATCCTGCTATACAATATTGACCTGCAGCCGTTGGAAGTTGTATCCGGTGCGCCAGTCCCAGCAGTGCAGTGTGCCGTTGTCGGCTCCCGACACCAGCACTCCCTCGGCGTTCACCGCCAAACAGTTGACAATCGCATTGTGCCCGGCCAGGTTCTGGATGAACTTGCCCTCGGGACACTTCCACTGTTTTATGTTGTCCGGACTAGCTGATGCGAACATGTATCTGAAACACATCAATTCAAATAACATCAACATATAACATGTCTGTTGTCAATCAGTATATTCTCGAATGTCTGGTTCGCATCAGAGACAGAGCAAGAAGTGCTGAAACTCGTGGAGAGATACACGGCTATGGAACCCGCCAGACTCGCCATATCAACATGCCAAGATGCCGCTTAGCAAGGACACAGAAGTGTTATCCTTTCATTGCCCTCAAAATGTACAAGACTGCCGGGGTGGATCAAGGAAAGTAGAAGTGATAGACATTTTCGTGCAGTCTTGAAGTCCTTCTTAGTGGATCATCCACTTTATAGTCTAAGTGAATTTTTTGATGCTGAGATGACATTTTGAAATCTTTTGTGTTATATTTTTCATAAACTCTTGACGTAGTCTATCCAGCAGTGCTAGTCAAGGACCTAGAAGAAACTAAAACTATTGTAAATCTATTACAATATCTATAGAAAGTGATGTGTTTTCTTTACTTAATTATATTGAAAAAAAACACAGGTTTTTACATGATTACAGTATATTTAATACAGTTTCTAGGGTTCTTATCATTGAAATTACCGTAGTTATCTTTCAATATACTATATAACTAGCATATTAGGCTCAAGGACCAATCCCAAAAAAAGAGAATGTTAGTAGAAAATAAATAAATTTCACTTTTTGTCAACATTGTATGATTTAACCTGCTATCCTTTTGTTAGTCCTTCATATAACTATAAATAGTTGGGATTTTTCATCAATTGCATCTGGCAACGCTGGGTCGGGCTCCGCTGCGGCACTCGGTCGCAGTAACGAAAACCCACCTTTAGACTGGATAAGAGGCCCACTAGGCTTTAGAAGGATAAATCCAAAAAACTGATAACTCATTCAACCAACCAGATTAACAAATGAGAAAACATCATGCTCAAACCCAAAACTGTTCCTTATCCAATGTACACAAGGACAGATTACAACCAGGTTATTATTGATAGAATAGATTACTTTATTTTTTCACTTTTTATTGATGATAGAAACTAATTGATAATAGAAGAAACTCACAGAGTAGGATGGAAGATGACAGAGCGCACACTTTTCTTGTGATTGGTGAGTGTGGCCATTGATTTTCCAGCAGCAAGGTCCCACAGTCGAATGGTACAGTCGTGACTGCCAGTGATGATCTGTACAAGAAAGATTATCAAACAATAAATTACTGAATTTCATTTATTAGCACAAAATTTTCAACAAAATACAACGTTCATGAATACGGTACTTAATAACAAACTGTGGTAGACAGCAGAAGTATTACAGGCACTGAGAACGATCAAACGGTTCGGAACCCACCTAAAGCTGTAGGTCCATTCATCTCTAAATCATCATCCTTCCCATTACCCACGCACGTTCAGACAATACGGTTGTAGGATCGTCTGAGCGTCATCATTCGAAATCACCTGTTTGTTATTTCAGTCGCTTCGCGATTTGCGTATCGCAAGTATGAGTAGTGCCTTAGTTGTTATCGATCTTCTTCTATCTATATTAATAAAAGAGAGTTGGTGTCTGTACGCTCGCTTATAACTCGAGAACGGCTGAACCGATTTAGATGATTTTGGATTCGTTTGAATTTTTACAGCACTGGTTAACATAATATGTATTAAAATAAGAAAATCCTTTATAATTAATAAATAATTAGTAAACTAATGACCTAACCTATCAAACATTTACAGACGGATGTTTTGAAATTGCCAAGCGGCTACCGAAAGATGTTCGTGATCCAAGATCAGAGAACAAAGCACTCTCACTCAATGCCTCGGTAGCTAAGTGGAAAACACACTGCGTCTGATGCTAGAGGTCCCGGGATCGAATCCCGCTACGGTCAAATTTTGCTCTAGGTTTTCTACTCTAATTATTTTTACGCTAGAATCATCAATAATAAAAACGAGTTATCGTTCGTATCATGCATGTTTTATTGTTTCTAATAATAAAATTGAAAAAATATATAAAATAAATTAAAACAAAAAATTATTGATTATATAAAATAAAAAATACATTGATTATATTAAATTAATCTCTTTTACTTCGTGACATTTTTGGGAGGGGCATGAAGGGACATTTAGGAAAGAAATGAAATGAAGGATTTTGGGGGTTGACATTTTGTGGGGGAATAAAGGGGGCATTTGGGGGATGACATTTTTAGGGGTGTCATGAAGAGGGACATTTGTAGGGAAGATGGGGACATTTTTGGGGAAAGAGGGTGATACGAAGTTCACCGGGACACCTAGTATATTAATAAAAGAGAGTTGATGTCTGTACGCTCGCTTATAACTCGAGAACGGCTGAACCGATTTAGATGATTTTGGATTAGTTTGGATTGTTACAGCACTGGTTAACATAATATGTATTAAAATATAAGAAAATCCCTTTATAATTAATAAATAATTAGTAAATTAATGACCTAACCTATCAAACATGACATCCATTCTGATCCAGTCCAAACAATAGTGCTCCTATAAAATCGATGTGTAGTTGAAGATGCTACAATATAGGTTTTCCAAAAGATTACCTCGGTGGTCTGTTGGATAGCGACTCTGCCTTCCACGCAGAATTCTCGGGTTCGAATCCGGGACGGATGAGATTTTTTTGACAACTTTCAGCATTGATTTTTTTTTTATCGTATGGCTTTTATTGGTGGGGAGACCCTTACGGGTAGGTTCCACCTCACCATTGATTAATATTCATCCACTCGCTTTAAAAATTAGTATATTGCAGATTTCTTTCAATTTCCATCAATAAAGCGAGTGGATAGATATTTTTACTTCGTGACATTTTTTTCGTGTGGGGGGGTGATATGAAGGGGGGACATTTGGGGGGAAGAGGGGGTGACATGAAAGGGGGCATTTAGGGGGACATTTGGGGGGTGACATTTTTGGGGGGGGGATTTACATGAGAGTGGCCAATTGGGGGGACGAGGGGGGTGACATTTGGTGGGAAAGAGGGGGTTGACATGAAGGGGTATTTGTGGGGGGAAGGAAGGGAGTGCATTTGGGGGATGACATTTTTTGTGGGGTGGCATGAAGGGGGGACATTTGTGGTGAGAAGAGGGGGGATATTTGGGGGGGGGGGAAGAGGGCGATACGAAGTTCGCCGGGACAGCTTGTTACTAATATTATTGTCAAATTACATCGGCAAATTGAACTAGCAATAATTGTGCACTGTATACAAATAAGCTTTTTTCTAAAATAATTCGACCAATACCTGAGGTTCGGCGGCTTGGCTGATGACACTGGCGACTGTGTTCGTGTGTCCGGTGAGGGTGTGGACGTTGGCCTTGGTGCGCATGTCCCACACACGGGCGGTCGAGTCGCGACCAGCCGTTATCAGCACGTCAATGGTCGGATGAAGCGTCAGCGTATATACAGCGCTCAAATGGCCGTGGTAGTGTCTTATCACCTGAAAACGTAGACAGGAATTTCAATTTCCTACCATTTTCAGTCGTGATCATCATCATCATCATCATCATCATCATCATCTTCATCTTTATTTATACAGACAACAAATTTTGCACTTTCTTTTACATACAGTACAATAGAGTTAATACAATAAAGGTATTAAGAAATTAAAACTAATTCACTTTTATTGCAAAGAATAAATAAAACAATTTTTTTTATAGATCTGTATACTACACTCCAGCATAAGCCAAAAGCTTGTGCGCTGGAGCGGAGTTCTTTGAAATATACAGAGATCGAAATAAAAACCTCTACAAATTAAAACACAAAAAGAAACTGCTCTCTGGTAGCATGTAGCATTCAGCACACCGGAAGTTGAAATATTCAACGTTGATCCTTCGTTTGCTGCTTTCAAACGATACTATACTATTCAACTACACCAATGGTGGCTCCATGGTTACCAAAAAGGCTAAGGCTAGGCGTACACCGGTTATTCAAGACAAGACAAGACGACATTAGTCACGTTTAGTCACAGTACTTCACAAAGTTGCTTATGAAGCAGCACACACCGATGCAATGACTAATCATTACCTTCATTGTATCATTCAGTCTGGAAAGTTTTTGAATTCAATGTATTCGTCAGTATAAGGCTAGTCAAGACAAGACAAGACGAAATTAGTCACGTTTAGTCACAGTACTTTACATAGTTGCTTATGATGCAACACACACCTATTATTCATTGCATCGGTGTGTGCTGCTTCATAAGCAGTTATGTGAATTACTGTGACTAATGTCGTCTTGTCTTGTCTTGACTAACCAGTGTCTATTAACCCCAGAAACTTAGGCTAGGCGTACACCGGTTAGTCAAGCCAAGACAAGACGACATTAGTCACGTTTAGTCACAGTACTTCACTTGGTTGCTTATGAAGCAACACACACCGATTAGTCATTGCATCGATGTGTGCTGCTTCATAAGCAGTTATGTGAATTACTGTGACTAATGTCGTATTGTCTTGTCTTGACTAACCAGTGTCTATTAACCCCAGAAACTTAGGCTAGGCGTACACCGGTTAGTCAAGTCAAGACAAGACGACATTAGTCACGTTTAGTCACAGTACTTTACATAGTTGCTTATGAAGCAACACACACACCGATTAGTCATTGCATCGGTGTGTGCTGCTTCATAAGCAGTTATGTGAATTACTGTGACTAATGTTGTCTTGTCTTGACTAACCGGTGTACGCCTAGCCTAAGTTTCTGGGGTTAATAGACACTGGACAGAAACGAATACACACTGGACAAGCTTATGGCGGCTTACAATGTAATTAATTTGCACTTCTAGTGTGTGTTCGCCTTTCTCCTGTATTACATGACACCTGAATTCTTACGAAACAGGCGTCTGAAATCTTTCAAGTAGGCCTACTGTAGAACCAATCTTAATTTATAGCACGATCCTTTTAACTTGTCAGAAATCAGCTGTTTCGGTAATAATTAAACAGTGATTTCGACACAATAATCGAAAGGCTTAAAAGTCTTGAAGACCTTTAAAGTCTTTAAAAGACCTTTTTAAAGAAGACCTTCCAAATAATAACTTTTTAAAATAGCTTTTCAATAATCTGCGAGATTCAGAATTTGTAGGTTAAGTATTGTACTGATGGCCGAGTAAAACATATGTTTTCTGACAAGTTGGAGGGATCCTGCTATATTGAGTGAGATCTGTTTGAAAAATCTCAATATTGGCATTGCCATTTTTATGAATTTCGTTGAAGCTCACCTTATTATGTTCCCAAATAACCTTATATTATGTATTATATTCCTAATCACCGGTACTGACCTTATTATGTTCACCTTATTATGTTCCCAAATAACCTTATATTATGTATTATATTCCTAATCACCGGTACTGAAACCCCAATAAAATATTAGCATTTCAGTGGGCTACTGTTTATTTTGGCTTATCTATATTAATAAAAGAGAGTTGGTGTCTGTACGCTCGCTTTTAACTCGAGAACGGCTGAACCGATTTAGATGATTTTGGATTAGTTTGAATTGTTACAGCACTGGTTAACATAATATGTATTAAAATATAAGAAAATCCCTTTATAATTAATAAATAATTAGTACATTAATGACCTAACCTATCAAACGTTTTACAGACCCATGTTTTGACCTTGCTGGGGGGGTGACATGAAGGGGGGACATTTGGGGGAAGAGGGGGAGTGACATGAAGGGGGCATTTGGGGGGGTGACATTTGTGGGGGGTTTACATAAAGGGGGGCCAATTGGTGGGAAGAGGGGGGGTGACAAATGGGGGGGAGAGGGGGTGACATGAAGGGGGATTTATGGGGGGTTACATGAAGGTGGGCATGACATTTTTTGGGGGGTGGCATGGAGGGGGGACATTTGAGGGGTGAAGAGGGGGGACATTTGGGGGGGGGAAGGGCGATACGAAGTTCGCCGGGACAGCTAGTACTGTAATAAATCTCACCTTATTGTATTCCAAATCCCAGCACTTGACCTGCCTGTCCTCGCCACAGCTGAACAGATACGGATGCCTGGAGCTGACGGCCAGTCCTCGAACACTGCTAATGTGACCAGTCAACGACACTTTCAGTTTGCCTGTCGCCAGCTCCCAAATCTACACAAACCATCAAACTGATTACTTTCAAAATACAACCCGAATATTTCTACTCGGGACGATTTAATAGGCTGTACTTGAAGAGAATTATACTAAATATACTTGAAACAGGCTTTCACCCTGTGCGAGATCCCCAAGGAATCAAATAGGCTACATTTCTATCAAATCGATACGAGTTGAAACCAGTTTTCTGGTCAAGTCCATCAAATTTGATACAAGGCTATTCAATTATGATACAAGACGATTCAATTATGATATGAGACTATTCAATTAAGATACAAGACTATTCAATTATGATACAAGACGATTCAATACGATAAAATACGTTTCAAGACTGAAAAAAAATAGAAAAATATCATTTAGCTTATTCGAGAACTTATGATGAATTTGAGTTTGAGTTAAATCATATTCTAGGTTTTCATAATTATTTGTTTCAACAATGATTTTTATCTACTACCGTGTTATAACGCAATCATTACAGTTTCATAATTGAAATCGAAACAGTTGGTTTTTGGTTTTGGAAACAGTTTGGTAATGAAATTTGAAACTTGTACTGTAATGAAGATGGAAGGAAATGAGATATTGCAACTATTCAATTGCTTTTAAATCATAATAATTAATTGAACGAACGGAATTTCGTTCAATTAATTATTATTGTACTGTAATGACGGCTTTATGAAACGGATGCTATATTATGAATCGGTTCTAGTTCAATCTGTTCCAGTTTCAAAACACTGAAACGGAACAAAACACAATCGCAGCTGATAAAAAAGTTCCAAACCGAAAATTGCCAAAATATGAATAATCTTGATTCTACCTTAAAATAACTCGCGGCGTTGCCGCTTGCATTTTAACCTCGGTATCTCACTCGTCGTTTGAAGGCTTTCATAATACATCCATTGCATGAACTACTATTATTATACACAGATGAAGGCTATTCTAGTATCCGAGATTTATACACTGAGAGAGTATAGTCACAGTGTGGACATTACATGTCATACTTTTGATTGGTTAGCTCCGACAAATCCGCCATACTTTTGCCAATTCCCACAAAAAATCTCATTGAAATGATACGCAAATCACATGTTATGATATAAGATTCACATCTAACCTACATTTTGCTTTGGCCAGTATTAATTTTCATCATTTCAAGTTTTTAAAGCAATACCAAGAGTAGAGAGACTATTTTTAATGGTAGAAAACTTAGTCTTGATATTGTTTCTCTCAAAATAAGTTTGACGAATGAGTGAATGGATTTATGTTTGCCTGTACAGTAATCCCATATTAAAATTAAAAAATTTGGCAAAAGTATGGCGGCGGCGGGAAAAAATATGATCTCCACTTATTTTTATGGAGTGCTTCACACAAATGGCCACACTGTGACTATACACTCTCTGTACTAATGTTGTACTACATTATTCTTGTATATTGTGACAGAGATAATAAAATAAGTTTGACAAATGAGTGAATGTATTTTTGTTTGCCTGTAATCCCATATTAAAATTCAAAAATTTGGCAAAAGTATGGCGGCGGCGGGAAAAAATATGATCTCCACTTATTTTTATGGAGTGCTTCACACAAATGTACTCTCTGTACTATACTCTCAGACTGTACTCTATTAGTACAGACTATACTCTCTGTACTAATAGTGTACTACATTATTGTTGTATATTGTCACAGAGATAATAAAGCGAGTTCTATTCTATTCCATACTGACCTTGATAACGCGATCAGCCGAGCCCGTAGCGAACCACTCGTTGCCCGGCTCGACGGCCACACAGCGCACCCAGCCCAGATGGCCCGAGATGACCCGGTACAGCTTCCACGGCGGATGCCACTTCGGCTTGGGCATTGTCTGCGTTTTGCGCGCCGCCAGAATGGCCGAGTTGGCGCCCCCCGCTGCACTCGGCTGCCCAGGCACCGGCATCACTGACTGCGATGCCGTCGACATTGGCATCAGCGCCAGTGACGGATCGCTGTTCTGGTCACCCGCCAGCGCTGTACAACAACAAAAAATCAAAATCAATTTATTGCCATTCTTTTTTTTTACACACAAGTGAAACAAAAACATTCTTATAATGTTATAAACTAATCGTAATATAAACTAATTTAAAAAACATATTCAACGAACGTTTTATATTATTTTAATATTGAAGTAATGGGTTCTCCCAGAAAAGCTAATGCTTGAGCTCTGGAAGAGAGTTCAAAAATGTTAAAGGTAGGCTAATTAGGATGGATGTATAAGACAATTTAATTAGTACCAGAAGAAACAATATGCAATATAAACACTAAAATATAAATGTATATACAATATAAAAATTCAAACACTAGAAGAAAAAGCCAATTAATCTTCTGACATCTCAAGTCCGAAATAAACCTTTCTACATACCCACTCCCTTATTTCATAAATTAAAAACTTCGTAATTCTATTTAGAATGAATTTTTCAGGTAAACAATTTATTATTCTATGGCAATAGAAGGACAATTGGTGTTTGCAAGATGTAAGTCTGGTGAATAGGTTATTGTAGATATTGAAAGCATTTGGACGTATTAGATATGGTGTATTACGAGTAGTGAATTATTCCAAGAATAGTTATGGCTAGGTTTCACGATTCTAGTAGACGTTCTACTTACTGGAGGCAGGTTACCAGAAGCCTATCTACTTACCTATAAACCAGTAACCTGCCTCCAGTAACCAGAACGTCTACTTTCATAGCAACTTTCATAAGCAACTATGTGAAGTACTGTGACTAAACGTGACTAATCTCGTCTTGTCTTGACTAACCGGTGTACGCCTAGCCTTATGGTGTTACGATTAGCATTTGATTGTAAAAAATTTTCAGAAATCATCAGAAATAAGTCGACTAGGAACTTTTCGGTTAGTAAACATTTCTTTTCGAAAAAATAATCATTTCAAAGTGTAGAAAGCTTAATTAAAACTACGTTAATTAAAATCCCCCAATAGTTTTAATCAACAAACTAACTGAGTTAAAACTACTAGTGTAATCACCTTTTACCCAACATGTTTGCATTAATTTATAAACAATGAATGCCAAATAGTAAGAAATATAATTTGTTATTTTGACAACTTATAGGGCCGTATTTATGAACGTTCCTTGAGGGTTCCTTTCCGAAAGGGACTCTTGAAAAGCGTTTCATGAATGAAATCAGCTGATTTTTCATTCATGAAACGCTTTTCAAGGCGCCCTTCCGGAAAGGAACCCTCAAGGAACGTTCATAAATACGGCCCCTAGTCTTGTTATTAAAAATTGTAAATAATTTCGCATTAAAACTTACCATTTTCCGCCGAATTTTCAAGCATATCAGATTGCAGTTTCTTCATTGTTCTGTTCTGCTTCACTTTGTCAAAAACAAGACTATAGCCATCACGCGCTTTCACCAATCTCTTCAGTTTCTCTCTGAAATAATCAAGATTCATTAAGAAATCCAAGTTCATCATATTTATGATTAATACTAAGTTGTCATATATATTATGTTCGTATGGCTTTTTATCGGTGGGGAGACCCTTACGGGCAGGTTCCACCTCGCCTTATTTTTGTGTCGGTCACCCATCCAAGAGCAGTCTTGAGTGTTTGTAACTTAACCTCTGATCACTTAGCAACCGCTCTCTATTGAGAGAGCATGATATTGTCATATATGTTCACCGCGGATACAATGAACAAAGCCTAGTAATCTTCAATTCACCTTTCAAGAAAAAACTGAAGCCCCTTACAGTGATTATAGATGAAACTCACAGGGTAACTTACTATGAAGTCGATTCAAGTACAGTAGAATTGATCCCCGATGAAATCCAGAATTTATTAAAAGTAAATTTCCTAATCAATAATTACATTATTATAATTACAGAATAGTAATAATTTCTCTGGTCGTGAGTACAACACCACCAGAAGAGTTTATTTAAGAAAATCAACATTATACAGCAAATATAATATGAATTAATACGTCACACATAATACATTATTAAATTCGTATAACTGAATTGCAATGTTGAGGAATTTAATTTTGTGGCCCCCACTATATAGGCACTACTCACACCTGGAAACTTCAAATCGCAAAGCAACTCATCGCTCGGCAACTCACCGATGCAGCGGGTAAGAACTTATCACGCTCTGAGTTGGTTGCCGATCGACTACTGAAGAAGAAAAAGAAGAAGAAGGAGAAGATGATGGAGGAGAAGAAGAAGGAGAAGATGGAAAAGAAGAAGAACAAGATGGAAAAGGAGGAGATAAAGTAGAAGAGTGAGAAAGAGGGGAAAAGAAGGACAAGAAGGTTGAGAAAGAAGAATGAGAGAAAGATTCAAAAGAAGGAGGAGATGGTGAAGAAGGAGGAAGAAGAAGAAGATTGTTGATAAGAAGTAGATGAAGGAGGAGGATTACTGGAAACTATTTCATGTATTTCAATAGTCGCAGATCTGGGATGTCCTAGTTTATTTATGATGTGTTTGTGTGTAAATTGACGCCATCGGTCCCTCAAGTGTGGGTAACGGATGAAGAGGAAGGTATTAAGGTATAGGTAGGTATTAATACTCACGCAGTCTCATCAATAGGAGGCAATGTCCCTTGATTAGATATGAACATATCATGCGTCCTTTTCAGTGATCTAAACACCAATGTGTGGACCGAATGCCTCTGAACTTCCTGAAAATAGACAGAACACAGACAATTGAGCGGAGTATTATTTTTAATTTTTAAATAACTGGGAATGTGATCAGAACCTAAGAGTCATTACCGTACAGACTCTGGTATAATATATTTACGTTATCATCCTCCAAGACATTAGTCTATTTGATTTCAAAGGAAACCTCTTAATGTTAATACAAACTGATGAATTCTAACTAGTTAGATGGATAATGATTTCAGTCAACCGTGCGATTGGAAAGTAAATCAAGATGCAACATAAAAAGTATACATACATATGTAGCCTGTGCTGTATCATAGAGAAAGCATAACGCTAGTTTAGAATTTAGCTGGTATAATTTATATACCCGTATATAAACGATTTGTGTAATGATTTCTCTATGGTTGAACATTCTAGCCAATCAAAAATATTATAAGCTATAGACTATAGAGATTATTCAAGATAAATGTGAATTTATGAGTTCTCCAAACATAATTTTAATAATAAGTAATAACATAATTTTAATAAGTTGGATGAGAGTGAGAAGATGCTATTATTTTTATGATTTTTAGATTTAGTGAATGAAATTCAGCAGTGTTATTATTGCAGTAGGTTATTGTTATTGCATTCTAAAAGGCTACAGTAATTTGTAAAAAAATGTTATCTACTCACCTCCGTCATGTTGTGTTTCCTTTATTTGGATATTTGTATTAAGTGAATTTGATGTCACAGAAATCGGTGCATTAATTCAATAATTTGTTTCGAATCAAATGGTTATAGCAGCCGGTCTTCAGCCGGATTCCTCTGAGAGAATAGCTTATCCTGTAATTCAGATATTTGTTCACTTTATTAATTTACATTGTTGTCACCGAACAAATGATCATTATAGGATATCAAAAAATAAGCCAAAATAAGAGTGACCATTAAAAGCAAAACTGTACATAGAATCCAAACCATAACCAAAAATATAGGTTAAAACATCATGCTTTTCACTCACCATAGATTTAAAAAATGCCATCAACACATGTTTTTAGGTATAGAGAATGTTCAAAGATCGAACAACTGATTACAAATTATTATTTGTAAAGCAATGCCAGCTATTTGAAATAATAAACATTTATGTTGAAAATACTACATTGAAAAAGAACAAGACAAGAATCAAGATACACATCCACAGTCGAATAACATCGATCCGTTAATTGCCATCGATCTTTCGGTAGCTCGATAGTCGACTCTCGTTTCTAGGAAGTGAAAAAAGTTGAAAAGGAAAACAAAATCATCTAACCTTGACGTGCGTTCAGTGTTGTGTATTTTTTAGAATATAAGTTATTTCAAGTTACCATAAATTTTTCATCGAATAGGAATGCATTATGGAAATTATTGTCTGAATATATGTCGGTTTTGAATGAAATTTATTTGGAAAATAAGCATGGATCAAGTAAGTTAACCTCCAATTGAGTTGTCATTCTTGAATAACAAACAATAAATTACAGATAAATAACCAACTGTCTAGCGCCAATAGCATTATTAGGATTAATTGAAATCCAGAATTTCATAAAATCAAAATTACCCTATCTTTAAAATGTCAATCTCTAAGGGCCTGGTCACATAAGATTGGGGATCGTAGGGTATATATAGTAAGTGAAATAAAGTAAATGAAACCCAATCGTATGTGACCAGGCCCTAAGTAAGTTACAATTACAAAGTGTTGTCAATAATTGACAGTTTCATATTCAATATTAATCTAATGATCTATTATCTAGTCAGAACTAACATAATTCTGAAGATTTTTAACGTTTTTCTAGAGAAATCAATCTTTTTTACTTTTTATTATTAACAAGCTGTCCCGGCGAACTTCGTATCGCTCTCTTCCCCCCCCCAAATGTCCCCCCCTTCATGCCACCCCCCAAAAAAATGTCATCCCCCAAATGCCCCTCTTCCTTCCCTTCACAAATACCCTTCATGTCAACCCCATCTTTCCCACCAAATGTCACCCCCCTCTTAAGTTGGCCTATAAAGAAGTAAAGTTGCTCTACATGTTAGTTTAATTGGATAATTGTTGAAGTAATCATTCAATTACTAACTACTTGTCAATCTCAACTAGGCCTACTCATTTATCAATTACTAAGATAATCAATCACTAAAAGATCATATTGATCAATTAAGTTATTATTCCTCAATTAAATCCCGTGGCGAAGCGTGGTATGCTTATTTGGTCATCGCTGGGTATATTTACTATAGTAAATATACCCGGCGATTACCAAATAAGCATACCACGCTTCGCCACTAATTAAATCTCAATTACTCTAGGTGTCATCAGATAAATGCGATGGCGCTCATCCAAGAAGACATGAAATGATACTCAACATAACACCGAAGACATCATCAATATGTACAGGTAACTCAAATCTACCAAGATGTTCATTCGAATAAATCTATAATTTCTAAACCAGTGCATTGTATTATGGGAATAATGGAGAGTATAGTAATATTTCATTTCATTTATTTACACAGAATTTTCAAAAACAATACAATAATACAACATATAAATTCAATACAAAATTGGAAAAAGTGGTTAGGTGGCGTCATTAGTAATCGTGTTGAGGCACCATAAATAGAAAAACTACTAGCTATTTATGAGTGTTAGTTGGTCTATTGTACTACTTAAATAAACTATTATTGTAATTGCAGGTGTTAACTAGAGAATCGCACTCTAAGGTGATAAGCACTTGATGCGGACGTCAATTTCTCTGCATTTTTGCTTATTATAAACCTTCGGTAAATTACTTTAATTGTTCATGTTGGTTTCTAAGTTGGAATCTTTGTTTTTCAAGACCAAACACCGACACCCACTAGACTGATAAGAAAATGTGAGGAAGTCGGACTTTTCCAAGATCTTCAGAATGTGAATCCATTCGAAGAAACATTCAGGAAAGCCGTGGAAGCTGTCAGGACTGGATCCACACCTTTACATGTAAGTTTCCAATGATATTTTCAAATTGTTTCTGGACAAATCGAGAAAATCTTCTCCAGAATCGGGTTTGAATGGACAAAAAACTCATTATAAGCTTTTATACATAATAGTGCAAACTGTCGTATTCAAATGGGATTACGGATTACCGCTGGAGGCTGATTGCAGTGCATCCTGGGCTTGCGGCCAAAGTCTGCGACTACAATGCAACAGTCTCCGTCTGCTTTGCATGTTAATTTCAAGCGAGTTTAGATTATTTAGTGTGAATTTTAAAGACAGTAAAAAGGAGTGCAAGTAACCTCCAGCGGTCACCTATCACTAAAGCTGCCATATCTCAGTCAATATTGGTCCAATCTTAGAAAATGAGATTTTAATCGATTTGTAATTCAATGTACTAAAAACGTTATTCTTGTAAAATTTTTGTAATATCAGTGGTTTCCGAGTTATTCAAGAAACAAAATTTTGAATGGCCGCCATTTTGTTTTATGGATTTGAAATATCGTCATAATTTTTTTGTAGCTTTGTCTAGTTGTCATAAATGTTGGTGCAAAGTTTCAATTCCATATGTTTCACCATTATTGAGATAAAAAATAGTAAGTGAAATAATCAAAATGGAAGCTAAGTGAGTAACTAAGGACTTAACTGGACAAATTAAATATGATATTCAGATATGGTTTTTTCCCAGGAGCAATGCCCTAGAATATTGGTAGGGAGTTCTGAAACACTCTGTATAGCCCAAGTATTAAATGAGTTTTGCAAAATCAATTATATCCACTAACGCCATTATATTGGGATGATTTAATGACTTTTTACGGCGAAAGAAAGGTTAGCAGTCCTTGATAATTAAACAGGTTTTATTTATATTTTGGAAAAATACTTTTAAGGGGATAATTTTTTTTTAAATAAGCTCAACGCCATCTCTCGGCTTTTGACGGAACTGCTTGGACCAGTGTGCTAGATAGAGTAGTCTATTAAATTATTTAATAAACGAATAATAATAATAAAAGCGTCACACTTGAATAAAGCTAGTAGCGCTTTCCGCTGTGGGATTACTCTAGTACATATTTAACACATTCATGTAATACCAATGTGTATTCGCATGGAATACGTATTTTATATCGAGGTAATTTGAATACATTTATGTATTGCAGGTTTCAAATCTCTCAGTACCTTCAAATAATGCGGACGACACACTTCACACTCCCAACTTGTTCCCAAATGTTCCTGAGAATGAGTTGCCTTGCTCAAGACCTGATGAAATTGTTTTGAGTGAGTATTATCAAAGACAATACCAGTTAATTTGACTTACGATCCATTTTTGTATTATATTATTCTCATTATGGTGGAGTCTTCAATCTTACATAGTCTCAATTTCAGCCCTAGAAGAAAATATTAGGTCCTAATTTGCACCAAATTAAAACTTATTAATTATTTAATTAATTTAATTCTATTGATTAATTTATGATTTATGATTTACATTATGTTGAACTTACATGCGGAGAATTTATATTTATAGGTTTAGACTAGCCTATTTATCCCCAGTTTGAACCCTAGAAGATAATGTTATGTCTAAATCTGCACTAAATAAGGAAACTATCTTAGAGGTGAATGACCTCCCTTCATTGTATCATTCAGTTATGGAAAGTTTTAGAATTCAATGTATTCCTGTCAATACTATGTTTCTGGTTCCTCTAACAGTGCTTTCATATACAATTTAATGTACAGGACACAGAAGGATATTTATATTTATATACGACCTTGCTATAACGCAATCATTACAGTTTCGTAATTGAAATCGAAACTTTTTCGAAATGAAATTTGAAACTTGTACTGTAATGATCTCATTACGATACATATTGTATATAATGAAGCGTCCCTTGTTCCATCTTAACCAGTTTAAAACACTGGAACGGAACAGTTCCAAACATTGTATGGCAAACATTGAAATAGAACATGGTCGATTGAATCAAGGTCAGTTCAGATTGGTAATGTAGATATTATTGTTTTTTGTTGGTCGTAGATAAAATGGTTGTATTTTAGCCTTTAAACGACTCTTGAGATACTTTAAAATAACTCGCGGTGTTGCCGCTCGTATTTTAACCTCGGTATCTCACTCGTCGTTAAAAGGCTGTCATAATACAACCATTGCATGAACTACTATTATATTTATATATATATTTTTTTTTTGCAGAAGGATATTTATATTTGCACCTGGGAAATATTTCACATTCAGACACCCCAGAAATAATTTTTCAATTTACGAGTACATTGAGTTTTATTTTTTCAACAGATGATAAAGTTTGTGATACTCCTGAAGAAGTACACCTCACTTGTGATGAAGACGACAATAATACTAATCTGCAGCCTAGGTCTCCGTGTGCTAATCTAATGTAAGCATTTTTTAAACCTGTATCTATTTAAATTTATTGTGCACTTTAAGGCTAGGCGTACACCGGTTAGTCAAGACAAGACAAGATAGTCACGTTTAGTCACAGTACTTCACATAATTGCTTATGAAGCAACACACACCGATTAGTCATTGCATCGGTGTGTACTGCTTCATAAGCAACTATGCTAATTACTGTGACTAAACGTGGCTAATTTCGTCTTGTTTTGTCTTGACTAACCGGTGTACGCCTAGCCTTAGAAAGCCGGATAGTCTTGAGAGATGAATCGTCTGCATGCAACAAAATCTCAATTAACAATGATAATTTTTGTTTTCTCATTATTCTAATTGATTTAATCCTCTTAAAGACATTAAATGAGTACAAAATATTACATACAGAGTGATCAAAAAGTCCCTCCGCAGTAAATTACACAATCACTTGAAAACAAGTTATTTATTAACAATAAGTTATTAAAATTCAACTGAAATTCATTACAGTGAATGTTGAGAGTGCTTTCTTTGTTGTTTAGTACTACAAGTCAATTTGTGTACCGTTTCTAAGCAGAACACAATAATAAAGATTATGTAGTAAGCTACCTGCTGATATTAAAGAGCTAGACTTACATAATTTTAAGGTCTGTGTGAAAAAACTTTCAATTGAAAGATGTCCATACGGTTACAATGATTTGTGGTGACACCTTTATGATAGAACTTGCCTTTATTAATTTTACTACTTATCTGTGATATCTGATTTTATAATTGAAAATTTGTGGTGCCACTTTTATGATAGAAAATGGAAGGAGATGAGATATTGCAACTATTCAATTCTATTTTATGATAGAACTTGGCTTTATTAATTGTACTACTTTTGATGCTTGACTGTGATAGGCTGTCTGATTTTATAATTTAAAATTTCTTGTCCTTCATATTAGTGTCTATTGAATACAAATTTGCTGAATTGAATTGTGAGCTACACTCCATTGTGAATTGAATGATGTATTTTTTTTTATGTTGTCTCGCATTGTGTTTGTGATTTTGACACTATGGGCCGGTTCATGAGCTCGGGATTTAGCCAAGTCCTAGACTAAAACGGGTGGCCACCGTAGCATCGACAAACGTTAGCCTCGACACTATGTACTAAGGGCTCTCTATGCTGCTAACCCACCAACCTGTCGAGACAAACGTTTGTCGATGCTACGGTAGCCACCCGTTTTAGTCTAGGACTTGGCTAAATCCCGAGCTCATGAACCGGCCCTAATGAATCTTGAATCATCCTTATGTTCTTGTAATGTATAGTGTAATGAATTGTCTTTGTGGCTGGTCTGAGCATCAAGGCAAATAATGCAATTTACATTTCTAGTAATGTTCTAGAAACGTGTCCTACTACAGGAGGATCAAATGCACCGCATTTAACGGCCGAAAGCGCGCTAAATAATCAAAATCCTGTACAAATTCTGCTCTGTACGGCCAATGGTAGCGAACCACTCAATGTATTGCCTGTGGAAACAGTGGACTTGACAAGCGTTAGGGGAAATAGTGTAAGTACCAAGGAAGTTTCAAGGTTTTGTGAACATTTTACAAGAATATATCGTTAATTTTACTATGATAACATTTTATTTTATTCATTTGCATATTACAAGGTCTGAGAAGACCCTTAGGCTAAGGCCACAAGTGCTAAGCTGAGTGACAAGGTAGGAGCTATGTTAAAAGCTACGATACTCAGTGGTCACATTACAAGGTCTCTCGTGGTCACGATCGTCTACTCTATATCTATATTGGTGTGCATTGGACTATTTGTTTGTATAGAGTAGACGATCATATGATCCAACCTGCCTCCAGTAACCTGAACGTCTACTAGAATCGTGAAAACCAGCCATTAGGGGCTGAGACTTTTTGTGACTCAAGCACATGCATATTATGCTTAAGCATAGGCTGCATGCTGTGCAGTACACAAAAATCGACGAAGTGTGGACACTGGACATGACATAGGGAATGATAACTAGAGTTCAAAAATATTTAAAATAAATAAATAATTTGTTTATCACAATTTCATTTACAATAAATTATAAATATTAAAAATTCTAAATTTTAAAATTACACAAAATAAATGAAATATTCAAAGAAATTAGGTACTCCGGAGATAATTCTTTATGGGAGTTACCAGCTAAAAATAAACTTATACACTAAATAAATTTATTCTCCGATGTCTTCATATTTCACTGACTTCAATTCCTATGCTAAATTTATACTTGTTTACAAATTTTTGTGATTGTCTTTAATTAGTCTATGACAATCTTCATTAGTTTGTGAGTTTAATTGAGTATTATTTTGATATGTTTCATGTAGATACCGTTGTAGCGTTGAAACAAGAATTACGAAATGGCGACCAGTTCTTTTCTCAGCTTACAACGCAGTGTATTTCCCAGGAAGAGATACCATCTGTTAAAAATGTAAGAATTGAACATTGGAAATTCGAAATAACAATAACTAATTGGCAGAAAATGTTGAAATTTGGTACTTAGGTTCGTTCAAGGTCTAAAAATAATATGTTAGAATCTTTTTAAGATTTTCCACAAACTAGGTCTGATATTAACGTTTTTACAGTTTCTCTTTGCGTTATTGAGGCGTTTTATCATCGACTTATGGATGTTTACTGTGTCTACGGGGGCGAAGCCCCCTGGTGAGCCCGAAGCGCTCACTATGTCAATGGCTGCCAGGGGTCCAGGGGGCGGAGCCCCCTGGCTAGCCTGCTGGCTAGTTAGGTATACTTTTTATTTTCTCTTACTCAATTGTTTTCAAATATTCTGTTTCTTTCCATAGAAACTGAAGCAGTCACTGTTGAAAAACAGTCATTGTACAAAGAATCAAGACGAACCGAATAATAATGACAAGCAATTGTTATCTAGCATTAGCAAATCGACAACAGCTTCAAAGGTAATTTATTATGATGTTTATTAAGATTTCTCTTCTGAAACACCTAAATCATCTATTATGTATTCGTAAAGCAGAGTGCTTTGTTTGCTAATACTATTACTACAGGATACTATATTATAGTTGGGCAAATAAATAAATAATGCTTTATTGCAGAAACAAATATGAGAATATAGTATAACAAATGAGAATATCATATGCATTAAAACGTCAAAACTAGCAAAATAGGAAGAAACCAAAGAAAATACTTGGAAATTTATAGGAAAAAAAGCTATAACAATTTCTCAACTCCTTAGGCTAGGCGTACACCGGTTAGTCAAGACAAGACTAGTCACGTTTAGTCACAGTAATTCACATAGTTGCTTATGAAGCAGCACACACTGATGCAATGACTAATCGGTGTGTGTTGCTTCATAAGCAACTATGTGATGTACTGTGACTAAACGTGACTAATCTCGTCTTGTCTTGTCTTGACTAACCGGTGTACGCCTAGCCTAACTTAGAACATAATATTAATGCTGAAATTACCACATTATATTTAACGTTTAAAAATGTATCTAAAAAAAATCTTCTATTTCATAAATACTATTATCCGTCAGTATTATTTTCAATCAATCTACTTTTAAAACTGCCAGTTTCTAACTGTTCATCAGAGGAAGGAAGAATTTTAAATCATTGAATTTTAATGACGAGATTTATAAAATCTCTAAAGCTGGATTGCACCAACCGAGATCAACATTATTTTTAATCAAACTGGGCTGATCATGGATTAAAATTGATCTTGATTAAGTATGCAAAGTCTTGTCAAGTATTGAGTGAAATTTGAAGCGATTTTATTTCAACTAATTACTATGTAATAAAATAAAACACTAATCAATAAATATCTTGTAGTGTTTTCATCATTGAGTTCCACAACATCAATAAGATTTCTACAAATACGTTAATTATTATGTATTTAATAAGTTAGCAGTTAATTTATTGCGATGTCTAATAATTCATTCAACTTTTATTCAACTTATTTTTTTAAATATTCAATTTATCATTATTTCAGGTACTGATTCCACCACTTAGTAAAACTCCTCTTTTGCCTTTAAAGCGAAAATTGCAGCCAGAATCAATTCCAGTCGATGATGTTGATATTCCTGACGACAAGAAAGATAAATTGGAAAAGAACAGGTAAAAAACACATTTTTTCGAAGAAATATGATGTTTTGGTCGTAATAATAAAGTTAGGTTTATTGTATCGATCATAAATCAAAGTTTATTCATTGAAAATAATTCTAATACAAAGTTGGAGTCTATAACATGAAACACAAATGGTACAAATACATTTTTTGCATTGAATCATAATAATCAATTAAGTCGATATACTTTTACCTGATTTATGTCACTTAGAAGCCAGGCATGTAGCTTGTAAATTGAGTAGTTGTAGCCAGTAAATTCATTAGGTGAATTTTTTCTTTCTCTCAATTTCTTTCTGTGTAGTAGTGAAGGTGTGTTGAGGTTGTTATCCATACTGAATAAACTTCGTCTTTCTATTCATTGAATTTTTAAAATGAATAAACTTTTTATTCATTAATTTTTTCTTTCAATTTCAGAGCATCGGCGATGCGCTGTCGAGCGAAAAGAAAAAAAATGATGGAGGAATTGCAATACAGATGCAACAGTCTGGAAACGGTCAATTCTAAACTGAATTCGGTGATTTCGAATCTGAGAGCTGAAATTGCTCAGTTGCAAACACTGTTGTTGGCGCATAGAAATTGTCCTGTCACTGATGCCATGGTCCAAGAAGGTAACCAACCAGATTAATTTATTATAATAATAATTAATCTTGAAAATACATAGAAATGTTACTAATTCAAATGACGTATGTTTGTAACTGATTTGATATGTCTTTGAACATTTTTAAGAAGCATAGAAATGTTACAACTTCATCTGATATCTTTCTTTTATATTTCAAACAGTTGAAAGCAGAACTTATCTAAGGAATTGTGAAAACTCCGCCAAATCTTTAAAAGCAAATCTCAATATGGATAAGCAATATTCTCAGATACTTTTTATAACAGTGTTTACTTGACGGTTAATTATTACCGTTGAAAATGCTTTTATTAGAACATAGATTTCAAATAAACTAAGAAATTAGAAATTTCCGTAATTATTTAAAATAAATACATAAATATTTATTTTCTACATAAATAAGTACATTTATGCCAGAATTCATCAATTTGTAGTCATCTCTCATTATCAGTCTCTCATTACCGAAGCACAGCCTAGAGCTCATGTGGGCATCACCTTCACAAGAAAAAATGTTTCAATTTTTCTGATTCAGTTCATGTTTCAATATTTTTTTCATCGGTGGGAGACCCTTACTTATAGGTTCCACCTCGCCAAATTGCACAATTTTCTGTGTCGGTCACCCATCCAAGAGCAGTCTTGAATGTCTTGATTACTTAGCAAACGCTCTCACCGAGATAATATAAATACAATATTAATATGGCTACATGCTACATCATAGTAAATGAATTCTAATACTCTTTCATCATTATAAAAAGCAGTAATGATGTACTCCATTAAAATAAAACACTAGGCTATATGATATTGTAAATTCCACTACTTTATTGTTACAGTACTGTTGAAAATGTGACTGGTGAAGCCACGAAATAAATTACTGTAATAATAAAGTAGTGATGGAATTGACATCATCATATAGTGTTTTCTTTTATCATAGAGTTCCACAACATCAACAAAAATTCTACAAATAAGGTAGATTCCATTGTTAGCCAAGGGGCATTAGCAAAGTGAACGCACTGTACATATCACTACATTATAAAATGTTAGGTAGATTGATAACTTTGAAATAGTTTTGACCACAATCTGTTCTGTTTCAGGCAAAGTTGAAAAGTCGGAACAAGTGATAACGTTTTCGCTGCCCTCGGTTACTCCACCGGATGAGAAATCGCAAGTTCCGCTGGAAAAATCGAAACTCACCATCAGAATGGTAGATGGCACCACCAACAAAGGCCACCGCCATCTTGGAAATAATAGCAGCCGAATTATTCCAAGTTCAGCAGTGCCGCTATTGAAAACCGACCCCGTAAAAACTGTTCTAATTCTACCCAAGGCATCGCCAACTAATCATATAGGAGGTAGCAAGTCGGTAGCAACCAATGTTATACAGGTGAATCCCAATATTACAGCCAGAAACAATGTTAGGTGACCAAGTGTTCGAAAGACAGTTGTTCGAAAATCCAATTGAAATTGGCTGCCGTTGAATGTTGTCATCTTACGGAATCAATGAACCAAGTGTTCGACTGACAGTTGTTAGAAAATCCAATTAAATTTGACCGCCGTTGAATGTTGTCGTCTTACGGATCGAAAACGAATCTGACGTCATTTTACGGTGGCTAAATTCAATTGGATTCTCCAATGAATTTAATCTAGTCAAGACAAGACAAGACTAGATTAGTCACGTTTAGTCACAGTACTTCACATAGTTGCTTATGAAGCAACACACACCGATTAGTCATTGCATCAGTGTGTCAGGCTTCATAAGCAACTAAGTGAATTACTGTGACTAATCTAGTCTTGTCTTGTCTTGACTAACCGGTGTACGCCTAGCCTTACACTGCAGCTGGTCTGATTGATATTTTGTTTTCTCCAGACCAAACCAGTATTACCTCTTCAATCCAGCAGCAGCCACGATTATATTTGATGCGAGTTAGTATAAGCAAAGAAAATTCTATTCTTATTGAGATAGAACTGTATTATAATTATATTTCTCATTATTATTAAGAATATTGTCTTTGGTACAAATAACCAGCGAAAGGTTGGTATACACTCACTAAACATTCAAATGATGGTTTGCAGCTTAAAAGTTCATGTCCACTGTACGGGTTCTTTTAAGGCCATAATAAAACGAGGCCGCATTTTCTGGACCAATCACAGAGCACCAAAAGCCGCAATGCGCTGTGTATAGTTAACAACTGTAAGGCTAGGCGTACACCGGTTAGTCAAGACAAGACGAGATTAGATTACGTTTAGTCACAGTAATTCACATAGCTGCTCGTGAAGCAGCACTCACCGATGCAATGACTAATCGGTGTATGTTGCTTCATAAGCAACTATGTGAAGTACTGTGACTAAACGTAACTAATCTCGTCTTGTCTTGTCTTGACTAACCGGTGTACGCCTAGCCTAAGTCCCATTCCCTTTGTCTACACTTGATCGATTTTTGTGTGCTGCATATGCTTAAGCATTGATAGCATGCTGTGCAGCACGCAAAATCGACCAAGTGTGGACATAGTAGTTTACCAGTTAATTTCGGCTTCAATGCTGCCTCGTATAATATGACCCTTATCTGGCAACTCTTACCATCTCGCATCCAATGTAAACGCAGCTCAAGTCCATACTTATTTCAACTGATTTCTGTGAATTTGCTTGTAGTAGGCCTAACTACTATTGTAGCTGTAATTTTTGTACAATTTGTTATCAAAGCTACGTGTCTATGATATTGTATTAGTAGAGGTTTTGTATATGTTATTAATTATATTATAATAATTTATTTGTATTGTAATCGTAAAAGTGTTATTTCTCTAAACCTATCCAACTCTTTATCCTTGATTTTCAATCTGGTTTTCCTATCCCTCGAAGAACAGGGGGCAAAGTATGCAACCCGCTCTAAAATATATATATAGTATAATCAGATGCATTTAATTTGACGCTTGGCATTAGATATATAGATAGAGAGATTTCTTTACCATCGTACTCTACGGTCATCAGCAACGTCAAGAAATAATACGTACCTATCTATCTATATCTACATCTATCTAATGCCAAGCGTCAAATAAAATTTATCTGATAATACAAATTTTATTTTCTGCCGTGCGGTTGCAAAAACTGTCATAATATACGGCCTGACCGTGTATCTTTCAAATTGGAAAAAATGTAATAAAATGTTGAGAAGTGTTTTATTTAAATATTAGTAGATTAAAGATTATTAAGAGCAAGAGCTGGTTCAAATAATAATAATTAATTATAGAGATAAAATTTTAAAAACAATACAGTAATAATAAGTCAAACATCATGTTACCAAATCTGCAAAAAAGTATTGTCAGAAGTGGGATTCGAACCCACGCCCACAGAAGTGGACTGCGACCTGAACGCAGCGCCTTAGACCGCTCGGCCATCCTGACAGTTGGAGAGGATTGATAAAAATGGTATTGTAGAGATTAGAGCCAGGTACTTTCTGTAAAGCTCTGTTGGAATAAAACAGATAAGATACTTTAAAAATAAGTTTTATTTTCAAAATGATTAATAATATGGATATTTGAAATTAATGAAGACAGTTTATAAAGGAAAGAGTACGGACTGTGAACAAAATATTGATTGTAAAGATTGCCTTTCAAAAGTCACATCACAATCAAGAAGGCTCTGAGTTTTGTCCTCAGCGAGCTGATAAAGTTATTTGGGTTAATAATTTTTCTTCTGCTAAATATTAAAATATTTTGCCAATTAAAACAAAATGATCTCGTCGGTGGTTCGTCCCTTGGCCAGGAAGGTTGTTTCACGATCAGGTATAAATTGATTTAATATATTTTGCAGTAATCAAGTGAATTCTACCCTTTGTATAGTCGTAACTATTCACTCTACAACTGTGGGCCACTACCATTCCATGGATAATTATTTAATATACTTTAGTAAATTCGTAATGAAATGGTAACTGTCATGCTTTTATTTTCTGTACGTTCTACTTCCTTCTTGAATACGTAGCCCAATTCAATAAGGACGTTATGGTCTTATCAGAATAACATCTTGAAGTTTGCTGATGATTGGAACTGGACTATTGTAAAATTCTATGCTTTACTGCTTGTTTTCTCTCATTTTCTCCAAAGAATCGCCTTTGCTATATGGTTATTATACACTGGGACTTGATTATTATTGATAGAATAAAAGATGTATGGATATCCAAAGTATGGATAGTATGGATATAACGTAGTATGGATATAACGTAGTATGGATATCCACAACAACCAGATAATTATTGAATCGGAGATACAAATCATGTTGAACCCCCAATGTTTATCACTTCTCCAAGCATCAAGTTTTAGCTTTTTCTAGTTCATTTACTCATGTAGATATTTGTATTTTTCAGCTCAATCAACCTCAGTAAGGCAACTAGCCCATGAACCAGCGCACAAGCCCGGCTCCAGCCTTATGGACCAGCTCCCAGTCCCAGAAGGATCATGGGAAGCCGACTTTAAGGCCAAAAATGCGAAATACAACATGCAGTTAATTGCTGGTGTCGGTGTTTTCATCGCAACACTCGCTTTTGTAAGTTTTATTTTACATTTTTCAAAATTTGGAGTAAAGATTTGTCCATAATTTCTACTTTGTTAGTCAGCCAAACAAATAATTACTCTTCTGAGATGGTTACATGTAAGAGAGGGCCTGCTAAGCCCTAACTTCGCCCTCCCAGAAACAAATAAAGGCAGCCATTCTATTTAGAGATGGTAATTTTATTTCCATCATTTTACACATTTGGTGAATTCCCTTACCAAGTTTAGTGGTTTATTAGGTCCAATACGCACCAGACGAAACAAAACAGTTTGTTTCGAGTTGATTGCTTCAAACCAGTGGGACAGGTTCAGCATTGAAGTAGTGAGACCAATGCATACAGCATGAGACAAACATGATACTACTTGATGTTATCCCACAAAACGCTTTGTTTGTCTCAGTCAGTTTTTTTTTCATCAAACTTTTCTATTTTCTTGTACTGTACATATTATATGACTAGAATGCTGAAATCTTATTGTCTCTTGATACCTGAAGCAGTAGATAAGTTATATTGATTTATTAATTGAATTTATTTATTATTCATCGGTTAGGTATCAAACATTCAAGACTTCTCTTGGATGGGTGACCGACACAGAAAATTGTGCAATCAGGCACAAAAAAAGCCATATGATAAAAAATTGATTTATTTATGATATCGAATTTGATTTCATTGCCAAGTATTGGATCTAGTTGCTAGGTCTTCAACAAATTTCTAGTCTTTCATTTGTTATTTGAGAACACAGCATGAAAATCCATAAATTCAATCTCCGTGTAATGACGTCACATCCGTTCCTTAGTTTCGTCAGATGTCATCATTTTACTGCGATTAAATTCAATTGGATTTAGTGCAACTGGCCCATAGTTTCAAATCAAGCTCCTTTTATTATTTCAATCTTGCTTTCTGAAGGACTGAAGCAACTCTCAGTGAATTTCTCTAGCTAGAGGAATTCATGGAGGTTTTTTAATCCTTGGCTGAAAATATTATATTTACTTGATTGATTCTTCAATTATTTTGACCAATAATAGCTTTTTTTTAATTTTCAGGGTGAACTCAACGGTTTCTTCTACGCTGGAGCCAGACTTCCAGAACTCCCCAAAAAGAATTGAAGTCGTGTTTGAAACTAATTTAGTTTTAGCCTCCGTATAAAATGGTGAACAAAAATGTTTCATAAAATGTTGTTTCCGATCGTGTATATAATATAGCCTCTAAAAATGTGAAGATAAAATTTCCTGTTCCAAAAAAGGTTGTTTTATTGCAACTTCCGTCATCCTGGAATTTATTCATGAATATAGGTAACTTATATTAATTTAATTTGGCGGATGGCGAATAACATTCAACATTTCTGTGGTAACGGGTGATGTTTTTTTTCTCATAAATACTGTATATAACATTCTTCAAAAATAAATCAATAGAACATCACCCGTTACTATAGAAATATTGAATGAAAGTTATTCGCCATCCGCCAAATTGAAGGACTATTATAACTATACTTACTTATTATCATGTGTGCTGCAGGCATAGCCCAAACAAAAATACATCGGTAAAAGCGCCACCACACGATGCATTTAATGGATGACATTGAGATTACAATTAAATGGAAATTTCATTTTCATGATGCCATAGTATGCATGCATACTAAGTTTATGCATCGTTTTGTTGCGCTTTAAGGTAAACGCTGAGAGTTAGAAGCTTTTAAATTGGTGTTCTATATCTATGGTACCGTATTGATTTGCTCATCAGTGCACTGGTATTTTGCAATCAGTGAGCCACTGGTTCAAAAAATGAAATAATGCAGTTTGAGAACGCCTGCTCAGTATTTTATTAATTAATAAAATTGTGCTACAATATAGACAAAAAATAGTGTAATAGACTTATCTTCTACTAAGATATTTCAACTTAGTAAGGAGACCCACATCTCTCAAAAATCCACACTCATAAAAATTTAGAAGTTCAGGGAAAAGTCGGACCACACTAGACTTGCTTGTACATAGTACACTGTCCTTTCAGTGTCCGCCATTTCCCAATTTTACAAGATTTCTAATTTTAGAATCAATTCCAGATTATTAAAAGAGGTTTGTAGCTCGAGGTTTTATTTGCACACAACACAATTTATCCAATAAAATGACTTTGAATTAAATAATGATTTGGTAAGGAACCCACACACAGACATGTACTTTTGTAACGCAGCAAACCATGATTTAGATGTCTAGTGTGTGGGTACCCTAACTAGTCAGCTGTTGTTTGATTCAAGGTTGTTTTATTGGATAGAATATTATTTTAAATCTTATGAAAAGGAACTGGTCAAGAATTCCTGTGTAATAGCAAAGGTAGTATACAAATATGAGTATTTTCTGTGGAAGAAATCAATATTAATTATTAAGCTAGGCGTACACCAGTTAGTCAAGACAAGACGAGATTAGTCACAATAATTCACATAGTTGCTTATGAAGCAGCACACACCGAAGCAATGACTAATCAGTGTGTGTTGCTTCATAAGCAACTATGTGAAGTACTGTGACTAAACTCGTCTTATCTTGTCTTGACTAACCGGTGTACGCCTTGCCTAAGACGAATTTTTCACAACCGCATATTTATCAAATAACGTGTTATTTTTGTTTGCTCTATCATTATCATTCCCTATATCCACACTTGGTCGATTTTTTATTCTGAACAGCTTGCTGCCAATGCACAATGCAGCATGCTTGTGTCGAACACAAAATAAATCAAGTGTGGACATAGGGAATCTCCGGTAAACTCCAAGAGTGATGCCTAAACTACTGGCATCTCAATATATTTATAAATGTTTATGATAATTTAAAGTCGTTTCATCAAACAACATTTAAAGCTTAACGCCAAATCAAGTAACTCAGTCGAGCAATCAAGTTTCCAGATAGCTGAGAAAATACAAAGATATTAGGTCAGTTGCAAGAATATACACAGGAATTTAACCACCTTAAAATGACGTCATTGCAGTAGTCAGATACGTTACGGGTCTGTTGATGACATCATTTAACGGCGGTTAAATTTAATTATATTTTGTTTGAGCCCTTAAACACGGTAATAAAATCAAAACTCATTGAAAAATCGCCAATCAACATAGTTATAATTCGCCGGTTCTTTTCTCACATCAGATTTTTAGAAGCATTAAACAAATTCAGAGCTATGATGACAAAGAACATAAATATCATAACAGCACAACGTTAGTAAAGCAAAAATAAAATTAGATTCGTGAGGAACAATTTTCAAATTTGTGTTCACTATGATTTAGATGCTTGATAACAAGAATTAATACTGTGATGCTGGTTCAAAATAACCGGGATCAACTATCTCGGATCTTTTTAAACATGTTTTTATACATGAAATTGAAGAGTAACTCGAACTAATGCAAATTAGCAAAGATCTGATCCCTGTTAGCATAAGTTGATTAGCTGAAGAACTTGAAAACGTCTTACTACACTTTTAAAATCATGAAACAATAATATTATTCAACGGAAATAAACGTTCGATTCGATTATATTATACGTGTCCCGCACTGCAATGTCCAATCGATCACATAGTTCTTTGTAATTAGAAATATCTAATTACTTGTTGTAATTAGTGGTATTATTTACATTGGATTCACCATGATGACATTCCTGGAGGGTTCTGATGATTTCTTCTCCGCTCCCTCCTGGCTCCCCCCTCCTCCGCTTCCGCTGGGTCCCCCTCCCATTTCTCTTTGGAATCTGATGTCGTACTTTTCTTTGTACTCGTTTATTTCTGCGCCCTTCTTTGTCAGCTGTTCGTTGAGGGTTTCGATCAAGTTCTTAAGCTGCAAAAAGAAGAAACATATGTACAGAAAATTATTATTTATACAGTTAAATTCATGTAATTTGACGCTTGACATTAGATAGATAGAGAGCCCTGCCGGCTCGTGCCGACGAAATAGGTGAAGTGTTTGTACAGTATGAGATACGGGCACTTCACCTCACGAGTCGCCAGTGATAGAGAGATATCATATCTCGACGTTGCTGATGACCGTAGAGTACGATGGCAAAGAAATAATATCTCTCTATATATCTAATGCCAAGCGTTAGGGCCTGGTCACATACGATTGTGGTTTGCTTTACTTTACTTCACTTCACTAGCAAAGAGCTACTTTGATTTACTTCACTTCAATAGCAATAGAATCTTCCTTTAAGTAAAGTGAAGTGAAGTAAAGCAAACCCCAATCGTATTGACGAGGCCGTCAAGTTCAATGAATATTTCTGTAGCAATAACTATTCTTTCTAAGTATTCATCATGAATTACCTAACAACGTTTCAAGGTCGGTAGGAGAAAGGCTTGCTGGGAAAGTTGGTGACGTCACTGCAGTCCTGTAGCCACTAGCTTTGCATTAGAGTTTGGGACTGCAGTGACGTCACTATTCCAAATATCCCAGCCACTCCGGGAGTTGCTAAATTTCTATGTCCACATTTAGTCGATTTTATGTACTGCACAGCATGCGGCCAATGCTTAGGCAAATGCAGCATACTTGAGTCGCACTCAAAATCGACAAAGTGGAGACTTAGGGATTAACAGATGGTTTGTTAAAATCATTCCATCTCACCTGATCACGAGTTGATATCAGATTGGGTAGGACATCTTTGACTGTTCTTTCGCACAGAACTCCCCCGAACATTCGGAAACATTTCCGGTCTCCATCCAGATCTTGTAGTGTTCCTATGACAATCCTGCAAAAAAACCCCCGTTTCAATTGCTAAATGTATGGTAATGTGATATCACAGAGAACAGATTAGAATCTGAGAGTATCGCTTTTCTATGGTGATATATTCAAGCATTGCACTTTGGAAATAAAGGTATCAATTTGATACTAAAACAGATTAGAGAGTATTCTCTACCACGGTATCCATAGAATAGAGAGTAGAGAATATTCTCTAACCTGTGATACTATCATGTAGGCCTACAGTGTATTAACTTTGCTAGGGCACATGAACTGACAATAAATTATCTCATCAAGAGCTTTTTAAAATGATGAAAGTGTATAAGAATCCATTCACCGAGATACAGTTATATTAATAATTCTATACCTAGTGAAAGAAAAATGGTAAATTTTAAACATTGTGGAAAGCAGTAATGATAACAATAATAATGATTTCCAGTCCATATATTATGCTATGGTAATGTGAAGGAGCAAGAGGCCTACATCAAGTTTCTTATATACAGTGACATTAATTTAATTTGACGCTTGGCATTAAATAGAGAGATATCACTTCTCGACGTTGCTGATGACCGTAGAGTACGATGGCAAAGAAATAATATCTATCTATCTAATGCCAAGCGTCAAATTAAATGAATATCACAGTATTGAAATAAAGCACCAAGTTTTGCTTCTAATTCATTATTATCCTGAATATAATAAGTACAGGAATATAACTTAGTGTTTGTGTACCCAACAAAGACAATCATGATAATATTCAGATATTCATATTGAATAAGTGGGGAGAGAATAATACGAGACCTGCACAATGCTCGTTACCATCTGTATGGCAATATCAATTTAGTAAAAAAATGGATGATTTACATGATAAAATTGATAAATGGACTTTGAATGACTGGACAAAACTACGCACCTGCGAAATTTGATAGGATTGTTTATAAAGAAAAAAGTGTAAAAATAGCTTTTACACAATGACTGACAATGTGATGTGTGGGTGTTTTAGGTTATCACATGGTACATAACATGTATGAAGCGATTTGAGGAAAGAAATTGAAATTATATTGAAATCAAACTTGACTTTATCAAATCTAGGTGTCTGGAATACTTAAAACTGTAGGAAAAAACATTTTGAATTGTATTAATTAGCTAAAATATTCAGAATATCAATCAAGCGGTCGGTAAGAACACTGTAAATGAAATACTTACTTATGTTCATTGAAATCCACTTCGACTTCTGTCAACTTATTAGCAAGTAGTCTTTGTTCGTTTCGGAGTCTTTGAAAACCATTATAAATTTCTTCATGGCTTAGTTGTTTCCCTTTAGCTGTCGTCCTAACCTTCGTTGAATCTGTCGCCATTTTTCTGACTGAAAATGAAAATTTTATTCGCGATATGTCGATACTGCGATCTTTCGATAGTCAAATATATCGATGTATGCCTTTCGATATTTTACTCATTGACTATCGATAATTTTATTTTTACGAAAAATGATGCTTTGCAGGCAGGGGCTTCATTTGCGGGATAAATAATTTTATCGAATACAAAGATCGAAATAGCGAGCCTATCAGTAGACTAATATTATTGTATTAAGACTTTGAATGACAAAATGATGGTTGAAATTACATTTTTTTTAATATTGAGGTACCGAGAATATTTAAAAACATTCCGGGGGAAGACCCCCAGACCCCCTTTCCATGGGGGTATTCCATACCTCCTGGTGTTTGCACCCCCCCCCCCTCTCAACATTTTGGTGAAATGGCGCTCCTGTTTGCGGAGGATTTAAACAAAATAATTATGTTGAAATACTGAATTGAATATAAAAATAACAGAATAAGCTGGATAGAATTTTGATATGAACAATGTTTTTCATTCAAGTAGAAAGGAAACGTAAAACTGCAAAAATCAGCGACCTTACCAATGATTTGAGTGAAAAATGGGATGAATTATGAAGAAAACACACTTGCAATAAAGGGCTAGATAAAAATTACAGGATAAAAAATCTTAAATCCAACTATAAAATGTACCGTACTACAGGAGATCAATTCAAGCTAAAAAGTAGAACCATCCATGGTTTAGAAATTTCTAGATGCTGATGATTCCAACATACGTCTAGGACTTGTGCATGGGTGATGAGAGTTACAAAAAATGCCAGATGGAATAATATGAACCCCTCTTTTTTGAACTCGTTCATAAAAAAACTCAATAAGGCTCGTAATAGAGTATATAAGCTTTTCCATGTATCAAATATTAATAAATAAATATGAGATCAATAATGAAACGTTTTCATTTAATAAGAGTAATTTTTTAATATTTAAAAATGAAATTTGAGATACATTTGACTAAAAAAGGTATATAAGGAATTCTGCGAATTAATTTTGGCTTTTAAAGAGGTGTCTTTAATTTAGGCCTAATTTCGATTTAACTTATCAAATTCTGTTACAAATAAATACAATTTTTGATGACAAATAATGATTAAAAGACCCATGTTTCCATGTTCAACAAAGTTCATTTGTCCATATAAATTCATGTGTTCAAAATCTATTTTTTGTACAGATGAAAGGAATCATAAGATATATTGCAATTATTCTTCTTTATCCAATTGCTATTCAATAAATAATTCAAATATAATTGGAATTTTATTTTGAAATTATGTATTCAATGGGTTCTCCATAGCGTAGCTCAATCATCAACTTTGTCGAATTATTAAAAAACCTTTAGCCTATAATAATAATAAATAATGAATACCTGTTGGCTGAGTTGCAAACATACTGGCTTAGTGATAGGGACATATTATTATACGAGGCGGCAAGGACTCCGTAATCAACCGGTAAATGGAACCAAGAACAATAATTTAACTACTTAAACTATAGTTAACATACTACTTTAACTATAGTTAATATTGTCTTTGATGGAACCTACATATTGCAAACTAAAGGCTACACAACGCAATTGACACTCGAATTTCGTGCTCTGTGATTGGTCCAGAGAGATTGGCGCTGTGCCAATGCCGCCTCGTATATTATAGCCTATACTTTAATTAATAAATTCTCATAAGCCTGGCATTTACGAGTTTTGACTGATAATTTCAAATTCAGATTCTATTCCCGAATACGAATTCGAATTCATATTCCCTTTGCGGTAACTACTATGTAAAGAGAATGACCCAAATCTTGTAGATTTCACTGTTAAATTATTATTATTATTTATTTAACCATTCTAATTCAATATTGATTAGCTGGGCGTACACCGTTAATAAGACAAGACAAGCACGAGTTGATTATCGTTTGCGCCGTCACAGCAATTCATAGTTCGTTGCGAAGCAGCACACCGATGCATTTGACTGATCGGTAAAGTACTGTGACCAAACGTGACTAATCTCGTCTTGTCTTGTTTTGACTAACCGGTGTACGCCTAGCCTTACTCTCTACATGAAATAATTGTAAATTATTCTATTCAACCAGATGTACATTGACTATATGGATCACATTATCTACTGTAGGCCTAAAGTCATAAAAGTACAGTCTCGCCTTTGATGTACGCTTATAGTAGACTATACCTTATAAGGCTAGCATTTTGTGAGAGAAATTCATGTACGGAGGTACCGTACTGAACTGCTAGCAAATCTTTTTGAGAAAAAGAAAGTCGGATGCAAATTTCGTTGAAATGAATTTGAGTTCCGCATGTTGAAGTCTGACACGAGGAAGGACAGTTTGAGCTGATAAATATATATTATGTGTTTGAATTGTATATAATATGTATGGTGAGATCAACACCGATCAAGCAAAGCTAAGCCTTTGACTCTAAAAGGATATCATTCGCTCTCGGCAACTTCAGCTCTTGTATGGGGCTTGCTTACTTTCCATTCGCTGAAAAAGGAAACAGTGATTCATCTTGTTTCTCTCACAACATTCAATTTATTCAACTGTATTCAATAAATATTTAATTTTCATTTACTGCTTGACTAGTTTTCCAAACCATTTACACAATATTAAAAGTATTTCAGATTATTTCGCATATTATGTTTTGTATATATTCTTGCAGATGTGTTTTTGAGACTTAAGATTCTCGAAAAAATGACACAATTTGGATTTTATCCATTCTATCGTTTTATTTTCAGCACTAGACATGTTTCATAAGAACTGTAAAACTAGACATGAATATGATGGCGTACTATACAATAAATTTGTAATTTTAGTGTGCAATCACCTTTTCCTGTATTATTACAGTAGCATTTCTTAATGTTTATGAAATAGACCACTGGAATGATTTTATGGTTTCAATAGTCATGATTTCAACAGTAAATATTATACAGCTTTCAATATTTTTAAAAGTGATTTGGCTTGATAACAGCAGGCCTACACAAATGGCGGTACTGGTTTAATAATCATTCTCATTATAAAACCAACAAAACATCATAAGATGAGTTAAATCTTGTTTAATCAGCAATCATAAATGGTTCAATCTCTTCAGTTTCTTCCTTTTATAACTTAATCATTCAAAATTTAAGCCTGATAAAATTGATTGAGCTTCGATTCACATTTCTGTCAAGATATATGAAGAAAAGGTTACATCTATATTTCATGAAATTTCGATTCATTATTGTTTTTGCCAGAAATTTATGAATTACTTATCACATGTAATTTACTCAATAATAATATCTATTACTCTCATTTTATTAGTTGAATTGATCCAGTCACCTTCTAAACTTTTAAAGATTCAATAAAATTCATAATTCTATTTTACAGAGGAAGAATATTTATCTGTCAATATTCATTACATTAATTTATAAATTAAATATTTATCTGTCAATATTCATTACATTAATTTATAAATTAGATATATTTCATAAATTAGGTACTTCACTCTTTGTTGCATTTACACAAATACAAGTCTTCTTTTGTGATAGAATATTCAGTAGTAGTACAGTGATATTCATCTAATTTGACGCTTGGCATTAGATAGATAGATATATAGATAGATGGATAGAGAGATATTATTTCTTTGCCATAGTATTCTACGGTCATCAGCAACGTCAAGAAGTGATATCTCTCTATTTATCTATCTAATGCCAAGCGTCAAATTAAATTAATGTCATTTGCCTAACATTATAATATACAGGCACCTGTATTCCACCATTGGAAACATCATAAGGAACAATACATTTATTTTTCCAGTTCACGTTTTTTCTGAACATATTTGAATTGAAACACATATTTCATATCATTCAATTCATATTTTTCAATCACTTTTTCACTTCGCCTCTTATTCTTTTGGCCATCTTCAGAAAATAATCGACAGACTGCAGTGGAATATTATGAATAAGTTACTTATTTTGCAATCTCAATATTTTAAAATAATAATTGATAATATCTTGGCATATCAACTTCGACTTCTATTATGGCTTCTGCCGAGAATTGATTCATGTATCCATGTATTTTATTCATGAATTTGTTCATAGTGTCTGCAGAGTCAATTAGAAATAGATAAGTTACAAGACGAGAAGTCACAATTATAAAATATTTATTGTGAAAGCTGAACTCGAATAGAGAAATAAATAATTTGAATTTTACTGTCAGCTTCTGGCCAACTTCCATACAAAGAAAGAGCGTTAGTAGAATAATTTGAATAATAAATTAATTTAAATTGATTTATTATGCAATCATATATTTTTATTGAGTGTGAAGAATGAATCAGGCATGATAAAGCATTAGTATTCATAACAGATATGGAATAATCAATGAATTCTTTATTCTTGATTTCTTTGCATAACTCATTCCAGTGTTACAAAACTTGAGTTGAAGAATATTTCTCAATACAAGATTTCGGTAAACAGATTCTGGTAGAAATGTAAACATTATAATATAATCATTCAATCTCAATACAGTATCAGAATTGTGTCATTTTTTTTTAAATCGTATTCTCGTTTCTTGTGGTTCGGATTTAAACAATAGCCTACTATTGCACATAATCTTAATTTGAACAATTTATCAGACAAAATTTTGGAACAGAAGAAGTTCTGGGTCAACACCTGTTTTTTATTTCCTATAAGATTGTATTGCTTGATCCAATAAATAAACTATAAATAAGTTATAAATGATAATTTAATTATGAATGATAAAATTCCAAAGAAATTAGTAACTTGAATACTGTGTAATGATGATTTTGTGATAGATTTCATTTTGGAAATAGTATAGCCTATGTTATATGGACATCGATTTTGAATGAATATTTATAGAGTATCATGTGGATATTCTTATTCATAAATAAATCAGCAAGCTCATTCATGTTATAGAATGGAAAAAACAGAGTAGGCTAAAATCAATACTATATATTATTGTCTATGTCTTCAGGAATTAGAAGTCAAGAATTTATAATAATTGAACAACATTTTTTGTTGCTATCATTTATTCATATAATCTCTTCCATCTTGGTCATTGTGCTTGCTCAAATAATAAGGTAGGTCAATGTTTGTACATCGCTTAAATATAGTACAAAATCTAAAAAATATTTTTGGTTTAATTAACCTAGTCGAGGACTAAATTGTTTTAGATGATGTTATTTCTACTCAATTATTTTCAACTAATTAGATACCTATTAATGTTATTTTATTAGTTTTTCCTTCTTTGAAATTCATTTTAAAAGTCGTAACAGCTTATAAATAGTACTTTCTATGCTTGCAGTCATATTCGATGATATTTCTCAAAAATGTTCGCTATATACATAGATAGATATACTGTACGTTGTTAGAAAAAATATAATATATATTATACTTCTTAGATTGAAGTATTATTGTACACTTCCCTTTCAGTTACATTGTATCATGCTATTTCTTTAAGATTAGCCTATAGTTTTTCAACTCTGTTTGATGTGAAGAACTATACAACTATATTGAGAAAATTTAATTGAAATTTTCTTAAAATGTCATTTTCCTCTAACCTTATGAAAGTTTCTTGAATTACAAAACAATATAGAAAGAGAGAAGTAACCGCTTAAAGGACAAAGAGGATGGTCCGTGAATAAGTGAGAACTCAAGTATCTTTGTAAACAATTTATTCATCATCAATTCCTTCATCGACCTTGACTTGTTCACGAGAGAAGACAATAGACAATCACATCTCCTGGAGAACAAAAGTAAGTACAACATTTCCCTAAAGAGATTCAATCACACAATGTAACATTAGCATGGGATTATCACGAAATCCTCATCCTTTGGTTCTTAATCTGCTGGCTTGTGCTCAATCAAAGACAATTTAACTTAACTACCTACTCAAATAATAGTGTAAAATATTCAACCAAAGCAGGATCCTTTTAAATTGTCAGAAAACAGCTGATTTAACGTCAGTAAACGAGCGTAAATCAATCAGCTGTTTTCTGACATTTTAAAAGAATCCTGCTATATTTAATAGCTAGAATTGTTTTTGGTTCTATGTTAGCCTATACTTGTACTTGTAGTTTGTATGATTATCTACTCGTGGTTTCCTAAGTTGCTAGTAGTTGATAAAAATTAACAGACTATTCTAAGATAAAGAACAACATACTTCTTGACATAATAAATTCATTTGATAAGTGTTCTATCCTTCTTATTAGTGATAATTGGTTTAGTGTGTGGTGTCACAAATATTTAACCATTACAAAGTTGTTGGTAATACAACAACTGCTTGACTAAAAGTTTCAATCTGATAATTATCAATCATATGATATCATTTTACTTAATTCATATTTATTTTGTAATTTCAAGTTTAGTTCCTATTCGAGCATTGTACTGGTGATTTGGAAAATATATTATGTCTTTGAATATGAAGTTCAATTTTATTTAATCAATTATAATACTGCTTCAAATTGGCATCCCGAAGGAACCCACGAAAATAATGAAGCAAAAGGAATGAGAAACAAAAAAGAATCAGTGGACTTATTGGAGAACCTGTGAATAAGGTAAGATTGGAATTGATTAAACGATATTTGGATTTGAAGTTTTTTGAAGTAAAAGTAAACAATGCCGCCAAAAAACGTAAGAAACAAAAAAGTGGAAGAAACAGAGAATTGTGTGTTGAGTGATATAGATTTACAAGGTGAAATGTTTTTGGTAAATGAGGAAAATTGTAAAGATAAGGAGGAAAGTATGGAAATGGATTTGAGAAAAAATGTTATCATAAGCAAAATGTTTGAAAGTATTTTGGAAGGAATGAAAGGAATGAAAGAAGAAATGAAAGTAGGTAATAACAAGTTAGAAACAAATATGAAATTAGAAATGACAGAGATGAAAGTAGGTATTGAGAATTTAGAAATAAAAATGGTGAAAATGATAAGAGAAGAGGTGAGATCGGTTTTGAACGAGATAAAATCAGATGTAGAAAAATGTGAAGAAGATCAAAAGATAATGAAGAGTGAAGTTGACAATTTGAAAATGAATGTGGAAGAAAAAATACAATTGGGAAGAATTGAGATTGATGAGATTTTGAAGGACAGTAGAAGAAAGAATAAAATTGTAGCAAGGGATCCTAGATTTGAAGATGCTTGTGGTGTTTACGATGGAAAGAAATTCAAAACCAACTACAAGTTTTTGGACAAAATTCGTCGTAAGAAGAGAAAAATGCTTCAAAAAGATTTGATAGATACAACTGATGCAGAAAGAAAAAGACAGATAAAAATTCTTATTCAAAGGATGGATAATAAAGAGAGAGAAGAAAAGAAGAAACAACTCAAAGAGTTGAAGGATAAAGAAGAAAAGAAAATGCGAAAACAGGCGGTCAAAGACGGAAAGAAACCATTCTACTGTAAAAATCTGAGAAACGTTTATTGAGTTGCTGGTTGACAATTATGAGCAGCTGAAGAAATCTGGAAAGCTGAACAAGCATTTAAAGAGGATGAAGAAAATAATTATAAAAAAAAAAAAAGAACGAAGGAGGGAGAGATTTGTGGTGTCACAAATATTTAACCATTACAAAGTTGTTGGTAATACAACAACTGCTTGACTAAAAGTTTCAATCTGATAATTATCAATCATATGATATCATTTTACTTAATTCATATTTATTTTGTTATTTCAAGTTTAGTTCCTATTCGAGCATTGTACTGGTGATTTGGAAAATATATTATGTCTTTGAATATGAAGTTCAATTTCATTTAAATTGAATCTAGGCATACGCTAATAATAATAATAATAATTTCATTTAATCAATTATAATACTGCTTCAAATGATAATAGGTAATAGGTATAGTGATAATAGGTATTCTACTACCTATCATAAAATATATCATATCATTGCTTGAATAGATTAAGGCTAGGCGTACACCGGTTAGTCAAGACAAGACAAGACGTGATTAGTGACGTTTAGTCACAGTAATTCACATAGCCTAGTTGCTTATGAAGCAGCACACACAGATGCAATGACTAATCGGTGTGTGTTGCTTCATAAGCATCTATGTAAAGTACTGTGACTAAACGTGACTAATCTTGTCTTGACTAACCGGTGTACGCCTAGCCTTATTGATTATATAGAAGAGATTCTATTTGAAAGAGAAAATGTATTAATCATGTTCAATTTCTGCAAGATTTAACGATTGCAATATCCTTCATTAACACTCGACAGTTATGCTGTCTCAAACAGACTACTATTGCCCGATTTCAAGCTCCGTGTCTCTGGGAGGAATGCAATACGTCATCGAAAACCGGTTTTTGTAGTGTAGTTTATAGCACTCTTCGTCTCTCCTCTTCAGCCGTCAGGGGCACGGAGCTTAGACTCGGTCAGTACGCACTAAAAAAACTTCCAAATTCCAATGAAACCACCTTTTGACTTGGTTATAAATTAATTTTTTTCATCATTGAAATTGAATCGTCAATCACCCGTACTCTCGTAACTAGAAGTCACCGATCCAGATATGTCTGAATATGGTGCAACATCAACTTCAGGCGAAAAATTCTCCCACACATCACGACACCATCTTGCTGTAGAGGGAGGATTCTTTTCTTCCTGTTTATTTTTCTCACCGTCGACCAGATTGTTGAACAATTTATGCTTCTTTCCTTCGTGAGGTTTCAAACCAGCTGCGTTACTGTGTTGGTGATTCTTCGATTCTATAGTTTCTACAGATACTTTTGAACCAGTTGGTTTTTGATGGTAGCTCTTCGATTCTGTATCTTCAGGCGCTTTGTGAACTTTTGAACCAGTTGGTTTTTGATGGTAGCTCTCTGCTTCTGTTCTATGACCTGTTGCTTTTGATGCTTCGTCAGCGTTTTCCGTTACAAGTTTGTTGGTGGTCGAAGTTTCTTCCTTTGGTTCCATTGCCAGACGACTCCCAACTCCAATAGTGATGTAACCACACAGTACCATCAGAATGAAACTTATTTGAGAAATCTGTGAACCAGAAGAGTATTCCTAGAATGTAGATTTTCTTCAAGGAATGTGGAAATCTGTTATGAAAATTAAAGTATGAATTCCTAAGATTATTATGATTTTGGAGGGATCTTGTGGAAATTCATTATGAAATTGACGTATCAAATGTAATAAAATTGTATTATTAAAATACTGATGTAATTTTTCACAAAAACTAGTAGTTTTCAAATACTTTTTGTACGTGATCCATTCGTGTGAGAACTGTACCGTACTTTATGGTAGACTCTCATGTTTAGGCCTAATTAAATTATTTCTCATCTCTGATTTTCCAATATCATACCACAGATGAAGGATCCTAGTGATAATAGAATAATATTAGCCTAAATACATTCTAATAATACTAGAGCCCTTCATCCATTGGAATAATAGATAACACTTTAATAGATAAAGGGTAAGGAAATAAGCAAGGGTGAAGGGTCAGGGTCAGGGAATAAGCAAGGGTAAAAGGGTATCTAAATGAATAGTAGATAAAGGTTTACACTATGGTTATCCTCGTGTGCTAGGATATTAGGATTACCTAGAACCAAGAATGATTATAGGATACAATATGAAAATATAATTGAAAAAATATTTATAAAAATAAGTTATTTTCAAGTTACTTACGGCAGCTAGAATGCATAGCGCTCTCATGGTTTCCTTCCTCATTGACTATTTTAACAGATAATGAAGTTTGATATTATCAAAGCTTAGACATTCTATTTGACGAGTTCATGTTATTACTTGAACATAATATTATATCCTCTTCATTTTCTGTGCTATACTGTCTAAGTACCGTTTATAACTGAAACGTCATTATCATTCTAGCTGTATTAAAACAGTGACAACACTCTTCAACAAAGACAAACATTGTTCATAGATCCTGTGTTCGTGTTATACAACCTTGCTTTCATTACACGTTGTACAAAAGACAAGATAAATCAATGAACGGAACATTACAATAGATTGACATAACAATGAGAGTGTCATTGATGCATTGATTCACAGCTTCGTGCTGAGACAATCTTATTTAGCTCGGTGTATTGCATGCAAACAGATTGCTAAATCAGTTTGTTAGTTGGCCTTTATTGATAACGAATTGGGACAGAGTTAATAGAGGTAAATTTGCTGCACTTTTGTTGTGTCATCTGGGATTGTAATTGAAAAATCGAGTGGATTTAATCGCACCCAAAACTGAGAGTCGAACATCTATATGTATCAAAACATGTTCGATTTCTTCAGATTCTGTTGAAATCATACATGATAGATTATTTACTGACTAATTTTTTATCGATCAATCCAATACATTTCACCGTTGAAATTGAATCATGAGGCCACAATTACACTGAAAGGGAGTTGGTATACGAGATTTTAGCAAAGAGTACCTACATTTTAGAAATAATTTGCAGTAGCACTGTAACAGTTTCATGTCCAGTGTGTTGGTATCTTTCGCTAGCAACTCGCTTCCAATGTAATCGCGGCCTTTCTATCATAGCTCGTCTTTACGAAAAAACAATTCGAGTAAAATAAAAAATTATGAAATAGGTACTCGCAGTATATTACTAAAAGTTCCTCTGGAGTAATTTTGCACCATTTTCTCATTTATGAAAGTACTCCTTTCCAAGCCTATGTAAATACATATTTATGAACATGTAGGCTATAACAAGTTAAACATTCATGCTAATTGTGTTGTAACGTTGTAAGTTATATCCATACTTTTTCTATTTTTATAAAATAACACTATTTTAAAATACTATCAAGTAGAAAACAACTTGACTTACATCATATTCATTATAATAATCATAAGGACTGACGATGTCAGTCTGATGGTGTCGAATACACAATAAAAGTGTTTTAAAATAGTTTCAGTTCATGTAAAATGTCTCTCGCAATTAGTTTTTTAATATGCTTAATCACAATATTTCCTTGAAAACCAATAAATTTCATCATTAACAGAATCATTACTCTCTTGGCATGTCGTCGATGTAGGCCTAATCAGATTTCAAAATGGAACAAGAATTATTGATAAGTTTACGGTATTCAAAAATTCTCCCAAGCAATTTTCAAACAATTTTTTAATTGATTAATATTGTACTGCAATACATTTCACCATTATAAAACGGTATCTTAATATTATTTTCATGGCATTCCGCCTTACGTCATCTTCGAAATAATGACGTCATGTTGACAGATCTACAGAGACGTCACGAGCTATGTCGATAAAAAACTGACAGGTCTGCTTTTCAATACCCTTGCAACTTTAGGCACTTCCTGTGCCACAGGCATGGGACCGACTGTGGGCACTCTGTCGCTAAGAGGGTCATCGCCTTCCTTGCCAAGCAGAATATTCGTTCTGATACTGTGGCTATCACACAGGCCTAATGCTAGTAAAACAACCTGAAACGAATGTCAAACTGTTAAATTGTTGCTTTTGCGCTATTTTTTCTTATCAGTTCTCAGTTATCAGTTACAAATGATCAGTTACCAGTTATCACTTAGGCTAGGCGTACACAGGTTAGTCAAGACAAGACAAGACGAGATTAGTCACGTTTAGTCACAGTACTTCACATAGTTGCTTATGAAGCAACACACACCGATTAGTCATTGCATCGGTGTGTGCTGCTTCATAAGCAACAATGCTTCATCCAAGTTGACAAACTGAGTCGTGATATAGAAGTCTGATATTTTGGTCTAATACGCATGCGTGCCCAGACGATTAGGCTAGGCGTACACCGGTTAGTCAAGACAAGACGAGATTAGTCACGTTTAGTCACAATAATTCACATTGATGCTTATGAAGCAGCACACACCGAGCAATGACTAATCGGTGTGTGTTGCTTCATAAGCAACTATATGAATTACTGTGACTAAACGTGACTAATCTCGTCTTGTCTTGTCTTGACTAACAAGTGTACGCCTAGCCTTATCAGTCATCAGTCATCAGTTGTTTAAATGACTTTTGTAGTCAGTAGGCTTTTCTCTCTATAACAGCGTTTATAACCAGAATTTCCATGGTTATAGTTTTAGCCAAGCTGTATAGAGTGAAAGGTGAGTCAGAGTAGAGTGGCTTGCTGGGAAATTCCAGAAAGTGACGTCACTGCAGTCCTCTAGCCACTAGCTTTGCATTCGAGTTTGGGACTGCAGTTACGTCACTATCGTTACGTCACAGTAGAGATTCTCTTCACAATGACCCACCTTTCATTCTGTACATCTTGTTGTATGATATAGCAAGAGGTACTTTTACTTATTCAACCTTCATACAGTATAGAAGTGTAATCAAGATAAGATACTGATACTAATCACAAACAGGAGATATTATATAGACAGTATTTTATTGTCTGTGCTATGATGTACACAATATGTATCACAATAGCCTATATTCTGCAATAGTTACACAATTAAGAAAAGCTATGAATTTTTTTCTTGTGTCAACGTTTTCATTCATCCCACTTCAACATAAAACTGTTTCATAAAACTTTTGGAAACCCTGTGAAACATGAAAAAGGCGGGCATACACTAGACATAAATAGAATGCAATTAACTATGTTACAAAAGTCTACTGAGTGAGCGCCTTTTTCCTGTTTTAAAGGAGTTCTAAAATTTATGAAACAAGCCTCTGAATAAGACTTCTTGTAGGGTATGTTTTGTTCATGTAGTTTTCTGTAAATATCATTGTTTTAGAGGGAAAGTAAGAGAAAACATCGTTCTTATATTGTGGACCTGATATAGTAGTCTATATTTATTATTATAGAGAGATTGTCATGATGTGAAACACAAATTATAGGGAGAGAGACTACAACAGTCCTTTCAATAATGTGTTATGTGCTGTTTTTTATGATGTTCTGTTGACACGAAATTTTGTGTTGTGGTGTAACATAACATTTCTATGCAAGATATTTATGGTGATGCCCTAAGCACTTATTATGTGCTTTTTATGTACAGTACTTTCACATAAATGTACCTTGAATATTTATGGTACTTCATAAGACATTCCTTAGTCTATCTATGCACAAGAGCTTACAACACAGGACTCAGCAATTCTACGACAAATTTTAAAGCCTCAACTTATCTAACTTCTGCTGTGGATAGAGAATAGAGAGACATAGAGATTAGCAAGGAGGTTTTCTATCAATGAACAATAACAGGAGTCGTGAACTTTATTTTGAGGAAAAGGTTTTGGAACAGGGCATTAATTGACATGAAGCTCATAACATTAGTGTAAATTTTATTAATAAAACTGTCTCTTCATCATTCAATGGTGTTGCTATGGATACTTCATTACTGTTTCAACATGCGGGTAATTCTCATCAGTTCTCTACAGTGGCACTGGAGATGTCAAACGCTGTGACTTTTCAGTTGTCTGCAGCAGATGGTTCTGAAGACTCATCAGCTGACCTGGCTACTGGAGGGGGAACTTCGGGGACATCAGGGACTACTGGGTCAACAACGGGAGGGGTGACTGCATCAACTACTGGATCGGGCACGGGAACGACAGGAGTGTCAGGAATGGTTGGATCAACCACTGGAGCTACTGGTACAACAGGTTGCTGGAGAGTTGGGTCCATTGGGTAGGGGTACTCGCCCAACAGGGTTGACAAGCTGGGCAGATGGAAGAAGTCGGAGAGCCTGTGGTGCTGAGGTTCAGTTGCAGCAGGGACCTCAGATCTTGCGTAGATGTGTCTCAACTCATCAAGGGTCTCATCTGCCAAAGAGCGAGCCATTTTGGGCTCATTGGCAGCCTCACGAGCAACAGGTCCTTCTGCGGCATCATCTGTGACCTCATCCTCTTCGGCTCCCGCTGGTGGTTCCGGACCCCTGACTGCTGCCTGTACCTCTTGATTGGCTAACTGTGCCACCTCAGCCAAGGTTTCGTCATCGAAAGGGTAAGGGTCATCCAGCAAAGCTCTCGCTTCCTCTTGCAGCTCAGCCCTCAGGTCCTGGCCCTTCATTATGAGTCCGGCCAGCAGGGTTTGCACAGCGTCCTTCATTGTTTGATCGATGTTCTCGGGTGTCAGTTGGGCCACATTGCTCGCTTGCCCGCTGGCTGGCAGTGCCAGGCCACTACTCAACATGTGCAACACATAGAACAGACCCTGCAACAGTAGAAGGTCGGTCTGTAATAGCGCTGCAGGAGTTTGAAACAAAACGTTGAGAACACGTGTTTCAAAATGAAACACTTGTTAAAAATGTTGAGGACAAGTGTTTCAAACGGTTTCGGGGTTCACATGAAAGTTTAAAAAAATTTCAAAACTCTTGTTTGTAAGTAGTATTTCAAATAAGGGCCGGTTCATTAGCTCGGGATTTAGCCAAGTCCTAAACTAAAACGCGTGGCCAACGTAGCATCGACAAACGTTAGCCTCAAAACTATGTACTAGGAGCTCTCTATGCTGTTAACCCACTTTCCTGTCGAGACAAACGTTTGTCAATGCTACGGTAGCCACCTGTTTTAGTCCAAGACTTAGCTAAATCCCGAGCTCATGAACCGGCCCTTATTATTGTTTTAAACTTTGTTTCAAACGCGGATGAAGTTTGACAAAATTATGGTGATAACTAGTAGGCTATTTGAAATGAATACTAGTGAAATGAATTTTGAATATTTCAAGCTCTGATTCAAACGCGGCTAAAGGTTGGCAAAACTCTTCTTGATAAATAATATTTCAAATTAATACTTTAAACTTCGAATAAAATGCGGCTATTCAGTAGTGGCATTCATTTAAAAGAAGCTTTAAATCAAATAAGCGATTGAATTACGTCAGTGAATACCTCTCAACCTACATTAATTATTTTTACCAGCTAATTCTATTATTATTAAAGGAAGAATTAACAAACAAAATATGAAAGACTAATCTTCTAAAAAATCAAGTTGAGGGCAATATGAATCCAAGTAATAGGTTGGTATTGCCTTAGGCTAGGCGTATACCGCTTAGTCAAGACAAGACAAGACGAGATTAGTCACGTTTAGTCACATTAATTCACATATTTGCTTATGAAGCAACACACACCGATTAGTCATTGCATCGGTGTGTGCTGCATTACACAAATAAAATTTGAAGAGGTTAACTGATTGATGGAAGATATTGAGTCTTGATTTATGATAAATTAGTATATAATAACATTGATATGATCATGAAAGACCCAATATAATGAATGATATACGACTTCAAATTGTGGATGATTTCGATCAAAGAATAGAGGTTTCATTTTCATATATCTCCATCATTATTGAATCAATTGCGAGATTATTGTAGTTGTGATTAACCTAATTCCTAATTCTAGAATTATACTAAAATTACAAGAATACTGTAATCAAAATTTCACTAATCTAATCAGTAGGTAATCATAATTTATCAAATGATTAGGCCTACATCAAATTGGTTGATCACATCATAAAGTCACATCAGTTAGTATTAGCTCTAACTAAATGCACTGACTCAGGCTTGAAAAAACTAGATTTAAAAACAAAAGGGTTTTGTGCAATTGGCCGATAGTAGCGATAAAGAAAATAGAAATTTGTGAGTCTTTGAAAAACTACAGTTCTATCATTCATAAAAATGGCTTTACATGCAGTAAATTAGTTACTTTACTATTATGTACTTGAATTATCCAGTTACAATTGAGTAGTTTTAATGATTTTATTATTCAAATCTTTCATTAGAGAAGCAAATTTTGGGAGCAAATTTTTAGTGACTCTGAAGATTGAATTTGTCAATAATCTCACCAATCTAGTGCCTATTTCATAAGAATTTAGATGCCCTTTAAAACAGGAAAAAGGCGATCACACAGCAGTAGATACACTCATACGTGCAGTATATTATGACAAAGGCATAGTATGACTAAGCATGATAATATCAAAGCAACAAATTTATAAACATATACGACTGTGCTATTATTAACTTAAATATCGATTTCTTAGTTACCTAATTATGTCACTTACTAGAAGAAAGATTCTATTATTAAAAGTAAGCTCTGATCTGAGCTACCGTAGCAAATTTTTCAGTTATAATTTTTTTTCAATTTCAAATCACTTTCCTTGAAACCTTATTTCAAATATTACTCTTCTTTCCCTCCCTACTAAAATTTATTCCAAATAGGACGCACTTCGAAGTTTGAGAGCTTTTTTCTGCATAGGGTGGCTGCAGTAGGATAAACTAGTGAATTCCACCGTTATATCGTTATTACCATTGTTAAAACACATTGTCAATTATTATTATTAGCACATCTTGCTTCATTCACAAGCGCTAGCGCTATTTAGTGTCTGTATATTTTCAAATTTGTTATGAGTTTATCAATGCACGCACATATAGATATCGAACGAGTATAATCCAACTCCTTTATATCCAATATCCAAACACTTCAATATCTGTACCAATAAAAATAATGGTACTGTATCTAGATGTCATGGAATGTATAGCTGGTTGCCTAGTTCATTATGCTAAGGCGCCAGTACTAAGCATTGCATCATAATTGCTTATAGTATTATAATCGATTATAGCATTATTGCTTCATTATTTACAATATTCAAAAAGAATCTGAATTAATCCACTACGACACTACGTAAATATTCATATCACATCATATTCATAATCCACATCATGTTAATATTTTATATTTGATGAGTTCTCGCACACTTTTGAAATTGTAATAAGAGAATGCGCAGTAGCCTATTTAGCCTAATTAGCTAGATAACTTCATCGTTACCAACCGAGATTTTCAACACCTTCAAACAAATCTACGCAATTAATTTCGTAAAAACGTTTATCAAATAATATAGAAATGATTGATTATCATAGTGGAATAGATAATATATTAATTGGTGACCTTCGATTCAGCCCAATTTCTCGCTAGAAACCTACTTTTTCTATCCTTTTCTATCCATCTCTTATGCCTTCAAAGAAATCTATTCAATTCATTTTGTAAAATAGATAGTTGAGTTAGGCTAGGCGTACACTGGTTAGTCAAGACAAGACAAGACGACATTAGTCACGTTTAGTCACAGTAATTCACATAGCTGCTTATGAAGCAGCACACACCGATGCAATGACTAATCGGTGTGTGTTGCTTCATAAGCAACTATATGAAGTATTGTGACTAAACATGACTAATCTCGTCTTGTCTAGTCTTGACTAACCGGTGTACGCCTAGCCTTATGCCTTCAAACAAATCTATTCAATTCATTTTGTAAAATAGATAGGGAGTTAGTTGGTTTTGAGATACTCAACTATCGAGTATTGAATGGATTGACACCGAATATTTATCACCTGCACTCTCTTCATCTAAGTCTAAATCGTGTCCGAATCTATAACACTTTAAATTGCTTCACAACTTCAAATATTTCTCAAATTAACGTTCTCAAACTCCAAAGTGCGTCCATTTTGTAACAAATTATTGCAAATAGAATCCAAGTACTCACCACCAGAGTTTTCGTGTACATGATGGCTGATGATATCTGGTCGTATATCCACAAAACCTGCCACAAATGTGTCTTGAGCTCAAACTTCTACCATCATTTATATAACTTATCGAAACAATTAAAAACCTCTCGGCGAATATTTTTAAATAATTGTAAGAATGTTGGTTCAGCTTTTTGTTTCCAATTCAACGGCTCGTATGAACGAACACCTGTAAGCTTTTCTTTGTTTCGTGAGCGTTTCTGGCGAAGCATTGTGAAGGTGTGGAAATTTAAAATGCATTTCAAAAGATCCATTCATCGAATTTTTTTGTTGTTGTCTTAGGCAAAGAAAGTTGTAATAATATTCTTGAACAAGAAGGAAGCTAATTTGGTGAGTCGATTTTATTTCCATTCAACCAATCCTCCTATATAGTAACTACTTTATCTTTAGATGGAGATTAACGTGTTTTATTCAGAGAAAATAATCAAGAAAACTTTACTATCAGATAGCTTGAATTTGAATCGTCAACTTTTAACATATTGTAAAAAGTGTAGACTACTTCAAATCGGAAATGTTTTCATGAAACTAGAAACCATATGAAGCTATTGAGCATTCGGCTTTGAAGAAACATAGCTCTTATTCTTACATTATTATTATTTTTTTTCATACAATATTATATTATTTAGTCAAATATCACTGGATTTATTGAATAAAGTGGGAAATAAGAACTTGAAATCTAATAACTCTAAATTTATTGAATCCAGTGATATTTGACTGCATCTTGGTGTTTTCATTTTGTTTAAATATCACAACATTTCACCATACACTGTGTCAAAAGTTCTATTATTTCTTATACATTTGAATACTTTATATAAATATAATATAAAGATAACAATTAATAAACACAATTGTGTTACAATGATTTGTTATCAAACCAGGGAGGGAGTGGATTTGTTGTAGGGAGTGGAGGAGCATCTACTGAAAATGTCTAAAAATTATCTTAAAATTTTTTGTCCAAAGTCCTGATTGCCCCAGTAGAAGGAAGATTATTGCAGAAAATAAAACAAACCCACACATACAGAAAAAATACACACAAAAATATTATAAAAGAATAGGCTACAATATCGAGAATAAAATAAAAATATCACAACCGCAAATAGTCATTTTTCAGTGACAAATTACACGAATTTGAAACGTTTATTCACATACAAAATAGGTCATAATAGGTCTAGGGCCGGCTGCACTAGAGTAGATTAAAGTTGATCTTCCATCACTCGTCAGAATTAACAACGTAAAATTAAGCTTGACAGACCTTTGTGCAACTGGGACCTAGTAATTTACAGTTTACACCCATATAGAACAATGATACTCATTGTCATTTATGAGCTTACAATATTGGGCAAAGGTGCATTGCGTGTGAAGAGATACCGTTAGTCCTCTTGAGGATTATTGCTATGCGGTTATGCCCTTGGAAGACCGTTCACCCAGGATGATGATGATGATGATTATGATGATGATGATGATGATGATGATGATGATGATGATGATGATGATGATGATGATGATGATGATGATGATGATGATGATGATGATGATGATGATGATGATAGTGATGATGATGATGATGATGATGATGATGATAGTGATGATGATGGTTAGTAAACGCCGTGATCTGTGAACGTAAAGACGCTAGATTGCGACTAAGCTCGGCTAGACAAGTTGCTTTAAAAGGCATCTTTTTCAGTCTGCCATATGTTAGTTCTGGAGAGAGTCTTATCATATTATCTACTCTACTCTACTGAAGTGTATATACTAATAAGTAAATAATATATAGTATCTTAGTACTACAGAGAGTGTTTAATAGTAACAGTGTAGCCATTTGTGTGAAGCTCTCCATAACAGTATGTGGAGATAATTTTTTCCCCGCCGCCAACATGCTTTTGCCTAATATTTGAATTTTATATTTTTAATATTTTTTTGTATCAAAACTTGAAAAATGAATTTGGAAGAGAATGAGGAGATCAGATGGATTAGGAGAAGGAGACAGAAGAAGAAGAAGAAGAAGAAGAAGAAGAAGAAGAAGAAGAAGAAGAATAAAGAAAAAGAGAAAGAAGAGAGAAGGTGGAATAGATTATAGAAAAAGTGGCTGAAGAAAACTGAGAAGGAGGAGGAGAAGGTGGCGAAGGATAAGGAGGAGGAGTAGGATGAGGGAGTAGGAGGACGAGAAGGAGGAGGAGGAAGAGGAGAAGGAGGAGGAGAAGGAGGAGGAGGAGGAGGAGGAGGAGGAGGAGGAAGAGGAAGAGGTGAACGATGAGGAGAAAGCACATAAAGTTAAGGCCTGTTGCACGAAAATCCAATTGCCTATAACCACCTTCTACAATGACGTCATTGCTGTTGCTATCACGTGAAATTCATTCATTGGTTTTTTTTGGATTGGTTCTATTTTGCATTGACATCATTTTGCGGCGGTTACATTCAATATTGGGTTCCTTTCAATTCTGTTCATTCTTGTAATATAGAACAGTCTGGAGCTTCAAGGAACGATCCTTAAAACATATTCCTTAGTATCTCTGCTATGCATAAAGCAATAGAATAAATTTTGAACTGGTAAAACTACATCCTCCTTCCTGTAACTGTCACCTGATTCTACTTTTGGTGCCAGTAATCATTATCATCTTTCCGATTCACACACGCATACAAACACACACACGCACGCACAGAAGACGTACGCCCACCGTATGTTAATATTCCAGTTCCTTTGTTCATCCATGACGTGACTCTTTCCTGCACCGAACAGCTGCAAATAATTTGCTAGCAATCATTGGGTGAAAGTGCTTTCTTCCGCCGCCATAGACGACAATCAGCTGATCACTAGTTCACAATTGACACCACTTTTCTCTCTCTCTCTCTCACTCTAGCTCACCAACAGTGACAATTAAAAGTTACTGCTGTGCTGGATGATTTGTGATAAGAAAACAGGTCAACTACTTGTTGCTGATACACCTTGCGGTAATAAACTTTAGTATTGGTCAGAGAGAATAGGGATAAGTTATATTATAATATATACAGTATACTCGTATTAATGAAGTACAAAACCGTCGGTCCCGACTGCCTAAAACCAGTCGTCATCTCTCATAATCATCCCCACGCACAAGCCTAGGGCTCATGTGGACATCATCCTCAGAGAAAAAAGAAAGAAAAAGCTCTGAAGAATGAATAGACATTTTGGATCTTGCTCTCCAAAGATGCTGAATTTTACTTGACATTCATTTAAGTCGGGAGTATAATTGTTCATGTATAGACATGATTTGACACTGCAGATGATAGACTGTAGCAATGACATGATTTATCAAAATGAAACACTCAGAACGCTTATCTAGAAATCAAATATGGTGTCACAGCTTCAAATTCTCGGGATAGAATTACGCTGCTGTTTCCATTGTCTAGACTCCTATTGTTTTAATCTCAGCTGATATCAAATGATTCAAGCTTCTACTACCACAGAGAAAAGACAGAGTATTGCTTCTCTATAATATGCTTCTACTGTATCTTATTGTGGAGAGATTCAAAGCAGTGTGACTGTGACACTCAAACTAGGAACATTCCTTTCAATTGACGCAAACGAGGTCTTTCAACTGTCAATTGCGTCTTAAATAGTTGAGTCTAATTTTTGTTATTAGGCTAAGCTCTACTACAGAGGCTGTATAATCACAGTGTGGCCATTCAATGTCACACTTTTGATTGGTTAGCTCGGTCGAATCCAGCCATACTTTTGCCAATTTCCGTAAGATTGCATTGAAATGATAAGCAAATCATATGTTATGTTGAGTGATTCACTTCTTATCAAATTTGCCTTTGCCAGTTTTAGTTTTAATCAGCCTTTAAATCAATCCGTTATCAATCAATTTTGAATCATTGTCTTATGCTATGGTTTTGCTGTTCTTCGTTGTCAATCAATATTGAATCATTGTATATTGTCCTGTGAGTAGATTATCGAATAGAATTGACTGACGGATAACCTGTTCCTAGACTCTATTAGCTCTACTAGAAGCACTCTCCACTCAATGATCGTCTAAAACTGACTTTGTGTAGGTTTTTAACTTTTCTAATGGGCGCTTTTCATTCTCACTCCAGTGAATGCACTAATTACAAGGAAAAAGGAATCTGGTTTGACAGAGAGAAAAAAACGCAATGAGTTGAAAAAGGATGAAGAATTGAAGAGAGACCATTGCATAGCAAGTTCAATGCACCTATAATAAATGAGACACAATAATTAATCCGCTTCCAATTAAATTTTGTTCTTGTCTGCTTTATTACAGGAAATGCATTTTCTAGAAAAGAGTTAATATTCTAAGCCAGCAATCATAGATAGGCTACTTTTTATAGTATAGTATTATAGACAATCTAGATTCTTATAATAATGGGAATGATATTCGAAAAGCCAAACCTTATTACTATTTATTTTACATAGTGTAGACAATCTGAATTCTCATCTTATTTGTAGTGAAATTTTTATAGATAGATTCTCTATTTTAATTTTAAAGTTTTGTTATTTGTTATCATTTTCGTTATCGTAATACGGTGTTGATTTACCCTATTCCAATAAAATATCTAGATACTGGATATGAAAAAGTACTGTATTTTGAAGATTTAAAATAAGCATTTATCATTATTTTGTGACGGGCGTATCATGTCCTATAATCTTAATGTTAGGTTACTTGTACTTTAAGCCTTTAACAAGTTGAAAGCCTATAACCTGCTCTTTCAAAATTTGAAATGAGCATTATTCATGTGTGATATTATATAGTTGTATATGTTGAGCTACTTATATTTCGTTAAGCCTTTGATAAGCAAAAAGCATAACCTGCCCCTTCAAAGGCTGAAGCTTTTCCTTATTCAACTCTTTATAGCCCTGTCACATGATACCATTACACGGATGTGGGCTGCGAAAACATTTTCTCGAAAGTTTCACATGTATTTTGGGGCTTCAACCCCAAAAATCAAAAAACATAAAATTCGGGACTTTTTATTTTTTATTCAAAACTACCCGTTTTATGAGAAAATAGTTTCTGTAATAAATGAAGACAGTTGAATAACATTTATAAAATACAGTGGATTCCAACTACTTGTTGCGGCACTTCAATATAATTAGTACATAAAATAATTTCAGTATTACAAACTATAATATAAATATCTAGTGTATGGGTACACTTTCCAATCAGCTGCTCAATTCAAGGTTTATCTATTGGACGAAAATTGATAACAATTTGATCCGGCTTAATATCATTACTTATCTTATCTCATTTCCAGTCTTCTAGATGCTATTTGGAAACAAAGGTTAAACTCCTCGAACGATCATTATCAATCATAGTGCGCGCATATTGTAGCGGGGCCTAAATAGGTTAGGTTAGGTTAGCTGCCACGGAAAGCAGGCGTCTTTACCACTGCAGCCTTGGACTACTTTTCGCGCCATCTGTTCGCCCACTCACTCACGAATTCCACAGCTTCCTAGATTTCGTCGACGTCTCAATGAATTATTGGCGCGAAACTATATCGTTTCAGTTAGCTGTGAAGGCAGCCCTGCAATTTTTAACGTGGAAAATACGTTAATAAGCGTCCATTTGGCGCTTGCATTATTGCAGCGAGCGTCGTCTGAGCGTCTCGCTCAAATCAAAAGCGCGACTGGACTGGCTTCAGTCAGAGATTCTGCGTCTCTCCTTTCTGTGCTTCAGTCAAGGTTGTTTACGGTTTGTCGTGCTCTCACAGTTCAACGGAACAGTTCACATCAAATGCCGTCACAAATAGCATGCTTTTGCAATGTTGCCTATCTGTATTTACGTCTTGTCTTGTCTCTGTTACTCCAATACTGGAATTTAGAATAGTAGTACCTACAGTACTTTTATACTTTTTTTTTATTATATGGCTTTTTATCGGCGGGGAGACTCTAAGGCTAGGCGTACACCGGCTAGTCAAGACAAGACAAGATGACATGTTTAGTCACAGTAATTCACATAGCTGCTTATGAAGCAGCACACACCGATGCAATGACTAATCGGTGTGTGTTGCTTCATAAGCAACTATGTGAAGTACTGTCACTAAACGTGACTAATCTCGTCTTGTCTTGTCTTGTCTTGACTAACCGGTGTACGCCTAGCCTTACGGGTAGGTTCCACCTCGCCTAATTGCACAATTTTTTGTGTCGGTCACCCATCCGAGAGCGGTCTTGAATGTTTGTTACTTAACCACATGATTACTTTTTATACTTTTTACTTTTATACTGAAGATGTGAGTTGAATGACGGCATAGACTACAAAATTGAAACCTTGACAATACAACTAAACTTTTACTCTGAAGTTTTAAGACTGCAGAGACTCTAGAATTGACAATAATTAAAAAATATATAAAATTAATATCATTGGTAACATACTTTCAAGTTAACTGGGCAGTCAAAGACAATCTAAAGACATCAAAAAATTGTAAGAGAAAATAAATTTCCATCACTCCATCTAGGTTTTGAAGAAAGTAGACAGTTCTCTTCAGTGGCATTGAAAACAGTTCACGGGTCGTTAAAAGAAGCATTACATTCTTTATTACATTTTCAGAGACCAATTCAATTGTCACCGTTGCTATGATTGCAAATACAGAACGTGTAGCGACCATTGCTCGCTCCGGTTACTGTACTTTCACTCGCTATTCAAAGATGAATGAAAGAAGCTTTTTCCTTGCAATTTTTTAACATCTCCACTCCATCTCGCAATGGAACTAGCATCCACTACCTGTTGTAAGCGCCTTGGTGAAAGAGAAAATTCGAAAGAATGAGTCGAAATGCAGGCAATTCTAATTGCAAAAAAATTAACTCAAGCTCCATTTAACACAGATTAATGCTGTGGTGAGAGACTATTTCTAGAAATTTATGGTGCGTGTTATTGTCGCTGAGGTGGAAGGATTGATTGAATGATAGTTTTGTGTATTAATGTTTTGAATTAATTGCTGAAAATTTATAGAAGATTTTCTTTGTAGCTGAATGACAGTTCAGAATCATGATTGATAAAGCTCAGAAAACATGTGAGAATATTACAAGCACGAAAGGATTTATTAAATTTTATATTTAAAAACTTCAAATAAAGCAAATAAAGAGTTCGTCAACTTACTTGCACCCATTTTTACTGTCTTTAAAATTCACACAAAATGATCTAAAATCGCTTTAAAATAACATGCAAAGCAAACGGAGACTGTTGCATTTTTGTAACAGACTTTAGCCGCAAGCCCAGGATGCACTGCTACTAGCCTCCAGCGGTCACCTATCACTAAAGCGGCCATATCTCAGTCAGTATTGGTCCAATCTTAACAAATAAGGTTTTAATCGATTTGTAATTGAATTTACTAAAAAAAGTTATTCTTGTAAAATTTTCGTATTATCAACGGTTTTCGAGTTATTCAAGAAACAAAATTTTAAATGGCCGCCATTTTGTTTTATGGATTTGAAAAATTGTCATAATTTTTTGTAGCTTTGTCTAGTTGTCATAAATGTTGGTGCAAAGTTTCAATTCCATATGTTTCACCATTATTGAGATAAAAAATAATAAGTGAAAAAACAAAATGGCAGCTGTGTGAGTGACTAAGGACTTTTGGACAATTTGAATATGATATTTAGATATGGTTTTTGACCAGGAACAATGCCCTAGAGTATTGGTAGGGAGGTCTGAAACACCCTGTATAACCATTGCGAAGCGATACTCTCTAGTATCTTCTAATCTGTATTTTAGATTTTGTCTGTATTTTAGAAGGTTGTCTGTATTTTATCTATTAATTTGTTCTCTGAGATATAACCCAACAACTGCTTATACCTACCGGCAGAGTTGCGAGTTTGATACTCTTCGAGCTGTCTACCAATCAGAAGCGAGGAGGCGGAGTCAACAGTACAGGTTTGCAACTCACCCAACAAGTGCTGCCAACTAGCGGAAGAGTTAAGAGTTGCATAAACTTCGAGCTGTCTACCAATCAGAAGAGAGGAGGCGGAGTCAACAATACAGGTTTGCAACTCACCCAACAAGTGCTGCCAACTAGCGGCAGAGTTGCGAGTTGCATACACTTCGAGCTGTCTACCAATCAGAAGAGAGGAGGCGGAGTCAACAGTACAGATTTACAACTCACCCAGCAGGTGCTGCCACCTAGCGGCAGAGTTGCGAGTTGAATGCGTTTCGAACCATTGACCAATCAGGAGCGAGGGCGGAGTCTCGAGGTGTTGCCTAGTTCGCTCGCTTGGGATTGGTGCTTCGATGGAACTGACGAAATCCCCAAATAATGGCACTGAATATTTTTTGATTCATTGTTACTTGAGTGCATGTTACATTGTTTTTGAATGAATGTTACTTGCCTTGCTTACTCAAAATGAACGTAATACAGTATAATAAAACAATTATTGCTTACGTATTCAAGTTTTATAGAAAAAAATACTACAACTCTATTACTAAGTAAATTAAATAGGTCTCGGAGGAAGCCCGCAAGCAATTTAAATTCTATATGTCAACTCTAAATTGGAGTAGTATTTTTCAAAAAGATGAGTATTTTTCCTACGATCTTCTGTTTATTTCGGCAAAATTTATTATTATTTTGGCTTCATAAACAAATAAATACTGTAATAATTGTAGGGTACTTCTATTCCAGCCAATAGGTTACTTAATTCTCCCCATTCCAGTATGCCTTTCTTGTTGAATAATTACGATTAGCATTTATATACTTAAAACTGCTTTAAACTGCTTGAGGACCGAGCGGTCCATTACTAAAAAACCAAGCTGGTCTCAATACTAAAGTTGTTTTAATCAGAGGTATAGCTTTTTTAGGGAAGCGGTTGTCCCAGTGGTAATAGGCGAGTCTAATCGGTGAGATTAGATAAGAGACGAAGCCTATCACTCCTGTTGTAACGGTGACCGGCTCCTCTAAGTACAAAAATGTATGAGCTTCAAAATCGCTTCCCGGTGGTTCGGAACCCACCTAGAGCTGTAGGTCCATTCATCTCTCATCATCATCCTTCCCATTACCCACGCTCAAGCCTAGAGCATAAATATGTGGGAATGAGGGCATCATCACTAGGAAAAAAATTAGTTCACATTAGTATTTAGTTTATAAAGGTTTCAGTTCATATTAGTATAGTTGATTTATAGCCTACTTATTGTTCTCTGAGTCTTTACTACTATGCGATAAAATTTCACTGAGTTTATATACCTACAATACTAGAATACAACAATATTGCTTCTGAACACTATTGCTCCTTACTTCTAAATATACTCTCTCTTTTGCTCTCTCTCTCAACCGCAATCTTATGTGGGGGTGCTATTCCAGCTTCCCCATCCCTTCTTCTCCAGAATAGTAAGTAGGGTTTGCCAAACCCAAGGGGTGGGGGTGGGGGTACTAGGAAATGAGAGTTTCGGTTTCGTTTATTGATCGGTCTGCGTCTGCTGTGCATAAAAGCCGGCTGTTGGGAATCTCCCTTGCGTCAGGGCTAGTCATGCAATTGTGTACCAATTCCACCATCTTGCAACAAGTGAGAAGCATATTGCTAAAAGAATTTGTGGTGTATTTGCCGAGGTTATTAGAATGCAAGGTAGTGTACAGTGACATTCATTTAATTTGACGCTTGGCATTAGATAGGTAGATAGGTAGATAGATAGATCGAGATATTATATCATTTATCGACGTTGCTGATGACCGTAGAGCACGATGGCGAAGTAATAATATCTCTCTATCTATCAACCTATCTAATGCCAAGCGTCGAATTAAATTAATATCACTGTACAGATGCGCCAAAATTTCTTGGCACTTAGCTCGACCGGTTCGAGCTAAGGCGAGGGGGTAGTGCGGGTACGTTTCTGAAAATATTGGGCTACTACATGCACCGATCAGTTGAAAGCATAATCACAGTCAGGGGGGATCTAAAGATTCATAGCAGCAGGCAATGTTATTAATGCGGTTAGTAAAAGACAGCTGCCAAGTGCCAAGAAAATTTGGCCCATCTATAACGCAGGACCATAGCCCTCTTTAAACTACAGTAGTTTAAACTATAGCCCTCTTTAAACTACAGTAGTTTAAACTACTGTAGTTTAAAGGAGGCTATGGCAGGACTCATTTAATTTGGCGAAAATCAGCTGATTTGGTAAATCGCTGATTTAAGGCAGCTTTAGCACAATAATCCAAAGACTTGAAAGTCTTATGCCCGGTTTTTCAGTCGCTCAATAGACAGTAGTTTATTGAATCAATAACCATGTGTTTTCAAATGCAAAAAAAAGTTATTGATTCAATAAGTTTATTGAACGACTGAAAAACCGGGCATAAAAGACCTTTAAAGTCTTCAAAATACCTTTTTAAAGAAGACCTTTCAAAAAATACCTTTTCAAAAGACCTTTGATGTTTTTCGCCAAGTTTGAGGAATCCTGCTATGCGAACAATTATATTTGAAAAAATAATCATCCAAAATATTCCAAGAGCTTTTCAAACCATGGCTATCATGTTTTAGATACCTTCAATACTGAGTACCTAGTCATTATTAGAGGAAAGAAACAATAATCTAATATCTAATCAATTGGATCCTTTTATCAAGTTAGTGGCGAAGCGTGGTATACTTATTTGGCCGGGTATATTTCCTATAGGAATGATCTTTTACTGTCAATCTCTTTCCTGTGTTCTCTTCGAAAGTTTCCACGAATCAAATCGATTTTCTTCTTGACAAACTCACTGTTGCAATCAGGTATGACAGTTTTGCACAACTCTACTAGGTATCGGCGATGACCAAATAAGTATACCACGCTTCGCCACGGTATCAAGTGTCATCGAAAGGGAATATTGAGTGAGAGAAAGAGAGAGATAACCTATAAGGAACCTTACTCTCATAACCTTTTAGAATCTAGAGTAATAGAATAATCAGTATGCTGATAAAAATCTTTCAATTCCATAAAATACAATGCTGAGAGGTAGAGCACGTGTTTATGTCTTAAACGGCCCATACACTACTCGTCCATTGCACGTCATGCTTGCATGACGGGCTAAAAAGGAAAAAAATGTCCAGTGTGTAGGTCTTCGTGCTAAGCTCGTCGTGCATTGCATGTCGTGCTTGCATGACGGGCTAAAAAAAGAAAAAACGTTCCAGTGTTTGGAGGACTTCGTGCTAAGCACGTCGTTCATTGCATGTCGTGCTTGCATGAAAGGTTCCATTTCCGTCGCGCCGTGCTATCCTGCCAGTCTAGCGCCACGTACTGAAAGTGCAGTGTCTTGAGGTTCGTATATTTTTCGTTTGTTCACTTTTCTCTTTTCCATCATGAGTGCTGCTGCTGCACAAATGTTCCTCTCGCCTAATTTTCTACCAACATTCATCGATGAGTACAGAAATCATCAATGTTTATGGCGCGTCAAGTGCAAAGAGTACTCCAATAAAACTTTAAAACAAAAGGCGTATTCAGACCTGGTAGAGTTGTGCAAAACTGTCATACCTGATTGCAACAGTGAGTTTGTTAAGAAGAAAATCGATTTGATTCGTGGAAACTTTCGAAGAGAACACAGGAAAGTGATTGATAGTAAAAGATCGGGAGAGACAGTACACGTGCCTAAACTGTGGTACTACAAACTTTTGCTTTTCTTAAGTGATCAAGAGGAAGTTCATCAGTCGATGACGTCAGTTCATTTTGCAGAAAATTCACAACAAACTGCTTCAAATCAAGCTGATGGTGATGTCTTTAGTGATGTCAACGAGCATCAGGAAGAAGAGGTCAGTTATGAATGTGTTTTTAACTCTCAATTTACAAAGGTTGTCACTATATTCGAACCAATTATATATAATAATAATAGTCTCATCATTATAATAATATTATCCTATAATTATAATAATAGGATTGGGAAACTTCATATTTTCTTCCCAGCTTGCGTAATACCAGGTCCTTTTTATTCGATTCTGTATAATAAAGTATAAGTAATAGTAGTATAGTATAAGTAGTAAAAATATATAAATTCGAAGCTTCCCAACCCTATTCTGTTTTAGTTATACCACAGTCTTTATAAATACATCAAAATGCCTGGCAATAATGTCAGTTACAATAGGTATAATGGAACAACAGACAAATGAACCTTCGCGCATTGTATCACTGTAGTGATGCAGTATCATAAGTATCATATAGCTTTAGTGAGCGAGTGAGATAAACTGCATAAATGCATAAAGCGGCGTCCACACTATGCCACGGATGGCTTTTGGCACTACCAATTTGGCCCAGCCAATACAGTGTGGACGTGACCGTTGGCATGTGTCGCTGTGCCAATGCCGTGCCAACGAAAATCGCTCTAGTGTCGGTCTCCATCAAAGGAAGCCAATGAGAGCCTGTAGTGAGGACGTGCCTACCGTTGGCTTTGCGCGGCACACACATTGTCCAGTTGTGGCTCAGACAGCGCCTTGTTAAGTCATGGAGTGGAACAACGCGAAAGTGTGTGAACTTATTGAGCTTTATCGTGATCGTCCGCTTCTGTGGGACTGTCGTTTGAAGGCGTACAAAGATAGAAATAAGAAACAAGATGCTCTTCAAGAAATTGCAGATACTTTTGGAGTTGACAAGCAAGTTGTGGAAAAGAAAATTAGGAACTTGGTGTGTCATTTTTTACGTGAAGTAAAGAGGGAGAGAGACTCAAGTAAGTCTGGTGCAGGAAATTCTGAAGTGTACAAAAGTAAATGGTTCTGCTACAACAACATGATATTTCTCAAGGATCGAAATACACCTAATGCAACGACGGACACAATCACGCAGGTAAGTTGAGAATTAACACAGTAAATTCTTTGAATAATCGAAGGCACCAGAATGAAAACCAGATATCAACCAAAAAATTAATTTTACTGGATAGAAACAAAAAACGTATTCTTGATAATCCCCTTATGTTAGTAAAAAGTAATTACATACATTATTTTAGTAGCAAATACCAGTATTTTAAACAATACATTATTGTTGAAAAGAAAATTCTAGGTTAGAAAGTACCTCTTTCATGACTGAATAACACATCCTTGTAATAAAATAAAACTTGTTCTTGATTGAATTCTACAATTTTTTAAAAGCTTCATTATCCATTTTTGTTTACGCACATAATTATAATTATAAACCATAATTATAAACGCACCTAAAGCAACTAGTACATCGTCCTCGGCAGACATTTTGCGACTGAATCACTGAATGCCAAACTCAATGCCAACGTCAGGTGTAGACGGCAAGCCAAAATCGGGTTTGCTGCGTTGTCTTTTGGCTTTTGGCATGCCAAAAGCCAACCGTGGCATAGTGTGGACGCCGCTTAACGTGCGCTCTCTCTGCGCAGTCGAGTTCTTATTCTGGAGGTTCTTTTGAAAGTGGTCGGATTATATTCTAGGGCCTAGAATATTGTTAGGGAGTTCTGAAACACCCTGTAGAAAGTTCAACATGTTATATTTCACACAATACAAAATAACACGTTTCTTTTTAGGATAACACAATGCCAGAGCTGCTAGAGGAAGCATCTGAATTGCAATTAAATATGCCGTCTGCGTCGTCTGCTCCTTCGTTCGGGCGCAAAAAAAGATCTCGAAGCGACACAGCTGATTACCACCTACAACAAGCCGTCCAAAAGTTACAGCGAGAAGAAGACCAGTACGACAAATTCGCTGGATATGTTGCAGCAAAACTTCGAGAAATGGATGGAAGGCAAAATATATTTGCGGAAAATTTAATAAGTCAGGTGCTCTTTCAAGGTGCTCTCGGGAAACTGAAAGAAGACTCCACCATTCATACCCCGCATTCTTCCTCCGCATCCAGCAACGTGGCAAGAGACCATTCTTAGTCCATTCAAGTCCATCCAAGATTTATAAAAGCTACGTGATGAACAATATTCGGACTTGAAAAAAATTATTTCTACTTATTCTATTTTTCTTCTCTTCTTAAGTTAACAGCCGTTGGGCTGGTTGGCATTACACATTACTTATTCTATTACACATATTTATTTTTTGCGGTTTATGTGTATTGATATTCAACAATTATAGTAGAAGAAATTGAAGGCCGGTTCATGAGCTCGGCATTTAGCCAAGTCCTAGATTAAAACGGATGGCTACCGTAGCATCGACCAACGTTTGTCTCGACAGGTTAGTGGGTTAGCAGCATAGAGAGCCCTTAGTACATAGTGTCGATGTTACGGTGGCCACCCGTTTTAGTCTAGGACTTGGCTAAATCCCGAGCTCATGAACCGGCCCTAAATAATTCAAATTAAAATTGTAATTGAAGTAATAATAGATACGCTGTGATCATGGAAGTATACTAGTTGTTCTATCCAACAATTTTCCCCGTCTGTAAATTTTTAACAATTTAAATTAGATTAACCCAATTTTAAGGGTGTAAATTCTTTGAAGAGCTATAGCAATGAATATGGTTCCATGATTCACGTTTTATTTTTATTATCCTTGATCACCGAAACTTAAGTTCTGTGGGAATAAAACTTATTAATAGAAAAAGACAAAGAAAATTTATTGTGTTTTTATCTAAAATTTATTGTGTTTTTATCTAATTATTGAATAGTTCTACAACGTTTCTGAGATCAGAGTTGAATTTGTAGAAAATAATAGAAGGTATACAATAGTGTGCTTTTAAGATATTGTTGTTATGGAAGCAAGATAGGTGTGTGAAAGCAAACGTTGTGCACGTATGAAAAAATAAAAAATCAATTGATGGCATGTCTCTTCTCTTCGTTTTTAGTACTCTTCCCTTATCTTTTTTCTGCCACAATCAGTCTCTCTCTCTCTCTCTCACTCACTCTATCTCACTCTCTCTCACTCTCTCTCTTTCCTACCAACCTGTTTCTCCTTATCTCTTTACGTTTTCCTGTGGTATGAGTAGAGGAAGCTGAGTATCTCATTTGCAGGGAAGCCTAACAAAATCACGGCTCTAGCTTTTCAGCCTCTTATCGAATAACTTGTCTGCTTTTCAGCCAGCTTTCTTCAGTTCAGACCCTAGTCTCATCATCATTTCAGATCATTTTTCCTCCCCACAAGTTCAGGGGAATATAGGAATTCAATGAGAATAGAATCCCACAAGGAGCAAGATTGTAAAGCAATAGCGAAAACTTCGCTACAGTACGTGAGAGCAAGATTACTGAAATTGTATTTTTAATATAAATCATATTTAATAATTATTATATTTCATTTAAATTATTGATTTTGATACTGCATATTTTTCATGCAGTAATATATGAGAATATATAATATTATAAATATATGAGAATAGAATCCCACAAGGAGCAAGATAGAAAAGCAATAGCGAAAACCTCGCTACAGTACGTGAGAGTAAGATTACTGAAATTGTATTTTTAAATTTATTTGTAATATAGATTTTATTTAATAATTATCATATTTCATTTAAATTATTGATTTTGATACTGCATATTTTTCATGTTTTTCAATTTTACAAGATCAAAGTTTCAGTTGAGACCAGTAAATAGTGATAGAATATCATAATATTAAAAATAATTACACACAATACAAAAGTACGTTGACCACTCGGAGCGCTCTCCTATAAATATAACTTATGTGGACCAAAAATCGCAACCCTGTATCCAAACTTTCAATATTGTTCTTAAATTGTATCTGCTGTTCCGTTTTAGAAAAGACTGATATGTTTGAATTACAGGACAATAAACAATTTGTATCTATAGTTCGAACTAGTATTCTCCTTTGTAACTATTTACTCCTTTAAAACTAATCCAGAATAAACTACAGGGTGTTTCAGAACTCCCTACCAATACTCTAGGGCATTGTTCCTGGTCAAAAACCATATCTAAATATCATATTTAAATTGTCTAAAAGTCCTTAATCACTCACACAGCTGCCATTTTGTTTTTTTCACTTATTATTTTTTATCTCAATAATGGTGGAACATATGGAATTGAAACTTTGCACCAACATTCATGACAACTGGACAAAGCTACAAAAAAATTATAACAATTTTTAAATACATAAAACAAAATGGCGGCCATTTAAAATTTTGTTTCTTGAATAACTCGGAAACCGTTGATATTACGAAAATTTTATAGGAATAACTTTTTTTAGTAAATTCAATTACAAATCGATTAAAACCTTATTTGTTAAGATTGGATTAATATTGACTGAGATATAGCAGCTTTAGTGATAGGTGAGCGCTGGAGGTTACTTGCACCCATTTTTACTGTCTTTAAAATTCACACAAAATGATCTAAAATCGCTTTAAAATAACATGCAAAGCAGACGGAGACTGTTGCATTTTTGTAACAGACTTTAGCCGCAAGCCCAGGATGCACTGCAACCAGCCTCCAGCGCTCATCTATCACTAAAGCTGCCATATTTCAGTCAATATTGGTCCAATCTTGACAAATAAGGTTTTAATCGATTTGTAATTAAATTTACTAAAAAAAGTTATTCCTGTAAAAATTTTGGATTATCAACGGTTTTCGAGTTATTCAAGGAAAAACATTTTAAATGGCCGCCAGTTTGTCACTAAAGCTGCCATATCTCAGTCAATATTGGTTCAATCTTAACAAATAAGGTTTTAATCGATTTGTAATTGAATTTACTAAAAAAAGTTATTCTTGTAAAAATTTTGGATTATCAACGGTTTTCGAGTTATTCAAGAAACAAAATTTTAAATGGCCGCCATTTTGTTTTATGTATTTGAAAAATTGTCAAAATTTTTTTGTAGCTTTGTCTAGTTGTCATAAATGTTGGTGCAAAGTTTCAATTCCATATGTTCCACCATTATTGAGATAAAAAATAATAAGTGAAAAAAACAAAATGGCAGCTGTTTGAGTGACTAAGGACTTTTGGACAATTTAAATATGATATTTAGGTATGGTTTTTGACCAGGAACAATGCCCTAGAGTATTGGTAGGGAGTTCTGAAACACCCTGTAGAAATATTTTAGAGATACTATGAGAGAATAGATTCACAACTCCACAGTGAATCACGATTACTTTCCCTGTTCAACTTTCCTTCTCGATGATAAAGTGTAAAGTTCATTCTCATTCCGAATATAGCATGAACGGGTTATCTGAACATCGCCAACAGCCTGAATAATCCAATACCAGTCCGTCACTATTTAAAATTGAGGCCGAAAGACAGTCATGTAAGGGCTCGTATTTCATTTGAATTAATAGAGTGTGGTCACATGGGAACACACATGGTATGACTCACTGCTGCCTCAGGGTACTCAATGACATGCTTCAAAACATCTGAAACACGCATACTATACACACACACGCATGACCGAGTTCAATTCGCTTGCAACATACGCATGCACAAACATGACAATGACCTGGAGGTCTTCATGGAATACAACAGTATGAATATTCATTGTCGCAGTAACAGTTTGCGCAGTTTTACAAATTTTACTTTGAACACAATTCGTAAATCTCAAATTCTATGCAATAGGATTGACTTGAACTAAGGCTAGCCGTACACCGGTTAGTCAAGACAAGACAAGACAAGGTTAGTCACAATAATTCACATAGTTACTTATGACGCAGCACACACCGATGCAATGACTAATCGGTGTGTGTTGCTTCATAAGCAACTATGTGAAGTACTGTGACTAAACGTGACTAATCTCGTCTTGTCTTGTCTTGACTAACCGGTGTACGCCTAGCCTTACAGCTGATCAGATAAGGTAACCCCATACAAGACAAAAAAAAGACATTCATATTGCTGATACTAATTCAAACAATTATTTTTGTTTGCTGTGTTATAATAGTCCATGTCTAGTGTACATTTCAGTTCAAGGTTATTTTATAGGATGGAATTTGATCGTGTCTTTCAGTTATAGTTATTTATTTATTATAGTCATAGGCGTAGCGTGAGCAATGCATTTGGGGGGGGCACAAAGTACAATAAGTACATGTAATAGTTCAGGCTATCCATGACAGTTTTAGACTGCATTTAGAGAGTCGGTATACACCCATAGAGCTATACTACACTATACTGGAACTATATGATAGGTGTCCCCAAAAAATGATGTAGTACTACCACGGTATTCTACAAGTCAAAACAAACAATGTCGTTCAATGCTTCCAGAATCCGCCATTTTGTGTTTTAATATTTCATATCGTTGAAAAAACGATTTTTTGAAATTGCAGGGCCAGTTCACATACATATCGTCAATATCTGTTTTCCAAAATGGCGATCGACTAAACCAATCGATTTTACTAGAAATGTTACGTAAACAAAGAGCATTTTATTCTGAATAAAATGGTATATAATTGTAAAGAATCGGATGATAAATAACCGAGATATGGCTATTTGAAGATTACAACTTCTGTGTTTCTTCATTTCTTCAGCAGTGAGACATGAGAATAAATTTATGAATGCAAAACATATGTTTGCCTATCTTGAGCGTTCTCAAATTTACTACTGTATCATATAGCATGTCCCTTTTAACTTGTCAGAAAACATATGTTTTGACCAGCAATATCACAATACTTAACCTACAAATGCTGAATCTCGTAGATTATTGAAAAGGTCTTTTAAAAAGTTATTCTTCGAAAGGTATTCTTTAAAAAGGTCTTTTAAAGACTGTAAAGGTCTTTAAGACTTTCAAGCCTTTTGATTATTGTGTCGAAATCACTGTTTCATTATTACTGGAACAGCTGATTTCTGACAAGTTATTTGGATCCTGCTTTATTTTCGCATTCATGAACGTTCGAGTGACAAAGATAGGCAAACATATGTTTTGCATTCATAAATTTATTCTCATGTCTCACTGCTGAAGAAATGAAGAAACACAGAAGTTGTAATCTTCAAATAGCCATATCTCGGTTATTTATCATCCGATTCTTTACAATTATATACCATTTTATTCAGAATAAAATTCTCTACATTTTTGTATTTGAAAGTTTTATCGTAAAAAGCAACATTTCTCCAGTAAAATCGAATTGAAAAGTTTAGTCGGTCGCCATTTTGGAAAAAACAGATATTGAAATTTTTTGATACATGTATTTTGTGAACCACACCTTTAATTATAGCCCTACCAAATTTCATAAGAAAATCTTGTTTTTTCAACGAGATATGATGAAAAATATTAAAAACACAAAATGGCGGATTACAGGTAAACTAAGGAGAAATCAGCATTTTGCCAACGACATTTTCTGTTTGTTTTGACTTGTAGAATACCGTGGTAGTACTGGCATCGGTATTTTTTGGGACACCCTGTATATTACTATGTATACAGTCCATTATCAACAGATAATGTGTAACAAGTATGGATGTGACGATGTATTGAAAAAGGGAAAGCCCCTATCTGAGTGATAGACAGATTTCACCCCCAACTCTCACTCTCTTAACACTGAAATCAAGGCCACCTCCAACCCATAGACGCATCAGTCAGCTGATAAGACCGAACATTAGTATACATTTTATACTTGTATATGTGTAAGCTGTACTTTTTTATGTATAGGCCTACGCTAACCTGTATAGTGTATACATGTAGCCTATACACTGTAGGTTTTTTATATACTTTTTTGTATATTATTCGCTAACCTTAGTGTATAAATGCTGTTGAATAGCTATATATATACTAACCTTGTACAGGACCCACCCTCGAAACATCATCCTACGAGGGTAAATTATCGACAACATTCCAGACGAACCCTTATTTTGAGTGTGTCTGCCTTTGGTTAATCCACCCCTGCTAGTAGACTGCTACCACCCCATCAAAGACACGATGCCAGCACTAACTGCATTAGCGTACCAAATCTGTGCGGCTTTTGTTCTTCTGCGGACAGTTTTATCGACTGCTTGCTACGATTTTAATGACGAACATTGTTGTTCGCCCCCCCCCCCCCCCTTAAAATCTGTTGCCGGGGAGGAAGGAAGGAAGAAATTATTGAAGTTTGGCAATCATGTTTCCCCTGCAGTAGTCTGTGATGTGATGTCTCAATCCCTATGTCCACACTCAGTCGATTTTTGTGTGCACCACAGGATGCTGCTATAATGCGCTTAAGCATTGGTAGGATCACAGACAATTCAACGACTTTTTTTTTTTTTGCTAGGGATGATGCCCACATAAGCTCTAAGCTTGTGCGTGGGTAATGGAAAGGATGATGATGAGATATGAATGGACCTACAGCTTTAGGTGGGTTCCGAACCACCGGAAAGCGATTTTAAAGCTCATAAATTTTTGTATCTAGAGGAGCCGGTCACAGATACAACGAGAGTGGTAGGCGCTGTCTCTTATCATTCTAATCTCACCGATTAGCCTCGCCTCTGCCACTGGGACCTTCTTCTATTGAAGAAGAAGGAGGAGAAGAAGAAGAAGAAGAAGAAGAAGAAGAAGAAGAAGAAGAAGAAGAAGAAGAAGAAGAAGAAGAAGAAGAAGAAGAAGAAGAAGAAGAAGAAGAAGAAGAAGAAGAAGAAGAAGAAGAAGAAGAAGAAGAAGAAGAAGAAGAAGAAGAAGAAGAAGAAGAAGAAGAAGAAGAAGAAGAAGAAGAAGAAGAAGAAGAAGGAAGAAGAAGAAGAAGAAGAAGAAGAAGAAGAAGAAGAAGAAGAAGAAGAAGAAGAAGAAGAAGAAGAAGAAGAAGAAGAAGAAGAAGAAGAAGAAGAAGAAAAGATGGAGAAAAAGAAGACAATAAGCATGCTTTGCAGCACACAAAATCGACCAAGTGTGGACATACGAGTAGGGTGCGATTTATTATTGCCAAATTGATCAGTTAACTAATACTGTATTTTGGAGAATGATAAAAATTCTACACTTTCTTCCATTCACTTCATAATAATATTGTTATTTTACTCACTCGTTATGTTATTTAGAGTTTTTTTTTCATTCTATTTTGGGAAATGATAATAAATTAGGAAATGATGATAAATTACTAGCAGGGACTATAACCAGTAACCAGCAATTCTTGTCTTATCTACGATATTAATTATACCAAAACCAAATTAATTCAAATACAAATTAATAAAAACCAAATTAATATTATTTTATTCTTTTACTATTAGCTTTCCGTACTAGTAGTAAAGAAGAATAATTTTACTTCTATTCTCTCTGTCGGTTTCACTCTAAATATGTCTTCTTATGTGGGTAGTGGTGGTCCTATTGTGGTCTGAGCCCCCCAATTGTAGCAAGGAGCTCTCAAAACGGGATCTGTGCACTTGATTACTGTCTTTGACACTCACATACACGTAATTAAAACTGTGAATGGAGAGATGATTTAAAGGTTATGACTCAGGCGAAGCAACTTTCTCTAACCCTGTCTCGTATAACCGTAACCCCTGCATAACAGCTGTGGCTCTCCTTGACATCATACGAGTATGGTATGGTTCATAATAGCTCTATGTTTGTACTATACTTACGTGAATTACAAAGTATCTGGCATGAACAAGTTATAAATTATTGATTTGACCCATGGTGACACATGGACGTAGTCAGTGTATTTTGTTTTGTGTTTGCTGTAAACGGAATAATAAACAATTGAGATAACTTATCAGGTTATCTCAATTACGGAGAGGTTCCACAACATCCATTTTATTCTTATATCAACAAATTATTTACAACTGAATTCAATAGTTGAATAAAAGAGGACATGGAACAATAAATTAGTTCCAGTTGCTTGAATGTATCCTGAGATTAATCTCCAATCAATAATCTTAATTTTCTTATGAGTAATTGAAAGTCGAAGAATTATCTTCATCAAAGTTTATGCAATCAGTCTATGATACAGTATGTAGTATATGAGTTCCTTATTTTAATTAAATTGATATTCAATAGGTATTTAAATGAAGTTGAGATATAATAACTATTATTAACAGTAAAACTCTTCATTTTCTATAGAAAATATTGTAAGCAAACATCTAGAAGACTATATAACAATTGATTACTTTATATACTACTGTACCTACATTACTTACTCGAATAATTATATTGATAATAATCATGTGAAATCCGAAATCCAGTAACCAATGCTCATGAGTTCTTATCTTCTATACGTAGGCTACCGTACTGTAGATTCAACAGTCGATGTGTTCTCTTCTTCTATTCCTAGACTAAAATCATAAATGTTTCAAAAAAGTTTTACAAAAACCATAAATTGAAGTCATCGCATTCCACATTGACATCATAATCGTTTATTGGTTCTTGTTGCATTGGCTCCATTCAGAGAATATAGAAGAACTTCTATTCTTTTCTAACTTCTTTTTTTAAATTCTATTCTTTTCTAACTTCTATTCTCTCTGGTTGCATTAGATGACATCAGCTGTCATTGTTTTACGGCGGTAAAATCAATTTGATTTTCTTGCAACTGACCAAGAGTTAACTCATTCATTCATGCATTCTTAAAACACAGTGTTGATCAATGAATAATCTCATTATTTTTTCTGGTCTCCAGCATTTTGCTCCAGATAATGTCGATGGAATGCAAGCTGAAAACTATTGTGGAAGGTCATTTGAAAGGTAGAGCTCCATCTTCACATCAAGCCTCACATTAATTTACTCTTTGTCCTTTTTTCAACAATCAGAGTCGTGCAACGAGCAGTGGATGAAGTAGAGAGGTCGGGGAATGAACAGTGGACGGAGTGGAGGGGCCGGGCACGAATCCTATACGAGCCAAAGAAGGCAGAACGGAGAGAAAATCAAACCTGTTTCGGAAATAAAAACAGAATCCTTATCCTATAAACATCGGTTGAGGAAGGAGCTATTTTAAGAGATGAATCAGGTATTGCTTGCTACTTAAATTTATTCCTGCATAATGGATTTGTTAAGTTTGGTGTTAGTTACATAATGGAGTAAAACACTTTCGTACGAAAGTGTTAGATTTTGCTAGATTTTCGTACGAAAGTGTTGAATTTTGCTAGATTGAAGAATGCGAAAACGACATAGAATACGTTATCAATTAATTTGATATCTGTTGGATTAGAGATTGAATTCCAAATCACAGAGAACATCAATATTGATGAAATTGAAGTTTTATTGAAAAACATCACTGCATTTTATATTTTAATAACCTTCAAGAAAACCATAGATATAGATGTTTTAAGGATATGTTTAGGCCTAATTATTTTAGTCAAAAAAGTCTGAAAGTTGTTTGAATCTACATAAGCTTACATTACTTACATTAATTCACTTGAATTTACATTAGCTTACATTATTTACAATAATTCACATGAATCTACATAAAAAACTAGTAATCAATCCTTCAATAGACGTGTTTTATATAACTAAGGATAATTTATATTTGATAATAATTAAATCCATAGGTCAATTTTAAAGTTTACTTTACACTGATGTAAGGTGATGATGATACGGTGATATACACTGTTATAATGTTGCAAACCATAATACTGTACATGACCTGTCAAGAGTGTAAGATCCTTTAGGACGCAACTCTTAGGCTCTACTCACACTTGGAGACTCAAATCGCGGAAACTGAGCGACTCGGATAACAAACATGTGTTTTCAAATGATGACGCTCAGACGATCGTACTGTCTGCATAGGCGTCATTTGGGGGTGGCAAGGGGTGGCAGTTGCCACCCCAAAATTCCCAAACCCCTGTTTTTGCCACCCCAAAAATCGTATTATCAATTAGTAATCAGGCAGTAATAATTTCAGTTATTTGCAAACAAGTGAAAAATTACAGTTTATAAACGTGGCACAATCTTGATTTTTTATTTAAAATTTTCACTGGCACACAATAATAGCTTTCATGTTCAAAAACAAAATGGAAGGTTGAGACATGATAGTTCTGCCGCTAGAATGCACTAAAGTAGAGTCGAAAAATGCATAAAATCGCTAGAAAACCTCGAATATTGGGCGTATATTTGAGATGTTTTCAAAATCCGTTCTTAGTGCGCGTCTTTTAAGGTCTAAAGTGGTCGCCAAACTGTCGATCGCGAGCTACCGGTAGCTCGTGGGGTAATTTTGGGTAGCTCACGGAAACAAAAGATTGTGCCGCTTACAGGGCCTGCTACTGGAATTAATATATTTTTTTTAGTACCGTATTAAAAACTCTTATTGAATATGAAAATATTCATGTGAAGAATTTCGTATGCTTAGTTACAGATGAAGCTCCTGCAATGGTAGGTGTGGAGACGGGTTTCATTTCCTTGTGTCGCAGAGACAGAAACATATCAAAATTCGTTTCTCACCCATTGCATAATACACCAGCAGTCATTGTGTGGAATGTTCTTAAATATGAACAAAATTTGCCTACAATTTGCCTTTCCCGCAGATATAACTGAGAAGTTGAATGATATTAATTTGCATCTCCAAGGAATAGATACATCCTTCACGATGGAATGATTTCAGATGTACCGCCATTTTTCAAAAAGCTTGAAATGTAGGGAAAGAATTTGAAAATAAGCAATTCCCTAGTCTGAAGAAAATCAATAACCAGCAAAATTCTTTAAATAATCAAGGATAATCAAGAAATAATCAAAAATATGTTGTAGCTCTTTCAGACTTGAAAAAATTTTGATCAACGATTCCAAGATTTTAAAAGCATATTGATATACTGTACTTACTATTCCATACATAGATTTCAATACTAGAAATATATCTTTGTAGGCAATAGAAGTGTGAAAAAAATTTCGCGTAGGTACTTTCTTTCCACCAATATTTCTTGGTAGCTCACTAGAAGATTTATAAATGCTATAGTAGCTCACAGGCTCAAAAGTTTGGCGACCACTGGTCTCTAACCGAACTGGCATGCCGAATTTGAAAGCATTTGGTTCATTCGTTGTTGAATAATCTGCAAAAACGCATTGAAAACGCAAGGAAAACTGCAAAAACGCCGATATCTGGCGTAATTTTAGGAGACTATTAATAAAATCTCAACATATTATTTTTAGACCTTAAACGAACCTAAGTACCAAATTTCAACATTTTCTGCCAATTACATGTAATAAATTAAAATTACATGTTTAAATTTTTTGTATGATTAAATATTTAATTTGAAATTTGCTTTCGTGAGTATCGTATTAGTACTGTTAATCTATAAATTGAAAAAAATTGATTTTGAAGATTTTCGGGACTTATAAGTTGAAAATTCAGTGTTGGACTTAACCTATAATGTTTTCCATATTTCCCATTAGGGAAAACTGGATAATTCGGCAAGGTGGAACACCCAAAAGGGTCTCTCCACCAAAAAAGCCACAAGCTTGATAATAATAATAATAATTACTTCTCGAAAATGCTGAGGAAACGCACAAAATCGCTAGAAAAACGCGAATATTGGGCGTATTCTTGGGATGTTTTCAAAATCCGTTCTTAGTGTGCGACTAAAAGGTCCAAATGAACATGCATGCCAAATTTGAACGCATTTGGTTCAGTAGATTTTTAGTTCTGCTGATGAATGAGTGAGTGAGTGCCATTTCGCTTTTATATGTATAGAATGAAAGATTAGCCCCTGCATTTCACATCACTGTGATACCCTCTAAGTAGTGGCGAAGCGTGGTATACTTATTTGATCATCGCCGGGTATATTTCCTATAGTGGTATACAAATAGTAGTTGTATACAAGATAGTTGTGGTATAAAAATAAGTATACCACGCTTCGCCACGGCCTCCAAGCCCCCCAGATCCCTGGCAGACCTTGCCACCCCATTTTAAAAGCTGAAATGACGCTCATGACTGTCTGAATCATTTGAAAACACATGTTTGTTATCAGAGTAGCTCAGTTTCCGCGATTTGAGTTTCCAAGTGTGAATAGAGCCTTACTCAGTGTAACCGGGGTCTTTTCAAACGAGTTACATAACTGATAGTGTTTTTGATCTCTGAGAAGTATAAATAAATTACTAAAACTGTATTTAATAGAAAAAATGTATCTGTGAATTGTTACAATGAGTTACAAAAGAGAATTGACACACTGAAGAATTGTAAAGAATTCCTGCATAATTGTTGATAAATATGCAACAGATCTCATGTTGTTTGTTCCGTATGAAACACCTGCTTCTAAAAACATTCTCATAATCCATAAATCTCAATAAACCACTGAGACATTCCAATGAAACCTGCTGTCACACGCCTATCCCAATGTCAAATCAATGCATCAGAAAGTCAAATTATTAGTAGAATTTATACGTCCAATCTATGAAGGTTGCACAAGTAATCAATAATAATGAAAAACAATTCAAATTGCCTCCGTGTTATTTTGAGTTAGGATCAGTTTTACATACATGGGTGGCACTGTGGGTAGTAGTTGTAGAAGTAGTATATTCAAATTATATACGTATTATTTTAAATTTTTGTTGTACTTTACAACTGTAATCATACAAATCAAAAGTTTTGTTAGAACTAGGAATAATTAGTTATTTTTCAATAACAGCATTATTCTCGATATAAATGATCTCGTACACCAACATTTTTGAATAGTTTTTCTTAAAACCAATGTTTTTTTAATATGAGAAGCTTTTTTTTGTTGAAAAAAGAACCCAACAAGCCCTAGACTTCTCACATGTGTTGAGCAGACTTCAACAACATTATTTTACTATCCCACTGCATGACAGTTGCCACTTCTAAGTTCTCCATTCCTTCTCACAACAAACTACTGTTAAAAGCCTACTTTATCACTTCTTTCTTTGAACCCTTTCAGTTTGGTTCCTCAATCAATTCCTCAATATTTCAGTTTTTCAATCCGTTCTAATATAGGCCTACTTTATAATATCTCTACATTATTCATTCTATGATTCTATGATCCTACTATAGCACATAAAGTCAGAAAGTATAAAGAGACTTGAGTATTTAGTCAAGAGTAGACTTCAATACCTACTTAGTTTGTCTATGAGATGGGAACAGTACCGTATTTGATTACTGTCTTACCGTTTTTCTGTAAGCAATTACTTTTCTGTAAACATTTCATATAAACAAATGCATGAAATTTTTCAGTTTTTCACTGAATTCGGGTTCAATGACCCGACATCTTGTCGGTTATTAATCTCTCTGTCTTTTCAACAAACAAACTTGGAAACTTGTTCTTTTATTCGGTCGTTTAGAGGAGATTAGCTGTGCGTAGGTGCCACAGATTGAGAAATCCGACAGGAAAGAATGCGTTGAACCGAAATTCCAATAGATTTTCGTGTATCGAAGTACAGTTGAAGAAGAGAAATGTATTGAGAAATTTATAAAAAATGAAAATTTATATCGATAAATACTGTACTGTACTGATGAAGATAGTAGTCCTTCACATCATCTCTTAATTTGAGTAACTTATTTGAGATTTGTACAGAATTTTCGAAAGCTAATCCATTCTAACATTATGACGTCAAGAGTCAAGACTCATAGGCTCAGCGCCCACGGAGCAACTACTATCTGATTGCAGTCGCAAACCCAGTGTTGCCAGATACCATTGGCTGATAGGTTAGATTACCCGCCCGATTACCCGAAAAACAGCCAATGGTATCTGGCAACGCTGGGTTTGCGACTGCAGTCAGATAGCAGTTGCTCCGTGGGCGCTGGGCCTTACTTGTACCAATGATGATACTATACTATGATACTATACCATGTTAAATTATCATATTATTAATATTGTCTTTCCTATTAAGAAAGTGGAGAGAAAATGAACCATAGGCCTATATGAGACAAATGAGACTCATGAGAAGTTGTAAAACACATGTGGTGTACTTTGTTAAAAAATTTTCTACGTTTGATGGAAACCATTCAAATTAGAATCTTTCAATGCTACAGTGTAATAGAGCTGATCCTTGACTAGACTCAACTTCACTATACAAGAGTTGGAGAGTACTGTTCATGCTCAGTACAGTACTGGTAACCGTTATTTTGACATAGTAACTGTTATTCTTCTTTTCACCTGGATGGGTCATAACATAACCATAACACTCTACTTTCAAGGATGAAAGAAAAGCTTCTCGACTATATCGTTGCAGAAAAAAGGCTAGCCTTGTGGAATCAGAAATCCATACTAGTAAATATCTTCCACTTCCAGCAAGATGGTGTAACGTGGACCTTTGTCAGCCGTATGGTGTAATGGGGAAAAACGTGAGCTGGCTGTTCAATTATTTGTCGGACGAATGAAAGTGAGTGCTGAAGAGAACAATTCTCGTCTCTTTTTCTCTCTCTTTCCTAGGTTTGTATCTTCTCTTCTCTTCTCTTCGGCTAGACGTGGCCAACACCACGTTCGAGATGACTGGAAAAGGGAAGCAGCCTTCCTGGAGGGGGTCAAATGTGGCAGCAGCAACCGATTCACTGAATACAGCATGAATTGGAGTGCATTGGACCACAGAATAAATTTGATAGTCGGTCCAAAGGCGGAGCCCCTCCAATTATTAAGAATTAATAGTTTTTAAATTTTGAAATCAAATAGTTCTTATACAATGAACGCTGAGTTGATTTAAGATGAGTTATCTTATTTGAAATTGAGTGTTTATAGTTTATAATTTCCGTCTCTATATCATAATTTGTGACACAAATTACAGATAATAATTATCGACATTATCGTTAAGAATTTCAATTTCAATTTATTTCATTCAAAAATATTACAAAATATCAATTCAGTACATCATATCATAATTCTGAATCCATTCTCCCAATTATAGGCCCTCATTGTTTTCTTCAATTTTAATTTGATTTTACTCAAAGAACTGCGCTTGTATCACTCAATTTAATCAGTTGAAAGAAGACAATTTTTAATGTGAACAATTATTCTACTTTCAAATGTACTTCGCCATCTTGTAGATGGAGAAGAATTTTCATGCAAAAGCTCTTTCAAAAGTACTTGCTGCCAAAAGTAGACTTTTTCAAAGTAGACAATTGTTTCTCCTTTGATTTTTGACTGCTAATCACTATTTCTTTTCAAGTTTGGACTCGCAAAATTGTGCTTAACGATTGCATTCCATTGTTTTAAATGTTATCGATCAACAAAATGGCGGCTAAGAAGATGGCGAAATGATATCAGCCAATGAGAGCGCGTTGCGGGCGTTAATGTTTAAATTTTAAATGTTATCGATCAACAAAATGGGGTCCAATAAGATGGCGAAATGATGTCAGCCAATGAGAGCGCGTTGTGGGCGTGTACTAAGCAGCTACCGGTTACTCGCTCGTGATTGGTCGATGTTGTATGACGTAGTATACGAGTCAGCTGACATCGAAATAGGGACTTCAACAATAGAATTGGAGAGGAACGTTCCGTAAACATACTATATTTGTTTCTTGATAATAAATTATGTTTTTCATTCAATTTTGAATTGAACAATTAATATTTTAACATTTATATTCAAATGAACAAAGAAATGAATTCAAAAAGGAAAGTTAAATATTCTCGTCTTATTCTTCCTATTGACAGAGTTTTTGCTCAGACTTTATTCTTTATTATTAGCTCATTATTTGACAATAGTGTGTGAAGACCTAAACTACAATATGAACTCCTACTTTATAACTTGATCTCGTTTCCTTTGTCAACCCAGCATTGAATAGCATTCAAGTACAGAATTCGCAGTTTGCATTGATTAAAAATAAAAGTATGCATCTATGCAAATGCCATCTTTGATAATAGATTACGATTTTGTTTGTTTTGAAAACGTTTGGTCGACTATTGTCAGAAAGTTTTCTTTTGTTCGTGTAAATTATTGTTTCATGGCCCTGGATTTTACTATACATCAATACAGCAAGACGTGCTATGTGCAAGAAACGAATATTGTTTTGAAACTACAATTATTAATAATAATGATGTAGTATTCAACAAGTTCAGTGAGGTTGCTTGCTCCTTTATGAGAAAGTGAACTAGGGAACAAAGATCGAGTTTCAAACGGCTTTTTTCATAACTCTTCATTCTCTCATTAGTACCGTGGTTAACGCTTTTGCAAAAAATCAATAATTTGAATCATTTGAATCGGAATAGAATTCATACTTCTGAAACTCTTCTTGTCCTGTACGTTTATGTAACCCATAATTCTCATTTTTAAATTTTCCCATGAAGTGAGATAGCACAGATAAGACAAGGAATAAGAATGATTTGTCTGGTTAATCTGGTTGGTTGAAAATTTTGGAAAATATTCAAACATCTAGGCCTAGTCATCTTCATATTTATAAACAGAAAACATTGCAACATAGGCCTATTTGTATATCCTGGATGACTATGACGATATAAAGCTTCTCTCAATTGATTCTTTTGGTTCAGATCAGTTCTTCTTGTATTGAGGCTACTCCCACGCTCCCACGTAGTGAGTTATAATGTATTGTGTATTTTTGTATTATGTATTTTTGCCAATAGAAAAAATTAACCTGAACATAATAAAATAGGGATTCGCTTTTTCTATTAGCGCAAATTGTGAAAAGAAATTTGTTTATTCAGAATAAACTCTATACGATAAACAATAATAATTAATAAATCAAGCAATGTTCAACAAAAAATGTTATTTAACATTGATTATTGGAGCAAGTTTTTCAATAAATTCGTTCTTTCGCAATCAATAATTCTCTAACCAATAAATTAGATTGATTTAAAGCATGAGTTTTCTCAAGAAATTTGTTTATTCCCAATAGAGACTCTCTAATCAATAAATTAACTGAATCAGAGTTGAAACTGAACATGAAAATTTCTTTCTACGTTTATTATTGGGGCAAATATCGCCAAGGAATGAATTGATTCACAATAAACTCTATGATCAATAAATATTTTTGAAAAAAATCAGTGATTTCTTTCGTACCTATTCAATCTGAATTCATTTATGCCCTTTTATGTAATTGTGAAAATGAAATAAAAATCGAATTCCAGTACTCTGTAAATGGTCTGAATTCTCGTTGGTGTGCTGTATTTAGTGCAGGTTGGAGGGTGAGTCATCCCAGTCAGTATTGCGGAGGGGATCAGTAGCGTTGGTAGCGTAGCCTAGCGTCAGATCATTTCTTCAGTGTAGTCAGTTGTCAGTTTGTTCTTCAGTTGCATGTTAGTTAAGTGACGTGTAGTTTGGAAATAATCATCGATTTAGTTGACAAAGCTAGTTGTGAAAACCAATTTCAGTTACTATCCAGTTAGAACACTTGAATAAGGTGAGTTAACATCCTATACATTTCTCCAGAGAGTTGAGTTTGTTGTATCAGACCGGCTTGTTTAGGAATAGAATCTTTCTGAAAGGATGCATCTGGATTTTGTCTAGCTTCTTACGTCCTGAAACGAAGTGAATTTTTGGGATAAGTTGACGTAAAGTGCAGTATTTGTTATAAATGATCTGTCTAAAAATTTGTACCGTGATATTTTTGAGGTTATTAACCCCTCAACTGCTCAAGCAATGAAGTCCTCCACCCCTAAATAATTGAGTTATCAACATCTAACTGAGTTATGTACAGTATTCATATCAGGTATTATTATAAGAAACTAGTAGCCAGCCCGTGCTTTGCACTGACGAAAAAACGTGAATGTAGACGGATTTATATAATTAAACTCGTAATTAAATTTAATACTTCTCTATGAATTCATTTTTTGTAGACCAAATTCATTTTAGTCTGCTACACATGGCTAATAACAAGAGAACGTGAATCTGTATTGTCTTTTCCGTTAGAACAAAATCTTACAAGTTCAACCCTTATCAGCTTATTTAGCTTTGTGTTCGTTCTTAATCTAATTGTGCCGTACCGTACAGTAAAGAACTGATAACTCGTAAATAATAAATTGATAACTCGTAACTGATAAAGAACTCGTAAACGTCATTGTTTTTGAATCTTCAAGTTGTTTTAGAAGTTATAGAGTTGGTAAAAAGAATAGGATATTGATAAATCATAAATGCAGTTCTTTTGTTGAGAGAGGCACGTACTTCTATATGCATTCATATAATAATAGTGTGAATGAAAAGCGTGATGAACATTTCAATTCTTGAATTGAATATTTTATAAGAATTAGTTACCTTATTAATTTAGGTTTATATTTCATGATAAGTCTGCATAATATTTGATTTGGCTAAAGCTGGTTGAATCCGAGTGGGGGGGGGGGGGGGGGGGCTGTCTATGATAATTGCGATTAAAAATTTCTCCTCCACCCTTCCAGAAAAATTCAGAGTAGCATTCTCTTTTGGGGAGAATTTTGGTGTGGCCCTAACAACAGCCGAGAATGAAACAATTTAAAAATTAATAAACACTGCTAAAATATAAATAAAGATTACGGAATTTATTCACATGTAATGGAAATCTGACTGTCAACTCAATAATAAAAGATGAGCCGATACTAATTGTCAATATTACATATTACAATACAGTCTGATTTACGTTAATTTAGGATAGGCGTACACCGGTTAGTCAAGACAAGACAAGACGAGATTAGTCATGTTTAGTCACAGAGTCACAGTACTCCACGTAGTTGATTATGACACACCTTATTACACACCGATTAGTCATTGCATCAGTGTGTGCTGCTTCATAAGCAACAATGTGGAAAAAAAAAAATCTTGTCTTGTCTTGTCTTGACTAACCGGTGTACGCCCAGCCTTAGATTCAATAAATTGCATCGATTGCAAAAAAAAAACTATATTAAATCAATGTGTAATCTTATTAATTTGTCATTAATGAATCATTAAATTATTATCAACCAATTACAATAGAATATGAATTCAATCAATTAATGGACGATTATGTACCGGTGTGCTAATTAATGTATTATCGTATGCATGATGACAGGAAAATACAATAAAATAGCCGTGGCGAAGCGTGGTATGCTTATTTGGTCATCCTATAGTTCCTATAGGAAATATACCCGGCGATGACCAAATAAGCATACCACGCTTCGCCACTATAAAATAGATAAATTGAAATATAACAGAGGAAAAAATAAGACAAACGTTGTTAATGAGGTGATAAGGATGTACCCTCCCAGACTTTTGCAACTTAGCATATAATTGACTACCTAATCAGTAATCAGCTACCGTATCATTAGCCAAATTGGTCTGGATGACTCATAGCAAAAACTTGCATACGTCTAAAATATTGCAACATTCTTCCATTGCATGCAGTATAGAGAGGACAGATGTTAGTACACCTGTTCGTTCTTAACCCCAAAACAGGTTTTCAATTTCAGTGAGTTCCTGGTGTATTGCTTGGATTATGACCACCATGTGGTGAATACGGCTAGGCGTACACCGGTTAGTCAAGACAAGACAAGACGAGATTAGTCACGTTTAGTCACAGTAATTCACATAGTTGCTTATGAACCAACACACACCGATGCAATGACTAATCAGTGTGTGTTGCTCATAACAACTATGTGAGTTACTGTGACTAAACGTGACTCGTCTTGTCTTGACTAACCGGTACCTGGTAGGACATTGTAAAAGTCCTTTATAAGAACTTTGTATTCCAGGTACCTACACAATAATTATTTACCGTGAATTCTTCGTTTATACAATACACCTTCTTGCGTTTATACCATATTTTCATCTCCAATCCATACTAGAAAAATAATACAAACCACAGATAAAGAATTGTATAATTTGCAATCAATAGAATACTTTCTCTACCTATCTTATAATCTCTGAGTTAGACAAATTAGAGGGTAACTTAATATACCATAGGGCAGGGGGAGCTCGAACACTCTAAAACCAAACATCGTGGTTCGATATTTTTTGTGGGGTGTCTAGAGACTGAAGTTGAGCGTGTATATTTAGCCTACATATATATAAGTTGCGAAACAGTCTTACTTAGGCTAGGCGTACACCGGTTAGTCAAGACATGACAAAATTAGTCACGTTTAGACACAATACTTCACACAGTTGCTTATGAAGCAACACACATCGATTAGTCATTGCATCAGTGTGAGCTGCTTCATAAGCAACTATGTGAATTACTGTGACTAAACGTGACTAATCTCGTCTTGTCTTGTCTTGACTAACCGGTGTAAGCCTAGCCTTATTCAGATTTACTTCCTTTTTCAGCCTTACTTGAGAATCGATTGAGCAATATTCAAATTATTCCAGTAGACAATATTTTGAATGAGTCACACTTTCTAAGCTGAACTATTGACACATTCTTGGTTGTTTGATTACATACAGTAGAAGCTTATCATTATTACTATATTTATTGTTGTGATTGTGGATACGTTATCGCAAGTTTTTTCTTGTATGACCTGACACATTGAACAAATAAATTTTCTGATTGATTGATTACTACTGCAATTTTTATACAGCTTCATAGTGACTCATGTTTATTTTTTGATTGATTGGTTACTACTGCAATTTTTATATAGGCTACTGTAGCTTCATGACTCATGTTTTGTATGTCATAATATGCTATGTTCATGTTTCATTTTTAGTTCATTTAACTACCTACTTACATTCTTGACAAGTGTCAAAAGCGGTTAACATTCTCAAGTTCTTCTGGAATCAACCAAGATCTGCCTTCCCCCTACAATAATAAAGCTCCAATATTTATTTCAAGGCAGCAGGTTTACACTCGGTTTTTGAACTTTCGATTTCTTGACCATTGACAGACTACCCACTGACTTTCGGCCATAAATTCGATTCAGGTGAATTCCGAACCACCGGAAATACCTGACAGGAATCGCGCACCGCAGTGGTCGTTTCAGTGATAAGTTTCGATTTCGAATTATCCTAGTACAGATCGGATTTTGCGGCGAGTTTAATCAGAAATATCGCATCTGAAACCAATAACGGAAATGGAAGCGAGGAAATGTGGTTTTCTGTTGCTTTCCTGTCTGTAGAATGCGGTTTGGATAATCCGTGATAAATTCATGTGGCTTCATTCACGGTCTATCGTTTCGCGTTCGGATTGGAATCTTCTCTCAAATATCAATCACAACTTTTATACTTTACAAACATTATTGTTGTTGATAATAGCAAAGAGGATCATAGAAAGATCTTCTAACATCCTCATTGATAAATAGCATGCAGAATACTGATCAGTTGAATAGTTTAATTGAAATAAATATAAGAATGTATAAATAGAACAATAAAATTGATTCAATTTGATAGCAACCAGAGAGATAAAATACTTATACTACAACTGCAACAATCCAACTGTAAAGATGATGTAGGCCTAACTGAAGGAGACCAACAAATCCCAGACATAATATTATGTGATTAAGTAACAAACATTCAAGACCGCTCTCGGATGGGTGACCGACACAAGAAAGACACAAAAAATTGTGCAATGAGGCGAGGTGGAACCTACCCGTAAGCACAGAATAGAAGAGATCTCTTCTATTCTGTGCCGTATGGGGCTTCCCTACCAATAAAAGCCATACGATAAAAAAAAAATAATAATATTGAAATAACACAAATATTTTGTCTATTCTACAACTTAAAAGTTGTGTTAAAATCTTTGTGTTATTATTTTGAATATTATGGAACAGTTCTATAATATCAATAGTGACTCTTATAATATAAGAAATCTCAGCTACAAACCTAACAAATAAAATGATATAATCCCGTTTCAAACTCGATATTATTCGTTTTATCCTATTGTATTGCTTTTTATCCACTTGTATAAAATTATGCATTTCTCATCTCATACTCATCATTGTTACTCTGTTAGAGGGGAATCCAAACCACCCGAAAGTCATTTGAAATAATAACTTCTGTATCTATCTTATGAACAAATCATGTTCCAGTGAAAAATCATTAGTTCTCTCTCATGTTTTGCAACTCATTACTGTATAGTAATGATATTCTCTTACATATGATCATTATCATGTAAATCTTGCAATCATTATTCTCTATTGTGAAGATTTCATCCGGATGAGTTGATGATTTTCAGGAGATGCCTACAAGTCCTAAAAGGGAAACAACTTTCTAAAATGATTTACTCTCATGTACTGATGCAAAAAAATTAAAAGTGATCTATTCAGTTGAACTTTCATCGCCTTGGCGTCTGATTGAAATGAGAAATAACGACAAATTTGAAGAGAGAGAGACAGTGATGAAATGTTTCTAAGTCCAGTAAGTAACAACAGACAAAGAAAGAGAAAGAGAACTAAAGATTGAGAGCCAATATTTTGTTGACTGAACAGATGACTGCGCGTAGTTTTGTTGTTGGACTGAATTGCTCTAAATGTCTAGGCCTCTAATTGCGGGGCCGAGCTCCTTTTCATTTGTTGTGTTGTCGGAACTGAAAATTGCAGTTCGTGCGAAAGGAAACGGTCCGAAAGGAAAGTAGAACGGATGGACAATGCAAAAAAGAGAAGAAGGAGAGGAAGAAGGAGAGGAAGAGCGAAGAGGACAGTTGAATGATGGGAGATGGGTGAAGTGATTGTGTAGGACGGTCAAAGAGATTGGATGCAATGAGAGGATACTCTTGACCTGGAAAGGTAGTAAAGAAATTGTACAAGTATTGTGTGTTCAACTCAGGAGACCAATGTCACGAGGAATAATATCAACAGGAATAATGTAAACTTCTTTTTAAACCCCTTCAGAATACAGTTCTTGCAATAATTGTGGGTGGATAAACATTTCTGACCAGAGTTCGAAAACTTTTAAAGTTTTATTTACTCGTATTAGTACTGTACATGAGATTGATAGAAAATAGGGTTCAAAATGATCTCTTCATATAAGGCTAGGCGAACACCGGTTAGAATATTTAAAATACTCTCTTTACAAGTAAAAGCTTCTTTAACACTTTACAATACTCTTGTATCTTCAAGCATAAGCCAGGGGTGCCCACAGGGGGGGGTCGTGACGCAAACTGCGTCATTGAAATTCTTAGGGGGGGCTCACTAGATAGAATGGGGTTTCAACTACAAATGATGTCTAAAACTAAACAAAAAATCTCTGCCCACCCTGTAACGTTTTCCAAATAAAATACAATAAATTTTCATAAAGATTTTCAACTTTAAAAGACCATAAAATGCTTTTTTCGACCATGATATTTCAAAAATTTCCCGGGGGAGGACCCCCGACCCCCATCTATCTGGGCATTCCATCATCTTTTAGCTGTAGCAAAATATGGGGGCGTTTTTTTCGGATTTTTCAGGGGGGGGGCTTTTGCTAAGATTAGGGGGGGGGTGCGTCATGAGGCTTAGGGGGGGTGGGCACCACTGCATAAGCTTACTTGCACAACTTCCATGCACCCTATAATTGACAGATGTTTTATTGACGATTTTTCAATTCAGAGTTCCAATTTCACATAATTAATATGCATATTAATCAATTTTCATCAACGTTTTTAGTATCTCGCAAACTTCTGAGCACATAATAGTTAGGGTTCCTAGATCGTAGTTTAAATTTGAGTAGGCCTACTTTACTCGTATTCTAACTGATAAACTTGATCTGATACTTAGATAAAATAACGTGCAATGTATGAGATTATATATTCAATTCGCTTACTAAATAGGCCTAAAGTTTTTATAAATTAATAATCATTCAATCTAAGAAGCTCCGGGGGATGAAAAAAGAAGGAAATGAAAAAATGATGAATAACAATCAATGAAAAAAAATCTTTTCTGCAACAAGTTGGCAAACATCCAATAACAACTAGGAATGATAGATGGTATCTTCTTCAATATCTTTTGTTCAAACATACAAAGAAGAGTACTGTCTTTCATGAAGAGGAAATTTGCACAACAAACAGCTCTGTTGAATTTTAATGGAATCTAATGACAATATTGACTTCCATTAATTTATGTCAATGTAGCTAACAGATTTGTTGTCTTTCAACAAACGTTCTCAAATTTCTCATCGAATTCCATCCAATAGAATGACCTTAAATTAATCAGCTGACTGGGAAGATAACCACACACTAGACATATCTTGAATAAAGTTTCTATCAAGAATATAAGCACAGCTCTGCATGTCCACACTTGGTCGATTTTGTATGCTGCACAGCATGCTACCAATGCTTAAGCATAAAAAAATTGACCAAGTGTATTCACATAGGGGATGGAATCCCCTATGTGAATACAACCCCTATCATAAATAAATAATAAACAAATACATCTAATAAATGTATAGTACAGAAGTAGGAATTGATGGAACGCATTCCAAGCGAGCCCTACAAAAAAGGAGATTAATAATTGTATTTCTACATGATGTGTAAAAATATTGCTCATTTGCATTTGTCGAAAATAATCAAAGAAATTTTCCATTTCAGTTTGTTGCAGACAAGTAAAAGACCACCAATTTCCTAGCCGAAAATGTCTGCCAACACAGAATGCCCAATCAGCCCTTCGCTGAAGGATTTGCCCAAAGTGGCCTGCGACCTCAAGAGCCAATTGGAAGGCTTCAATCCGGATAACATGAAGCGAGCTGCAACACAAGAAAAGAACATTCTACCCACCGCTGATGGTCAGTGAAATGTTTCAAATATTACAAAAAAATATTATAAATATAAAAATGTTTGAAATATCACAGAGTGAAAGTCTTTCAAAAATTGCAAACAGTTTAATATTGGTTTTATATTATAGACTAAATATTACAAGGTTTCAAATATCACAACAACATCATATTGGTGCAATATCTAGAGTTGCATTTTGGGAAGTATCGTTTTTATTTAGTTGCTGTTGCTGGTACGGTATTTAAAATCACTTTAATTTCATTTATTAACATACCATTTCCAAAAACCAATTCAAAATGTAGATAAAATGTCCCAATTGATTCGCTGAACAATCAGAACAAGCAATACTGTAATAAATTCAATAATGTTTCATTGCCCATTACCATGAAATTGGGCTCTCATTTTACTTCTCTCTTCTAGTCAGTTCATGTTACACAAATTTGCTTTGTTTTGGACAACATTCAATTTAATAAATATCTAGTTGAGATTGGGAGAATGATACACTTTCCTGTATCACAAACCAATACAAAATGTAGATAAAATACAAGAAGGAAACAGTAGTTAGGCATCCTTATTGTAAAATACAAAATATATAAAATACAAAGGAAACTACAGTAGTTAGGTAGCCTCATTGAAAAATCATTTTTACTTCTTCATATTTTACTGGAATCAAAGACGATAGGAAACTATTAGTATAAAGTTTAGAAACTATAGTATTAGTTTTAGACTATTAAACTATAGTATTAGAAACTGTAGTATAAAGTTTAGTATAGAAACTATAAGTATTCTAATTGTCTTTGCTGGAATGTAATGCAATGATCACACTACTTTCCACTCTCATAAGTAATTCATATTCATGTTTTTCAAAAATTTACATACGTTTGTTGCTTTTTACGGTTAAGATTTTAATCTAAATTGAATAGGAGATAATCAATTCAAAAAACAATCTAGCTAATTTTCCAACTTATTCAGATCTCAATGTATAATTTATAATTTGTATTGTGAGAGGTCTTATTCAATAATACCAGTAATGAATTAATGATGAGCTTATTCCAGAGTCAAGGATGCAATAATTGTGATTTTTAGTAGAATTTCTTCAATTTGGCGGTTGGCGAATGATTGTTGAGATTCTCCACATTATGTTTATTTCCTCATTAAACTGCTGATTTTATCCGCCAAATTAAAAAAATCTACCAATAATTGTGATAATATTATTCTCTATAGTACGATACAGGAAAACAAGGAGAAATTGCTTTTGGATTTTTGACGAAGATTCTCAACTTGAATTAGTCACTCAATGTCTTGAAAGGTCGCTTGAAAAAACGAGAACCTTTTAAAAGCGTGAGTGACTACTCTGATACATATTTCTGAATTGTTCAGTTCTATGGAATGCATCACATCACTGTTTCTGTTTGTAGCGTCTCGATTCGAAATGACTTATCTATTGTTGAATGACGCATACAGGAAACGACTACTTCTCAGCTGGAAATACTGTAGAAGATAAGACTAAAAGCCTGTGTTTGTGTGACAGTAGTCCATTAAATTCCATATTACTTCAAATAAACAAGTTATCTTTTTCTGAACAACTATGCTCATTCCAATAACTGTCAATATGATAAAGCGTCTTCTTTCCAATTAGTTCCTTCGAATTGAACTATTTCAGAAATATTTCCTTCATCTAGATCTAGATATTATTTGGGTGTGTTTCGTATTTTAAAACTGATTTTAGTCGAAATTCAGATTTTTCTCTATTATTATAATCATAGATAGAACAAAAAAAAAAAACATTTTAGAACAATAATATAAATACGAATTATACTATAGGAATCTTTTTAATTGTTTCATTTTAATTGAACGTCAGACATTAGAAATATGTATTTTGTTTTATTCAAATTCAGTTTTCTCAATTATTATGAATCATAAAAAAAAATGTTTTTAGAACACATAGCCTAAAACAATATTATAGATTATAATATCATCACAACCTTAGGCGTAACCAGGGGGGGGCTTGGAGGTTGTAACCCCCATTGGTAGGCAAATATTGTATTTTGAGCTAAGATTTCGCATAGAATATTTTTATTGATAGCACAAAATCGATTCAATTTGAGACAGACTACAGTACGATCTATACTATGAACATAAACTATTATTTCTATAGATTGTCTGTTGGTTTTCATTTATAGAAATACATAGTTATACAAAACTGCAAACCATGTCTCAATTGATTTGCTGAACAATCAGAACAAGCAATAATAAATTCAATAATGTTTCATTGCCCATTGCCATGGAATTGGGCTCTCAAGTTACGTATCTCTTCTATTCAATCCATGTTACACAAATTTGTATTGTTTGGACAATATTCAGATTAATACAATCTAGTTGAGATTGAAAGAAGGGTCCTGTGATACATTTAGTATCATTTTTATTTTCGTATCATAAAAAAATATTATTTATAACATTAATTTTATTTTAGTATCATAAATTTTACTATCATAATTTTATTTTAGTATCATTTCTATTTTAAGTGTTCAATAAAGTGGAAGAGACAACAGGCTATCTAGATTTATTAATTTATAGAAAAATCCCATAGCATCAACATTATTGTTCTACAAATTTTATCAAACATTCAATTTTATTTAAAATTTCCACAATATTTCGCATCAAGTAATTCAACTTCAAAACGAATTTGATTTTTTTAAACTTAAAGTACAGGTAGAAGCAATCTCAAATGTTTGTACTTTGGGAAAGTCATGTTTGGTTTGTAATCTTCCTTCTGTATCTATCTTGCTTATTTTCATATTGCATCGTTTTCCTTGTCCCACTGCTTCAGTTAAGCTATATCGCTATGTTTATAAATGCATTCAAAAATAGCAGAATGTATAGTATGCTCCACTTATTTAAGCACAGTATTATTGTTGGCTGATGTTAACGAGGTGATATTTTTCGTCTCTTTACTGTGTAATGAACACGAATGAAGTGCTTAATTACTTGAAAAGTAGTTTTCAGTTTGTCAAGAGTTGAGAATTTGCACATTTTGAACTGGGTACCTAACTCTTGCTTCTGTTCACTAGTTCAATATCTCTACTGTAACAGTAAAATTTCTTATTAATAAAAATTAATTATTATTAAATTTAATATAAATTTTTATATTGTTCGTTTAAAGAATAGGGAAGATTTGCACAGGATTTAATAGTAATTTAATGGTAGACATTTTAGAGATGGTAAAGATTGATTTAATAGTAGATTCAATGCTTTTAGTCTTCATGTTGTATTTGTGGAATGTTTCTTATATGTGCTTTTGTGTCTTTCTTGCTGCATGTTTTTGTTTTGTTTAGTATTTTGATTGCAATATATTTCATTTTCCATTTGGCAATAGATGTAAAACAAGAAAAGCAACATAGTGCTCTCATACAAGGCGTAGAAAATTTCAACTCCGACATGCTTAAAAGGACAAACACACACGAAAAAATTATTCTGCCAAATGCACAAGGTAAAAAACATGATCGATGACAATAACTTCTATTAACAAAGTACTAAGAACTTACAAACTTTTCAAAAAACACATTAATATACCTTTACTTTATCAATACTAATGATAAAAAAGAAGAGGGTGTATGCACAAAGGAAGAAGGCCACATTGCAAGCGTTTGCTAACAGTAGATTGTATTGTAACAAATGTATGCGTTCACATATATACAGCTGTACCGTGTAGCAAGCGCTTGGAACCAGCTTTCTATGTGCTTGCATACCTCAAAATAGTAATACAAGTAATAATACTCTATAATACTCCTTCAAATACGAATACTTTACATTAGTATTGAAGGATTCGCTTCACTAATCAATCTAATATTTTCCTATTAGAAAATCAACTTTCTAGATGTAAAAAATATCCCAATCTACTATTTACTATTTTTTGCAGCTTACATTCAAACAAAAATTTGAAAACCCTGTTTTTGTTTAACTAACTACCAACAATTATTTTAAAAATATACACACAGAAACTATTGAACAATAAACATATTAAAACTAACTACGTTACAATTCTTTAGCACAAATTTGTAGACTCCTTCTTGCTGGATTGAAGTGCTGTCCGAGTCTGAGCTCCGTGTCCCGGGAAGGAATGCAATACGTCATCGAAAACGGGTTTTTTTTTAGTTTATTTTATAGCACTCTTCGTCTCTCCTCTCCAGTCGTCAGGGACACGGAGCCTAGACTCTGGCAGTATATATGTACCAGCAATGAATGAATTTAATTTTGCTTTGGTGATTTCCAATAGCCCTGAAATTCATCGACATTCCTTACCTAAACAACTGCTGGAAATTTACAATTGACCGATCATTGAATTCTCATATCATCATTTATGTGTAATAAGTTTGAAATCTCATAGAATGTTCAAATTTCATCCAATACCGATCTAAAATAAAGAAACGTCTCATAGTTTTTAGTACTCACACACTTAACTGTGATATTGTACATGTTTCTTTCAAATTCTGAATATTGGTGTTGAAATACTGTCTTTCCATATTGTTCTGTTTTTTTCCTTCCCCTATTAAGTTGATGCATGATCTGTTGAATGAATACCGTGTATATAATTATTTCATATCTTGCATGTTTGTGGTATGATGTGCTCTTTACTTCTTGCAAAACTTTTAATATTTTGGTGTGTTGTATGATTTTCTCTTTAAACCTTTTTGTTTTCCTTCTATGAACTTGATTAATATTGAAAAGTCTCATTCATTTGTCTTATTCTTGGTGTAGTGTGTTATTCTTCATTTGTTTTCACTGTTATTTTACTAAAATTCTACTGTTATTCTTATGTCATTAAATGAAAAAAAAATCAATTCTCTCCATCATTTTTTAATAAGTGAAATGGAACCCCTGTAAAAACTATTTGTAACCCATCCATTATAAGTATTGAAGTCAATTAACAGATAAATTGCAATTTTGGATCAAACAGCTTCCTCCAATTTCTTCATCTAAATATTTAGATTAAACTAACAGCATATTATTATTTTGTAACAGTGATTGCTCAATTTTCTCTTGTTGAGGATCTAACAATGGAGGGTCCAAGTACCCTCTATAGTAATAGCAGGTGCCTAGAAGCGTATATGTTTTACATACATGTATATAATCCCATATTATGTTCCACGCATGATGTTTGTATGGTTTGATGTATATAACAAACTACCTATCTAGTTGATAGGCAAGTGACAAAGAGTCGATTCACAGTCGCAAAGTGTTTCCTGTCACGCCCACTTTTGTAACTGACTGTACTTGCATCAAGCTCTGAGCATTGACCCTTCTCTTCATCAAACACTTCGATAGGTACTTTATAATAAGAAGGTGAATGGATAGAACAAATATTGTCTATTATAAAATGATGAATGACTTGTTCAAAAAAAGAACTTAGTTTTAAAGCTCATGGCATTATCTTCACTCTTCAGTGTTGAGCCTAATTTCCATGTGCATACTCCAAGAAATAAATACTTTGTCGTTACCTCAATGGAATTCTCTACAAGTACTTTGTCATGGAAAACGAGGTTGAAATTGATCCATCTAATATGTTCTATTCTAACACACAAGAAACGTGAGGTCTACAAAGACACCTGTGGTCTTTTTTAATAATTATTCAGTTCATAAAGAAATAAGAGAAAATTATTGACTAAACAATAACATTGTTGAATATTAAGATGTAGGCTACATTTCGAGGGTAAATTAAAAAAAAAAAGAAGTATGCTTTAATTCAAGATTTTTTCAGCAATTTCCAATTTATTGTTATAATATTGACTGAATATTACATATTGTATTGATCAATTTTACATTAATATTGTTTTTTATTCTATTTACTGCTGTATTAGTGAGGTTGTTGCTGTCTTTACTAATTTGTCAGACACTTTATCAAGCTGTAATTTGTACCTGAATTTCAAGTGCTCATTTGTACCTGAATTTAAACATCTCGCATTTGTACCTGAATTTCAAGTTCTCATTTTCCTAATTTTTCCTCAAGTTCTCACTATCTCCTAATAACTTGAAGTTATGATGAGATTTATATTGTGACTGATGGGTCTGATGTATAAATTGAATGTTCCTATTTTTAATACTGTATTAATATTATTTTCCTGCTTTTTTACTTAGATGTAGCAGCCGAAAAGACACAGAAAGCGTTAATAAATAGTGTAGAAGGATTCGACACAGGAAAATTGAAGCATGCCGAAACAAAAGAGAAAATCGTTCTACCTGACAAAGATGGTGAGTAAATTAATTAACAAGTAATCATTTGAAATTACCAATGAAATACACGCACAGTCACAAAATTATCAACAATAAACTGTAAATTGTGCATGCGTTTTTACATGCATGGAGTAATATCCTAGAGCTGTAGGATACGGTAATCAAAGTCGTAGTGCTATTCTATTATTATGTTGTTTAGTTAGTTGATCTTATAAAATAAGATTTTTAATCTCGGAAATATTCTGATTTAAATAATTATATGAAATAGAAATGAAGCTGCTAGCGACAATAATTTTGACAACGAAAATGGTTTACAATTGGATTATTAGAGGGCGTTCACATTCTGATGAATGTAAGAGAATTTGTTTGAGATAGAAGTTTAGTTAACAAATTAATACAGAAACATTCGCTCACAAAATCTGTAAGTGTGACCTTCAACAATTCCTCATACATTTCTTGCATGAACAATCAAACTTGAATGAACATTTTGAAAACAAAAATCTAATAAACAATTTTGCGTTTCAACATTTGACTTGAATGAGTTGCTTGTTTCACAAACAAGTACAGTATCTCGCACAAAAGCCTGTTATACATGTATCCAAGTGTGGTCGTACCTTTTAACAAAGCTTGCTAATCTATGAGCTAATCCAAGTTGAAACGTACAGCTAATATTTGCTTCATCAAATTTCGTTGCTTGATAAATTCAATTAATTCTCAACTAAACAAATAACAATAGTGTTACATTTAATTTGACGCTTGGCATTAGATAGATATTATTTCTTGACGTTGCTGATGACCGTAGAGTACGATGGAAAAGAAATAATATCTCTCTATCTATCTATCTATCTATCTAATGACAAGCGTCAAATTAAATGAATCTGATTATAATTGCCAATTTTATAGTTCATAAAGTCAACCCGAATAAACAATAGCTTGCTGAATCAGATCTGAAAAACAGTATTGATGTGGCGTGTCAAAAGAAAGACATTTTGTTGAACTCATTGGGTTGGAATACTATTCAATATTGGATTAGTCAACATTTTTTCAGTCGAAAAGCTCAGCTTATTTGTACACTGGCCTCTTGAGCAAAGTACAGAGTTTTGGAATGCGTTTAGTCATGCCTCCATATAACTTACAATGATCATTGAGAATAATTGAGAATTGGAATATTGTTTATTAGTAGGCCTATTGTTGACTCAGAGTGTGTAAATTCATTAATGACGTCATTCAGTCATTAGGATTCGGGAAAAGTGTTGAAAGCTATGATTTTACTTCAATTTTCAGTCCGATATTCATTGTTTTTGATTGATTGCTTAATATTTATTATTCATTATTTTCTTTAATAATTTAGATACCGGTACGGTACTCTTTTATTTTAAATCTTTATGTTTTAATACAGTATCAATCACAAAATGTGCTATAATATTGTGATCCACCCTCTATTACAGAAATTAGAACTTTGGTGTTCTATAGAAAATATAATGTGAAAAAATAATAATTTCTCTAAATGTCCTAAAATAAACATCATTATTGGATAAAATATATTTTAAGAACTTAGATAAGTCTTAAAGAACTTATTGAATAATTTTCAGTCTCCTTCCTTGTAATCTCATTAAGGATGCTATCTAACCGAAAAGCCTTTCATTCCTTTCAAAGTTGGAAATTTAAAAAAAATCAAATTAGGTCTTTGAAGAATTAATAAATGATCAAAATTAATGAATATTTTCATTATTAGTCTATAATTAGCGTTTAGAAAGTATAATAAACGTATGAAAAAACAATAAATAGATTATTGTAAAACTAGAATCCTTCATATTATTCCACTAGCTGAATCGCATCAATAATATAATTAAATCTCCAATTCAGTTGGAATTGAAATAAATAGTGTTATTTTTGACAATCTCCTTGTTCTTTTAATCTTTGATTCATCATGTAGGCCTATAAACTATAAATAATAGTGTTTTTGACAATCTCCAAGCTCTTTCAATCTCTGATTCATCATGTAGTTGTAGGCCTATATATATATAGGCTACCAAAGCATATTGCGAAATACAAGACCAACTGTCTTTTCACGCTTCTACTCCATATTCATGAATTCCTTCAACTGTCTCATTTTTTTAAATCAAGTACTGTGATTCATGCGAGTGCAGGCAGTGTGAGTTGAAGAATGGCCTCATTTCATTCCTAGTGGGTTCCATTAATCAGGTTACTAACGGTCAACGACCTTGTACTGAAAAGTACAGAACAAAGTACCGTATTTCATATTCATTTAACTTGACTCATGTCAGCATAAATCGTGTCATGAAACGAGTCATTATTCATAAAAAGTCAATGACTCAGTTTATGATAAAATACGTCAATGACTCAAATAATTTATGATAAATACGTCAATGGCTGGTGATAATTTATTCATGAGTTATATATGCAAGGTGTGGTAATTCAAATCCAACCTTATGAAACACTCTTTCAAATAATGAAGAATTTTGATAGTTCAAAATGGAAAATCAACCATAGCACAGTTAGTACGGTATGTATTCTAACTTCGTGTGATTAATAACTTGTTGATTTTGCTTATCTATAAAAATATTCAAATATCGTACTCAAAATTTAATATTATGCTAAATAATTTGAAGAAATAATTACTTTCAAATAAGGAGACAAAAAATGTAGATTTCGTACAGTCATAGGCTACTCACTTGTCTTTAACTTGGAACACCTTGATTAGCTGTTCCTTTTTCAACTCAAATAATAAGTTATTCCCCGTTTCTTATAATTTTAGGCCACATTTTATTGTAATTACAATAAAATTGGTTATGAAATATGACACTAGTCTTAAAAAGGGAGCAGTGTGCAATCAATAATATTACATGACTTGGCAATTACAAAATTTCATCGAATTTATTCCATTTCATCAATTTTTGCATTACTCATTCAATTTTTCTAAAACATTACTACATTTATTTATTGAGAATATTAATTAACAAATCTGGATCATTCGAAGTCATTTACATAGCTAATAAAAATATTATTCGATGAATCTCTTCAAATTTATTTGTCTAGACAATTTTTCCATTACTGTACCTACTCACTTAAAAAATTATATAGCCTACTGATTTATTCATTCAGATTATCATTAGAATTAGTGCAATCTACGTCTTTCATGCCTCTTTTAAAATAATAATATTCGCTAAATTTGATGCGATTCATTTGCATTATCATTGTTGAGGAATTCAATAGGGTGTCACAACGGAACTACCTCAAGCTTCTTAAAATGACCGTCATATAATGGAATCAATGCATCCCTATCTGAGACCGTAAAATAACTTCATCCAAAAAATACATCAAAATCTCCCTATAGTAGATATAATAAATATAATAATAGTCTGTTGAATGAAAACATATTATATTGTAGAGATCATATTTAATTATTAATACATCTGTTAATAACTAACGCACTCATTCCCGGTTTCTCAGTTGTTCAATAAATTATGGAATTAATAGGCTACATGTTTATTGTTTCAGTACTGCTATTGGATCCATTAACTGTTTATTGAACAACTGAGAAACCGGGCATTAATGACCAACTAACTAAATACAATTCAATACCGTAAACTTTATTTCTTTGCCTCACTCTGTTTAATGATTGAGTTTTCAGTAGTAGGAGTCACATTAATCGCTTGTAACGTTGCTTTCTAAATGTGTTTTAATGCATGATTTGCTGTGCTTGCTGCCTGTCTCACCCAAAAGTCGTGCAACAAGAAAAGCTGCATCAGCATTTGATCAACGGCGTGGAGCACTTTGACAAGGACAAGATGAAGCACATCGAAATACACGAGAAATGCACACTGCCTGATCCCAAAGGTATCTTCATTCGATAATATTACAACTGGGAAAATTTCAACGGTTTCTTGTACATTATTGAACTGGAAGTTTGAGCTTTTAAAGAGAATATTCTCAGGAAATAACTCGATTCATGAAATATCTTCATTGTTTCATAGTTTCATTCGATAATTACAACTGGGGAATTTGAGGGTTTCTTGAACATTTGAACTAAAAGTTTGAGCTTTTATAGAGAATATTCTTAGGAAATAACTTGATTCAAAAGGTATCTTCATTGTTTTATCAGATAATAGTTAAAACGGGGAATTTGGGGGGATTCTTGAGCATTTGAACTGGAAGTTTGAGCTTTTAAAGAGAATATTCTCAGAAAATAACTTGATTCATAAGATATCTTCATTGTTTCATTCGATAATTACAACTGGGGAATTTGAGGGGTTTCTTGAACATTTGAACTGGAAGTTTGAGCTTTTAAAGAGAATATTCTCAGGAAATAACTCGATTCATAAAATATCTTCATTGTTTTATTTAATAATTACAACTGGAAAATTTGAGGGGATTCTTGAACATTTGAACTGGAAGTTTGAGCTTTTAAAGAGAATATTCTCAGGAAATAACTCGATTCATAAAATATCTTCATTGTTTTATTTGATAATTATAACTGGGGAATTTGAGGGGTTTCTTGAACATTTGAACTAGAAGTTTGAGCTTTTAAAGAGAGTATTCTCAGGAAATAACTCGATTCATAAAATATCTTCATTGTTTCATTCGATAATTACAACTGGGGAATTCAAACGGATTCTTGTACATTTGAACTGGAAATTTGAGCTTTTATAGAGAATATTCTCAGGAAATAAGTCGATTCATAAAATATCTTCATTGTTTTATTTTATCGTATCTTCATTGTTTCATTCGATAGTTACAACTTGGGAATTTGAGGGGTTTCTTGAACATTTGAACTGGAAGTTTGAGCTTTTAAAGAAAATATTCTCAGAAAATAACTTGATTCATAAGGTACCTTCATTGTTTTATTCGATAATTAAAACTGGGAAATTTGAGGGGATTCTTGTACATTTGAACTGGAAGTTTGAGCTTCTAAAGAGAATATTCTCAGGAAATAACTTGATTTATAAGGTGTCTTCATTGTTTTATTTGATAATTACAACTGGGAAATTTAAACGGAATCTTGTACATTTAAACTGGAAGTTTTAGCTTTTAAAGATAATGTTCTCAGGAAATAACTTGATTCATAATGTATCTTCATTGTTTTATTTGATACAGTAATTACAACTGGAAAATTTGAGGGGTTTCTTGAACATTTGAACTAAAAGTTTGAGCTTTTATAGAGAATATTCTCAGGAAATAACTTGATTCATAAAATATCTTCATTGTTTTATTTGATAATTACAACGGAGAAATTTAAACGGTTTCTTGAACATTTGAACTGGAAGTTTGAGCTTTTAAAGAGAATCAGGAAATAACTTGATTCATAAGGTATCTTCATTGGTTTATTTGATACAGTAATTACAACTGGTGAATTTGAGGGTTTCTTGAACATTTAAACTCAAAGTTTGAGCTTTTATAGAGAATATTCTCAGGAAATAACTCGATTCATAAAATATCTTCATTTCATTTGATAATTACAACTGGGAAATTTAAATGTATTCTTGTACATTCGAACTGGAAGTTTGAGCTGTTATAGAGAATATTTTCAGGGACTTGATTCGTTAGTAGGGAGTCACTGAACGGTTTCTTGGAAATTATTTGTTTGTAGAAATGTATAAATCGTGTCATGATTCGTGAAACGGCTAATTATCCATAACATAATTACTTGTACACATTATTTGTATAAAATAGATAAATAGGAAAATCAAAATAAAATAGATAATAAAGAAAATTAAAGAACAAATTTGTAAATTTATAAAATTTAATGAAGAGCTTCAAATTTCCAGCTCATATGTACTTCTCTGTATCGGTTATGTCTTGAGGCTCTCTACTTCCAGTGGGATACCGTCTTGATAATATTTTATAGTGATATTCAAATTTCTGGCTATTGAGAATTCTTGATTTTTATCTATCCTCCTGTGTAAGATTATGTTCTCATCTTGTGAAAAGATTTATTTTTGGTGTAATTATGCCTGTAAAATTCTCATTACTCGCCTGTGAAATCATAACTCCATTTTAGACTACAATTCAGGAGAGGAATTGTAAGGAATGAGCCTGTTTTCTCCCAAATCTATATGATTTTTGTATTTGTATCAATGAATAAAGAATACTATTTGAAGCAAAGATAACTTTCTTCGTGAAAATTTTTTTGAGTATTCTGTACTTAAGATTAGTGTATTTTGGGCGTTATTCATTCCTCTCAACGCTCTGCATGTCAATGGAATAAGACTCAGTACCTCTGTAAGCATCATTAAAGTTTGCATTACAATAATAATAATTATTATGCATGATTCGATATTTGCCTGTTCTTTTGATATTTTTTGCTCTTAGCTTGTCCTAATGTACAGGAGTAAGTTTGAATGCTGATAATGCTGATCTAATTTCAACTTTTCGATTCTTGAAATTAATAATAGAGCATGCTATGCAAGTTTGTAAGCTTTGCATGAAAAGCTTTTTACAATATTAAATTTTTATGACTGCAATTGAAATAATAGCTGTAAAATTTTGAATTGGGGAAAATCCAGATTAAAGCAGTTGATCATTATTGGTCGCTCGTCATTCTATATTATTCTATTTATGATTCCATTAATGTGTGATTCAAATGTTAATTGTATTGTAAGAGCTTCATAGGCACTTTCCATTGATTTATAATTCCATTGAATTTATTGGTTGTAATATTTCACTATTACACACATTATTACATTGTCTTATGTCTCAATATCTAGTGGTTCGATTATCTGTATCTACTATGATTTTTTCGTCAAAAGAAGATTTTCAACTGCTAGAATTTTTAGAGCTTAGGCCTACAACTAGAATTATTCTAGTTGTAAAGACAGTTATAACATCCTACATGAACTTATGCTATCATGGAGATTCTTAACTTCTGATTGTTCTCAATGATTTCACAAAGTGTAATAAAATCAACAAAAAGAAGTTTAAATGTTTAAAAATCGTGAAATGTATAGTGGCTTGTCAAAATGGCAATTTATTCATAAATATATTCTTGAGATATCTTTTGACATAATATAGTCAAGTTCTTGTCTATGAAAAATATCACAACATCGATCCAAACACAACTAAACTCATGTAAAGAATGGCAATTTGACATCACCTTTTAAAGTAAAGTAATAATAATATACTATCACTTCAAATTATTTTACTACATGTTATAACCATGATTTAAACAAACGTTTTATTTTAACAACGAGTGTCTACAGAGTAATGTAACATTTATATGTTACTCTCAAAAGATTTTGGAACATTTAAACTAAAGCTAGAGCTATTTAGTACTCGTGGAAGAACCAATAAACATTGATCTCCAATTACCAAATAGAAGCTTAGAGCCTTTGCGAAGTACGGTACCTTCACATAATTACACAACTTCCCAACGAGTTGACTTGGTTTAAAAAGCAAACATATTTTTTCAAAGTTGAATACCTTATTGAAAGATATTGTTCTATTACATAGTATTGAACTGCAAATGCTTTACGATTGAAGTTCTCATTTTAACTGATCGCATTGTGACATTAGAGTTGCTGACTCTAGACTTTAATTGTTCTTTATTTTAAGAAAAATTTCGTTTCATATAAATCTAAAATTTTATAAATTTCCTATTTGCAGCCATTGAACAAGAGAAGGGCCAGCAACAGCTTTTCGCTGGAATCGAGAATTTCGACACGAAAAAATTGAAGCACACAGAAACACAAGAAAAGAACCCTCTTCCCACTAAAGAAGGTGAGTAACTCAAGGCTTATCATCAAACAATGGTCTTGAAATATTGTTTTGAATTTTATTAGCAGATTTTGTTTATCGAATCAACAGTTGTTACAACCACGGATAGTAGAATATTCTAGTATATAACTGGATTTAACTGGTTATAACTGGTTCATTTTGCTAAGGCTGACATTGAATTGAATCGTTACAGCTTATTACAATGATAAAATTGTAAAAGGATTCATCCACTATGAAGCAGTCGTGTTAATATTGTATACAGAGTGTTTCTAAAATAGACCGACAAATTTCGTGAGCGGTTACCGCTCGTATTTTAACATCGGTATCTCACTCGTCGTTTAAAGGCTCTCATAATACAACCATTGTATAAACTACTATTATGCATTAATAATAAGAATAAACAAGCGTTGAAATAATCAACTATTTGGATACTCTACGTTTCAGTTTCGCGATTCCTTGGAACTGAAGATTAAAAGTATTTCAATTTCTTATGATGCCCTGGTTTTGTATGAGGTGTTCTTAAATTTGTTTTCTTTTTTGCAGCAATTGATGCCGAGAAAGCAGCATAAGACTGGAACAACAAGAATATCGAGATAGAATCTCCGAGTGCTATTAAAATTTATGAAATTTATGATGTCAAGTGAAGATGGACAAAAGTACTGACATTAATACATTATCAAAGAATATTATTGACTACTAGTGATTTATTTTACCATCATATCATCCAGAATAATCGCGTTGATGTGTTTTCTAGCATGTATCCAACCTAAATAATGTATGAACTAAATATTTTTGTAGAAAACGATTGACTGAGAGCTGATTTGATTGATGATTGTGGATCGATTCCTGCCATGTTAGCTCTCTGTTCCGATCAAAATTTAAATAAATTAATAATATTTCTAAATACTGAGAGTATTTTTATCTGCTTTGGAGACAATTTGCCTATTGCAAAAGATTTTGGAAACATTTTGAAAGTTTAAAGTTCTGAAAATTTTGTAGTAAACAGAAAATAACCATACTCAGGTAAATTGACTTGAAATGTAATCCAAAGTCTTTTCTCCTTGATGGAGTAATAATTATTTTGCAATAAATATTGTCATTAAAATAACTTCCATCATATCACAATTCCAATAATATATTAAATTAATCTTCCTTCAAATATTTGAGTTTCACTACTCGTTTGCTTACTTTTTTAAGACATCTCTGGTGATATGTATCCATTAACATTTTGTATGGCTGTTCAAGATTTATACAAATTTAGTCAACTAAGAAATTATTTTGGATGTGTATAATTTTTTAAATAATATATTTTATAGTCGGATTAATATTCTTATCACCAATAAACCATTCCTTGAATGTTGATATTTTTATATACGTGTACTTAATGAAGAAAAACTAGATATATGTTTCTTATTTGCATTTTATTCTCCACTTTCTTGTAAGGTTTTTTATGAAGACTACTTTTCAATGTGGTATAAATCTCACTGAGCATTTAAAGAAACTTCTTATATCATCCATACCTTAGCATCATCATTATTATTATTTATTCTTAGTCATAGGTAATATCAAATACCTTAAGATCACAATATGTATATCAATAATATTATTTACCTTAGTAGCCTGCATAATAATTGACATTTTTATCAGCTTTTTGCTTTCGAATGTTGTAAAAATAAAGCTGTACAAAAATATTCCTATTTGTTTCATTTTTCCAATCTAGAACCTGATCATCATGAACTCTTTAATTTTAACTTTGTGAATTTTCCAAATGAAATGTGCGGAAGAGATTATTATTGTGCAGAATGTAATCTTGACTTTCTGACGAAGAGAATATGAAATGAAAAATTCATAGTAAACTAGCAGGTACCGTACTGTATAGAAATAGTGCAAGGGCTTTGATTTCAACATATTTTTATCAAAGCGTATGTATATCGGAACTTCAAAACCATCCTTTAAGTTGGAATATCCCTAAAACATTATTATTTGTAAGGTACATTTAAGTGTTTGGATACATGAGTTAGATAGTCTACTTGTTTGCTGACACAAGTCAAAGTTGATACAAATAAATTATGTTCTTCAAAATAATGTGTTACGGTAAGAAGAATTGATGAAGGTCACTCGAATATTGGTTAAGCAAATTTTTATCGACTTGTCAAACAAAGATACTTGGAAGTATCTTTTATATGACAAGTAAAGTTACTTGTCTTTGATATAATTGGAAGATAGCTTCCTTAAAGATCCTATAAACGCTAGTGAGCATTTACAGGATTTTTAAGAAAGATATTTTTTCAAGTAGTATCAATGCAATCTATGCAGTAGCTCTTGAAAAATCGTGGTGAAGCAGTAGTAATTCATATTCGAATTTTCCAAGTATAGATTCGATGAACCATATTGGTGGCTTGTGGTTCATTGTTTTTATACCTATTTATAGGTGGCTTCATCAATCTTTGATATAGACACAATCCATGAAACAATAATATATTTTTTTATGCTTTAAAAGCACTCTTCGATCAATCATTAGGATGCCTTTACGTTTGTTGGATAGTGTACACACTATATGGATAGTCGACTGCTTTTTTTATAAAGAAATTGAACTGGTAAGTAGGGATTATCTTAATGAATTTGTTCTTCTCACATTAGGCTTGGTCTTGGTATAGCCAATTTAATAGATTGATAGACATCTAACATAAAACTGTTGGTGGAAAAATATCATTGGAATGAAAAATGCAATGAGAGAAAGACCTAGAAACTTTTATACCGTACTTGAATTTACAAATTAAAAAATTATACAGATTGATAAGAAAATCAATACGTTATGTATAGTTTTCGTTATCTTCTCTATGTTCGTTTCCATCCAGCATACATACTCTCCAATAATTAAACCACATATCAAATTTATGAATTTATCAACTTTGTAGGTACGGTACGGTAGATATTTAAATGGAATAAAGGTATTACTGGATAACATGAGCGTTATTGTATTGCGGCATTTTAGAATGTTTTATACACATTTATGGTCTAATAAGTTTGAGATTGAATCATTAGCAGTAATATTGTGATAATTCTAAATAAAGAAACCTCATTTCAAGTTGAATAGAAATTATAATGAATCTCCTTCATTGTGTACCGCGTGAGTTTTGAACTTGCCGCTTCATCATTCGCGCTAATATCTAGCTATTTTTTTAAAGTTATGAACCAAGAATTTGATACTTGAAGAGAAATTATAATTTTGTAGATGCGGAAAGTTAATTTTTTAGGAATTCAAAAGTCAATCATTTATAATCCGAATCAAGATCAATTATTTCAAATCAAAACTGAGAAGGCTGAAGGCAGTGGTATTTCAAAGAAGGCTAACCTTTGTCTATCTTGGTGGCGTCGGCTTGTCGCCGTTGACTTGAGTCTTGAGTTTACATGATAAACTTTTGACAATGAAATTCTTTGTTTTAAAATTGTTTAGTGTTACTTTATGACATATTTTATTATTTTTATTCATTCTTCAAATCAGACTTTGTGATTTCTTGTGTTTTGCTGTACTACTCTCAAATAAGAGCTTTCTGAGTGACAAGAATCCATACAACAAAGGAGCAACATTACTGCAATAAGTACCGGTACATTGTTTTATCTAGTAAAACGTTTGTGCTTTATAAATAGTGCCGTTTTCAGTAGAGGATCCAATCATTGAATATTTTTTTACCAATTAAAAGGTAAACTGATATTACCTTTCAGTTTATTTACGTTGTGGAAGTCTGTACCGTAACATTGGGAATCTATTTCAAGCATTGAACAAAGAAGCCGGCAGAAACTTGTTGATTTGAGTGCTTAGTCAGTGGTCGGGTAATGATATAATATTTCATGGTTCAACTTATCGATGCTCTTATTATTATTCGTCGCAAGCTTGATTCATTATCTTATCAAAGGAGAATGATAAACATTATTGCATTTCTAATCAATTATTGAGTTTGTTTTGTTGATGAAATAACTTACGGCCTATCAACCACTACATTTTGATTGAATTTATTTATTTCTTTCAAAATAGCTTAGGTTCTAGGAAAAAAATCACGATGAAATACTGTTCTAGAATTAGACAGGTATTCAAAGTTTGCTACTTTCCTAAATATTTAAGCGATTGTTTTCTAACTTGGTTAATTTTATCACATTTGAAGTATTAAGGTTGTAAAAAGATTTCATGTTTTGATCCCGCTGGATGTGTAGGGTTAGGTGCGGTTGAGAACATCTTTAGTTCATTTTGTTTGAATATTAGACTGCCTATCATTTTTTTCATTTGATTAACTCTCATGATTTTTTTTAAAATTACTTTTTTATCTTATGAGGAGTTTGCCATGCATTGTCCAAAAAATATCAAGTTTGTCCAAACTAGGACTTAATCATTCCGCATCAGTTGAATAATAGCTAGAAATCTCCTAAACATAATGAAATTTGAACAGTAGGCTCAATAAACATAATCCAGCAAAGAATAATGTAAGTGGTACCAATTGACACTGCAGCACATGCATATTTTTCATTGATTTATTGCAGATGACTAACAGATCGAAAATGTGGCTGAAACCCACAGATCAAATGGATCTGTGGTTGGAAACTCAGGGCTATTATAGAAAGCACACTGCTCGAGATGGAACTTCTCTTTTTAGGGCAGTTGCTGAACAGGTGAGTAAACTTTTTAATTTTCATTATAAATTATAGACTATTATTGATATTAATGGTAACTTAATCAATCGATATCTATCATAAAATTAATCAATTTTAATGATTTATTAATTTTCTTATAAGATACAACATATGCAAGCTAAATTTTTCTCTGTAAAGAATGATCTCAATGCAATAAAAATAAAAATTCAGTCAAAAACAGATTGAAATGCAATAATTATTGAACCAAAGTATTAAAACATTTCTTATACCTAATTCTGAAAACTATTTTCAATTTTTCCATTAGTCTGTGTCGTATTTTTATCAAATTATATTGTCATGAGTCAACTAGTCTATGGATCTATACTTTGTATTATACAGAAGATTCAGGTTTTTATGTAAAATTTTAAGATCTTCTATTATTACATTTCAGCTCGGCTTGACTCAGCACTTTCATTTGGAGTTGAGAAGGCAGTGTGTAGACTATGTTCTTCTTTTTGGAGATTTGTTTAAAGATGTGAGTATTTGCTTCAAAATGTAAGTATTTCAATCATACTTCTATCTTTGTTTAAATTTTATTGAATCAATTCAATATTATTTACAGAAATGTGGATTTTTTTGTAATGGAAAACACAATTAAAAAATATTGTATAATTCCACTTGAATAGAATAATATTTGTGTTTTTCCATTTGTATATGGATTTTCAAATTTGATACAAATTCATATAAACTGTTGTGACAAATCAATCCACGATTTCAAATTTTCTCAAATGAACTTGGGCTTGGGCTCTCTAATGAGTGGGAATTTTTCTTAAAATAGCAGGAATAATACTTTCTTTTTCAGAACCACTTCATTTTTTAGCATTGTTTCCAGTTATAGTTTTAGTTACAAAACTAATAATTCAAAATTTTATCATAACTTTTTATTGAATCTTATTGGCTCAATTTTGTTTGTTTTTTTCGACTTTTTTTAATTGTATTTCTTATATTTACAAAAATAACACCTTGCTAGTGAAGCTAGAACTCAATTATCTCCTAAATTAAACTACCAATATTAATGGGTCCTATTAGAAGCAGACTTCCATGAATTATATGTTACAAATATAATGCTTTGAGTTCAGTGACTCCAAATTAGTCATTAAATAATTAATTGACTCCAAATAATTAACTTCAACATCTCACTTTGTTCAGTTTTAAAAACAAATATTCTACTAATCTATACTAAAATACTAACCGCTTGAATTTTTTCAGCATTATGAACAAGACCAACACTTTTTAATTTTTTTATTTTTTCCTCAGAAATTGACATGCTCTTTGAAAGAGTATGAAGACAGGATGAGGATCCCCAATGAATGGGGTGGCGAATTTGAGCTTGACGTTATATCCAGGATATATAAGTGAGTGTAATATACATCTTAGTGGCCAGTATCATTGTAGAAATCATCTGGAAAATAGTTTTTCATGTAAACTTGATAGGCCGATCTAATACTGTATTGATACTCATGCTAATAACATATCAAAAGAATTTCAAGACTCGATGAGGAATTTAGCGTTGAGAATGAAAATGAAGAACGTTCATGTAAAAAGGTTCATAATCATTCAGGCTGAGGCCTCACTACTACGCTTCGCTTCGCTTAGTGACTCGCATAGTATATCTATATACCATACGATATAGATATACTATGCTAGTCACGAAGCGAAGCGTAGTAGTGTGGCCTCAGCCTTAGAATATTTGTTAATTTTTTTATAAACCTTGATCTAACACAAAATTTTACTTTCAAAAGAAAATATTGGAAGTCCATCATAGGAGTAACTTTCTTGAAAAGCATCATCAGATTTTCCATTTCATTCTCTATTATTTCATAAACCTGTTTCAGTCTTTCATTTTGATCCGATATTTGTTTTAGGCTGCTAATGTTTTTCTGTTCAATCGTATATTAATTCCCACTTGCGCTGTTGTATTATGAATTCTTATTACTTTCATTTTAAATAATAATCTACGAGTTTACCCCGTGCAGCGCAAAGCGCCGCTTGCTTGCTCAATACTGTATCGTTTGGGAATACAGTATCATTGCAACAGACTTGTATCAGTGTAAGTTTCCTCTAGATTTCACATCAAATCTCGCAGTGGTAGAAGCACAGTAGAAAGGAATGCGCCAAAAGTTTTTTAATATAATAGGATTCGAATAATGTATTACCCCCTCTTTAAATTCAGGTTCATATTTGGTTGGCAGTGACCAGTGATAATTTATAAATAAATTCTAATATTTTCAGATGTGACTTTCTAATTTTCCAAGAAGTTGGCCAACCAGCAGAGGATATAACGGGTAGAGGCTATGACGAGAAAATAATGCTGTGTGTTTCTCAGGAAAGACACTACGATTCGGTTTATACCAAAGAACACATTTCTGACACTGCCTTCTGTCAATGTGAGTGGAAAGATAATTCTAATAATAATGTGATTATAACTATTATAATAATACTCTGGATAATTCAAATGATAATAATGTGATTATAACTATTATACTGTTACATAATTTCACATGGGCTAGATACATAATAATTGCTTGATAATATTCATGTTGAGTGTTGGAACCTTTGTGATGTATGTTTTTCATTACGCTTTACTCCTATACATTCTAATCATACTATTTTTCTAGTTAATGTGAGTTGAAAGATAATACAGTACTTTGAATCAATAATGTACTAAAACAATGTACTTCAAACAATAATGTACTAAACACGATACAGTATAATGTATTGTGGCGAAAATGAAATGAATTTGATTTTGATTCGATATGTCTATTTTTGCTGAATTATTTTTCTTGTTCCTATCTTCCTATAAATTCTAATAATTTATGGTACTGTACCTCCGTTTATGTTTCTTGATTTTACTTCACTTTTTATGGCCTCATAACTTTTTATTTACAGCATTGGTTTACGAGCAGCTCTACAAACGTGCTTTTAATCTCGTTGAAGTGGACTTCGCTGTAAAGAAAATGCTGCATGATAAAGCACCTAGATATCAAAGAGATCCTTGTATGTCTATTAGCGGGTAAGTTTTGAACATTGAATTTAATAAAATTGGTTACTTAAATGTTCCTACAGATATTTCTCTGATAAATTACTATAAAAAATTTAATTATATCATATTAAAGTTTTACTAAAAAACTTTAACTTAAAATTTAAAAGCATTTTAAAGTTTTAAAAATGCTTTCAGACAGAACTAATTCTTTGAAATATTACTTTCAAAACATAATTCTTTTGATAATTTATCTATTGATAGTATATCAATATCATTTAAACTTCAGTTCAATAATAGACAACTTATATAATTATTATCTTGATCCAAAATGTTTCTGAGTGTTTTTTAGAATCTGAAACTGCCTAACTCTCAACTTGGAGTTTGTTTGTTACAATTGTTAGTACTTGACAATAAATTGGTAATACTTCATTAATAAATTGTTTGTAAGGCAATAATTTTGATCTGATTTAATGATAATAATCCTCTAATAGCCTAAATTATTGTTCTTGATGATTAACTAACAACTCATTCACCAATGTACTCATTTTTACTTAACTGTGTCCAATCTTAGAATTAGAATTCATGTAATTATTTTTTTTCAGTATGGCTCTACGTCTAGAAATGAGAGATACGTGCTTGAATGTGAAAGAACTACTTCTATTGGGAGTGACTCCATTTCCTTATAAGGTAGCGAAATCCTTGGATCCAGAAATCTATCGTAACGTTGAGTACGATACATGGAATGATTACAGAAAAGGTAGTTGTTGCATTTTGTTCTACTACTATAATTGTGAAATTTTATTATTACTATATATGTTGAAATCATTAAAAGTGTAACCATGACACGAATGTTATTGATTCTTTTGAGAGAAACTTCTTGTACTAGTAATGCATGCTCTTATAAGTCAGCTGTTCAATTCAAACATGTTTATTAAATGGGATTTGATAAAAGATTTGATGGTGTGCAAACGTGTTTAGACATCAATTTTGTGTGCAGGTCTGAGATACGGCAGTAGATTTTGGACCAGCAACGAGTTGTGTGTTGGAGTGAAGTGTCTTGTGAAACTCGAAGATGATAAGAACTTCCACGGTTTCATACAGGAAATGGAGCCTGACAAAGGACCAGTACTTGTTTTCATTGAAGAGCTTGGTGAAAAGTAAGTGCATTTGATGATAATTTACCTTTGAAATATATAGTATAGGCTGCATTCCTTTATTCTTTTCAAGTACTGTATGTGTTGATCACTCCAGCTAGTATACCAATAAAACTGTTATTTTATTTAATCATTCTATTGTTCATTTTAATTATTGTTAATTTAATTTATCCAATCTAGCTGAAAATTTTAGATTGATGCATGGTTTTTTCAGTTATAGGCTACTAATCTGAGCATCCTTTTAAGTGAATGTCTTCTTCCAGAGGGGAGAAGGCCAAACTCATTACATAAATGATTGAACATTACTTTCCTAATAACAATCAAATGAGGGTATAATTGCCATTAATAACAATATATCAGTCCAATCTAATAGAAAAAATCATAACTTTTTCCTCCTACTCTAGTTCATCAACTTTATTCTCTTTCTTGCATCTTCTGCTTGCCAGAGGGGAGAAGGCCAAACTCATTACATAAATGATTGAACATTACTCTCCTAATAACAATCAAACGAGGGTATAATTGACATTAATAACAATATATCAGTCTAATCTAATAGAAAAAATCATAACTATTTCCTCTTACTCTAATTCATCAACATTATTCTCTTGCTTGCATCTTCTGCTCGTCAGACGAGAAGAGGCCAAACTCACTCCATAAATGATTGAAAATCACTTCCCTAATAAAAAACAAAAAAGAGTATAATTGAAATAAATAACAATATATCAGTCTAATCTAATAGAAAAGTCATAACTTTTTCCCCCTACTCCAATTCATCAACATCCATCTCTTTCTTGCATCTTCCGCCTCCCAGAGGGGCGAAGGCCGAACTCATTACATAAATGATTGAACGTCACTTCCCTAGTGTCAATCAGATGAGGGTATGATTGACATTAATAACAATATATCAGTCTTATCTAGTAGGAAAAAGCATTACTGTTTCCTTTTACTCTAATTCTTCAGCTTATTCTCTTTCTTGCATCTTCTGCTTGACAGAGGGAGAAGGCCAAACTCATTACATAAATGATTGAACATTACTTTACTCATAACAATCAAATGAGGGTCTAATTGACATTAATAACAATATAACAGTCTAATCTAATAGAAAAATCATAACTTTTCCTCTTACTCTAATTCATCAATTTTATTCTCTTTCTTGCATCTTCTGCTTGCCAGAAGGCAGAAGGCCAAACTCATTACATAATTGATTGAACATTACATTCCTAATAACAATCATATGAGGGTATATTTGACATCAATAACAATATATCAGTCTAATCCAATAGAAAAAATCATTACTTTTTCCTCTTACTCTAATTCATCAATTTTATTCTCTTTCTTGCATCTTCTGCTAGCCAGAGGGGAGAAGGCCAAACTCATTACATAAATGATTGAACATTACTTTCCTAATAACAATCATATGAGGGTATTATTGACATCATTAACAATATATAAGTCTAATCTGATATAAAAAATCATAACTATTTCCTCCTACTCCAATTCATCAACTTTCTTCTCTTTCTTGCATCTTCTGCTTGACAGAGGGGAGAAGGCCAAACTCATTACATAAATGATTGAACATTACTCTCCTAATAACAATCATATGAGGGTGTAATTGACATTAATAACAATATATCAGTCTAATTTAATAGGAAAAATCATAACTTTTGCCTCATACTCCAATTAAACAACTCTATTCTTTTTCTTGCATCTTCTGCTTGCCAGAGGGAGAAGGCCAAACTCATTACATAAATGATTGAACATTACACTCCTAATAACAATCACATGAGGGTATAATTGCCATTAATAACAATATACCAGTCCAATCTAATAGAAAAAATCATAACTTTTTCCTCCTACTCTAGTTCATCAACTTTATTCTCTTTCTTGCATCTTCTGCTTGCCAGAGGGGAGAAGGCCAAACTCATCACATAAATGATTGAACATTACTCTCCTAATAACAATCATACGAGGGTATAATTGATATTAATAACAATATATCAGTCTAATTTAATGGAAGAAATCATAACTTTTTCCTCTTACTCCAATTCATCAACTTTATTCTCTTTATTTCATCATCTGCTTGCCAGAGGGGAGAAGGCCAAACTCATTACATATATATATGTACATTACCTTTCTATTAACAATCACATGAGGATATAATTGACATTGATAACAATATATCAGTCTAATCTAATAGAAAAAATCATAACTTTTCCTCTTACTCTAATTCATCAACTTTCTTCTCTTTCTTGCGTCTTCTGCTTGCCAGAGGGGAGAAGGCCAAATTCAAACTCATTACATAAATGATTGAACATTACTTCCCCAATAACAATCATATGAGGGTATAATTGACATCAATAACAATATATCAGTCTAATCTAATAGAAGAAATCATAACTTTTTCCTCCTACTCTAGTTCATCAACTTTATTCTCTTTCTTGCATCTTCTGCTTGCCAGAGGGGAGAAGGCCAAACTCATTACATAAATGATTGAACATTACTCTCCTAATAACAATCATATGAGGTTATAATTGACATTAATAACAATATATCAGTCTAATCCAATAGAAAAAATCATAACTATTTCCTCTTACTCCAATTCATCAAAATTATCACCTTTCTTGCATCTCCTGCTTGCCAGAGGGGAGGAGGCCAAACTCATTACATAAATGATTGAATATTACTCCCCTAATAACAATCATATGAGGGTATAATTGACATAAATCACAATATATCATTCTTCATGGAAGAATTCTTCTTCTTCTTCTTCTTCTTCTTCTTCTTCTTCTTCTTCTTCTTCTTCTCTTCTTCTCCTCCCTCTTCTTCTTCCTCTCCTTCCTTCTTCTCCTTCTCCTCCTTCTTCTTCTTCTTCCTCTTCTTCTTTTCCTTCTTCTCCTTCTTCTTCTTCTTCTTCTTCTTCTTCTTCCTCTTCTTCTTCTTCCTCTTCTTCTCCTCCTTCTTCTTCCTCTTCTTCCTCTTTCCTTCTCCTTCTTCTTCTCCTTCCTCTTCGTCTCCCCCCTCCTCTCCTTCTCCTTCCTCCTCTCCTTCTTCCTCTTCCTCTTCCTCCTCTCCCTCCTCCTCCTCTCCTCCTTCTCCTTCCTCTTCTTCCTCTCCTTCTTCTTCCTCCTTCTTCCTCTTCCTCCTCTTCTTCCTTCCTCCTCTTCCTCTTCTTCTTCTTCTTCTTCTTCTTCTTCTTCTTCTTCTTCTTCTTCTTCTTCTTCTTCTTCTTCTTCTTCTTCTTCTTCTTCTTCTTCTTCTTCCTTCTTCTTCTTCTTCTTCTTCTTCTTCTTCTTCTTCTTCTTCTTCTTCTTCTTCTTCTTCTTCTTCTTCTTCTTCTTCTTCTTCTTCTTCTTCTTCTTCTTCTTCTTCTTCTCTTCTTCTCTTCTTCTTCTTCTTCTTCTTCTTCTTCTTCTTCTTCTTCCCTTCTTCTTCTTCTTCCTTCCTCTTCTTCTTCTTCTTCTTCTTCTTCTTCTTCTTCTCTTCTTCTTCTTCTTCTTCTTCTTCTCTTCTCTTCTTCTTCTTCTTCTTCTTCTTCTTCTTCTTCTTCTTCCTCTCTTCTTCTTCTTCTTCTTCTCTTCTTCTTCTTCTTCTTCCTCTTCTTCTTCTTCTTCTTCTCTTCTCTTCTCTTATTTATACCCTTATTTCTTCTTCTTTCCCCTCTCCTCTCTCTTCCATCTTCCTCCTGCTCTCGTTCTTCCCTCTTGTTCCTCCTCCTCTTCACCCCCCTCCTTTTCTTTTTATCATCTCGTACTCCCTCTTCTCCTTCTCTTATTTATACCTTCTTATATTTCTTCTTCTTCTTTTTCTCCCCCTCTCCTCTCTCTTCCATCTTCCTCCTGCTCTTGTTCTTACCTCTTCCTCCTCTTCATCACTACTCCTTCTTTGTCTCTCTTAATTTTTGTGTCAATGTATGCGAATCATCTTCCTCCTAGGATGAGCGTTCCCTACGACTGTCTAGAACTTTTGCCGCCGCCGCAGCCTTGCTGCACAACAACTGCAGCCGGCGGCAAACAGCTGCGTCAGCTGCAGGCTAAACTGGCGCTGCAAGCTGCCTCCGCCTCCGCGCAGCCCGACTCGACTACTGCCCCTCAGCAGCAGCAGCCGCCTCCAAAGAAGAAGACAGCCGACCATCGTCGGCTCAAGTCGTGCCAACCTAACGAGGCCGAAGCCGCTCCCGGCAAACGCAGGAATGCCAACAGTTGTGATTCGGCCAACTACGATCAACACTCCATGCAGTCCTCAAACTATCTGGCTAGTGCTAGGTCAGTTTTATTTATTTATCCAGTTATAGCAGGATCCAACCAACTTGTCAGAAGTCAGCTGTTCCAGTAATAATTAAACAGTGATTTCAACACAATAATCACAAAGGCTTGGAAGACCTTTAAAGTCTTTAAAGCTGTTTTAAAGACCTTCAAAGAATAACTTTTATTTCAATGATCTGCGAGATTCATCATTTGTAGGTTAAGTATTGTGATCATATGCTCGTCGATAATATGATTTCTGACAAGTTGAATGGATCCTGCTATATCTATATTCACAGACGTAGAGTTTTGACAGATTGAGTAATAATGACACTGTTTGGTTGCAGTCCTCTAATTATCTCGTCATTGCTAGGTCAGTTTTATATATTTATTTATTTACATACATATAAAAGCTCACAGACATAGAGTTTTGTCGAATTTGATTGAGAAATACATAACATGCCACTGTATGGTTGCAGTCCTCCAATTATCTGGTCAGTGCTAGGTCAGTTTTATTCTTTTTTCATTTACATAGGCTACATAAAAAAGCTCACAGACTGAGTTTTGTCGAATTTGAATGAGAAATAAAGACACTGTGTGGGCCTCAGGCCTGCTAATCATGTTGGATTTTCAGCAGTTTGGTGCCATTTTAATAGACTGTAATAGATTTCTATTTATTTATTAGAACATGTTTTCTGGCAAAATACATGTTTTCTGGCATGATTGACTAAATACATGTCGAAATGTTAATTCACCATAGGGACTGAATAAACTACTAAAGCGTAGTTGGGTAAACAATTACCGTATATTGTGATCTAATGTTATATTTATGATCTATGTGATCAATTACCGATATTGTGATAATTATATTGGTGATCGTTGTCAGCCTATGGATAATAGTAACAAAAATGGGTTTCAAGGTAGAATTCAATATTAGATTTTTAAAACATTATTAAAATAATTTTGATAAAACGTTTTCAAGTGTTTCATGATTGGTTAATAACATTGAAAGCATTTCAAAGTGTATTTATCAGAAATCAGCATTATTTGGTTATCTTGTGACTAGTTTTTAGGTTACATTTGTCATTCCTATCTCGCCTATTGTATAGTTTCCTCTCTCACTCTATCTTTCCATTCGAATCTCAACCATATAGAATTTATAATCGTTATTTTATAATGACTACTAAAGTCAGAAAGGAAAGGAAACGAAGAAGAACCACAAGAAGGAGAAGGAGATGGAAAAGAAAAAGAAAAAGAAGAAGAAGTAGAAGGAAGAGGAAGAAGGAGAAGAAGAAGATTGAAAAGAAATAGAAGGAGGAGAAGAAGAAGAAGAAGAGGAAGGAAAAGAAGGAAGGGAAGAAGAAAGGAGGAGAAGAAGAAGAAGAAGGAGAAAGAAGAAAGGAAAAGGAGAAGAAGGAGGTGAAGAACAGGAAGAAGGAGGAGAAAGAAGAAGAAAGAAGAAGAAAGGAGGAAAGGTTGGAATCCATTTCATGTAATTTAATAGTCGCAGATTTGTGCGACCAGGGATGTCCTAGTATCATCATAAATATGATTTGATTGTATCTTTGTTGTATATAATTTGGCAATCTCTTTTCCACTTGTTTCACTGTCCAGATATCTCATTTCAATCTAATTTTTTCACTCTTGTTTTTCATTTACAGTTCTGACTGCTATGAGCATGAGTTGGACTATCAACAAGACATTCCGGGCTCTTATCAGCATGTTCACATGTACCCTACTCAGGTAAGGCATCACTCAATCTTGTAATACTGTACTTCAATTTTTCATTTGTTCACAGTTTAATGTAAAAGATCCAATACCACAAATAAATAAATAAAATCTTATTGTCATAAAATTCAACAGAACACAGACAACGTCAAATTCATACAAGTGAAGGTAATTACAACATAATAAATGTTATAATTATGTTGTCATATAATTGATGTTTCAAAATTCTGCTTAGCAGTTTGTTATTGTCATTCTCCTCTAAGCTTTTTATTACTTAAAAACATGGTGAAATTCAAATTCAAGATTTCTTTTCAATACTTTTTTTGGAAATTATAGCTGGAAGAAGTTATAATGGTAGTAGTTGAATAATTATGTAAGTTACTTTATTGGATTTAAACTGGTCTACTCTCTTGGATTTAAACTGGTCTACTCTCTTGGATTTAAACTGGTCTACTCTCTTGGATTTAAACTGGTCTACTCTCTTGGATTTAAACTGGTCTACTCTCTTGGATTTAAACTGGTCTACTCTCTTAGGTCAAGCGCCCACTGAGGTGGAGTATCTCTTGTATTTAATTATCTATTATATTATTTTAATTATTTATTTTCTGTGGCTTTTGTTTGACAGAGCTGCGAAGTGACGTCGAGCTCAGTGAACTATCCTCAGCATTGTGAGGGCGGCGATCACGTGATGTCGCCCTATGCGGCCGCTAGCCCTAGTCCCACAGCCGTCTACCAGATGTCGGCGCCCCCTGGCGGCAGTCCGGCCGCCCCCGCCTCCACCGCTGCGGCAGCCTACTGTGCCGCCCTCAATCTGGTGCCGACCCGGTCTGTGCATGCTGACGGCTCTGACCTACCTATGGCCGGTGAGTTTTTCAAAAACATGTGACTAGAAATGCTGTGTAATGAGACAGCTGATGTTTTTCAAATAGTCTGCTTTCAGCCGGTAAGGTACAGTTTTCAAAAAACGTTTATCTGTAATGTGACAACAAATGTTTTTCCAATAATGCTCTTGTTGGTTGAACCGATACACATTCTTGAGATGATCATGATCATGAGATCATCAGATGATCAGAAATTAAACATCTGTTTATCACTATTAGGCAGCTCGTACACCGGAGCAATAAGCAATAGGCAATAAGCAACATTTGGATCATATGATCGTCTACTCTATAGAAACAAATAGTACAATGCACACCTAGAGCAGCTGTTTCGGTGTGCATTAAACAATTGGTTTGTATAGAGTAGACAATCATATGATCCATATGTTAGTTTACTTGATTGCTCAATGACCGGTTATAGATGTGTGCATATTGGCAACGTTGCAGGCGTGTGATTGGCTAGCTCGGAAAGTTGTGGGGTACTGCTTCTGTACTCAGATGTCTTCAAGGATGAAAAGCACTATAAAATCACGTTTTACGCGAAATATCAAAATAAAATTGTCCTCAGACTTGGATCAGCATCAGAGCATAGTAGATGTACATTATTGTCGCCATATGATGATGGTGATTGAAGCTATAGACTGACAATTATTATCAATGAATCATCATCATTGTGTTCTATCGAATTACCATTACTCACTCAAAACAATTGTTTCTGTACGTGTTTCAGATCTGCCTACTTTGAGATACTACTACAACATTGGATTAGATGTAAGTATGAAAGATTTAACTTGAGTTTGTTAGTTTACAGAGGTATCTTTATTTACATAAACCATTATTTCTAAATCATTTATTTATTTAAATGGAGCATTTTATTGAATAACAATTATTCATCATCATCCAAATTGAAAAATTATACTATATATTATACTGCATAGTATTTCTAGAAGAGAGGAAGATGAAGAAGTAGAAGAAGAAGAAGAATAAGTAGAAGAAGAGAAAGAAAAAGAGAGGAATTCCTTCTCTCCATGTTCTTTCTCTTCTTCCTTTCTTTCTTCCTCTTCTTCTTCTCCTTCTTCTTGTTCCTCCTTTCTCTTCTCTTCTTCTACTTCGTCTCCTTTATCTACTTCTTCTTCCTCCTCCTCTCTCCTCTTCTTCTTCTTCCTCCTCCTCTCTTCCTCTTCTTCTCCTTCTTCCTCCTCCTCTCTTCTCCTCTCTTCTTCTTCTTCTTCCTCCTATTCTCCTTCTTCTTCTTCTTCCTCTCTTTCTTCTTCTTCTTCTTTTTCGTCCCTCTCCTACATCTACTTCCTTCTCATTCTCTTCTCCTCTTTTCCTTCTTCTTATTCTTCTTATCCTTCTTCTTCTTCTTCCTTCTTCTTCTTCTTCTTCTTCTTCTTCTTCTTCTTCTTCTTATTCTTCTTCTTCTTCTTTATATTTTTGTTCTTCTTCCTCTTCTTCTTCTTCCTTTCTTTTTTAAGCTCAGTCTTGAATAATTTATTCTGTTCATTGTTGAAGGATCAAATTTTCTGGGATTCTGTTACAAAGTCTACTACTATAACTCTGATTGTTTGTCTGTTGCCAGTACATGCGCATGAACACGTGTCTAGTGGCCCAGGCCCAGCAGGCGCAGTCGGCAGCTGGAAGGCCAGCTGTTGGTGGTCAGCTGCCGCCGCACTGGCCAGCTGGCCAGTACCACGCCTACGTGCCAGCTGATTCGCCAGTGCCAGTGCCCCTGTCCTATGTGAGCCACTGCTACGAGCCGCAACCTGCCGTGCCTGCCTATGCTGGTCAGTTGGCTAAACTAATTATGGAAGTATTGTGTGTTAAGTAAATGTGGAAAATATATTAAGGAAGTTACATCATAATACAGGAAACTAGACTTCTTGTTCCTGGAAAGAAATTTATTGAAAGAAGAAAACAGCTAGAGTATCGGTACATTCCAAATAACATTCCAACAAATATATCAAAGAAACATAATAAAACCATTGCATAATATCAATGATATAACAAATTGAAATACAAGAATAAAATCAAATGAAATCCCCGATATCAATATCAATTAACTAATTATGGTGTTGAAATAATTATGGAAAATGTATGATGGAAGTTAAATCATAATACAGGAAACTAGACTTCTTGTTCCTAGAAAACAATTTATTGAAAGAAAAAAAAAAGAGTAGCCTACCAATACATTCCATATCAAAGAAACACAAATTTTTGAACACAGTAAAACCATTGCATAATATCAATGATATAACAAATTAAAATACAAGAATAAAATCAAATGAAATCCCCGAGAAAACCTGTGTGGGGCATGAAAAAATTAATAAACTTAGACAGAACTGGTAGGCTACACAATAAAATGGCAAAAAATAACTATAGTCTGGCAACAGACAAAAGAACCTTCGCGCATTGTATCACCGAAGTGATACAGTATCACATAGTACCACTACTCTAGTGAGCGAGTGAGATAAACTGCTGCATTGCATAACGTGCGCTTTCTCTGCGCAGTAGAGTTCTTATTTTGAAGGCTCTTTTGTCTGTTGCCAGACTATAACATTATTATTTATTATTCAAATGCTTGCGTTGATCACTTTTTTGATGGAGTTGATTGAATAAGCTATTCCATTTTTTCTATTAAATTTATGTTTAATTTATTGCTAAAAATAATAGGAATATGGTTATACATCTTTTTTGCTGGGGATGACGCCCATACAAGATCGAAGCTTGTGCGTGTGTAATGGGGAGGATGAAGATGAGAGATGAATGAACCTACAGCTTTAAGTGGGTCCCGAACCACCGGGAAGCGATTTTGAAGCTCATAAATTGTATTTAGAGGATTTTTATATTATATTTCATGTTTGTTTAGAGACGTTTCTAAACCTTAGTTCCTAAACAAGCGGTTAATACTTCAAAGTAAATTAATTGCCTCTATAGGCTTATCATTAAGGGCCGGTTCATGAGCTCGGGATTTAGCCAAGTCCTAGACTAAAACGAGTGGCTACCGTAGCATCAACAAACGTTTGTCTAGACAGGTTAGTGGGTTAGCAGCATAGAGAGCCCTTAGTACATAGTGTCGAGGCTAACGTTTGTCAATGCTACTGTGGCCACCCGTTTTAGACTAGGACTTAGCTAAAGCCCGAGCTCATGAACCGGCCCTTAGAGTACCTAGAATAAAGTTTGATTGATTTGTTTGATTTTGTAGAAGCGGCGGCAGTGCCCTATCCATCTCCAGCTCCAGTTGACTACAACAGTGCAGTGAGTGCCGACTCGGCACCGCCGCCCCCGGACTCGACGAGCCGCGTCACTGCCTCGCCGAATCAGCCCGCCGTGGCGCCTCGCTTCAAGAACAAGCGCAAAAACGAGCAGCAAACTGCTTCCGCTGCCACATCTCCTTCTCAAGGTCAGCTATTTGAAATCTCAATGATATACTAATATTTTTGGTTTGTATTGTAGTAAAATGATTCTTGGAAGTTCTTGAAAGAAAACACTATGTGATGTTGTCAATTATCCAGTACTTGATTGGTACAGCACTGGAACACGGCTACATATGTAGCCATATGTAGCCATATGAAGCCATATGGCTTCACCAGTCACATTTTCAATTACATTTTGTAATCGGGCAGTAACCTATCAACCAATGGTATCTGGCAACGCTGGGTTTGTGACTGCAGTCAGATAGCAGTTGCTCTGTGGGCGCTGGGCCTTAGTAAACCTATTTATATCAGTAAGAGTCTAGTAAGTTTACTAGAAAATTTTTTACTGCAAAGCTTAGAATTCGGGCATAAGACAAGTTACTACAGATGTTACTTTTTTCAATGAATTATCTTCTTTAGCATAAATTAATATCAAGGTACTGGGAATTTATTAAAAATGTGTGATTCTTTAACATTACAAAATGTATGTCTAGGTCTTATAATACCCATTGCATACTGAGCATTACATTCAACTGTACAAATTACAAATAACAGCAATGATATGAAGAAAAATAACTAGACTAATTCAGTACAGAAAACTAGTGTTAATTAATACAGAACTTTTTTAAAAGCAAATTGCATAACTTATTTGCTAGACAAATAAATAGGAATAAAAATGAATGTGAGTTTCATTGTACACTGTACTACATTTCTGGCACAACAATGTATTCTTAAATCTATGTCTTTGTTTTGAACTGAATGTGACAAGTTTTTATCTTGGTTCGATCTGAAAATTTAATTCAATTTTTACTATGATTAAATTGACTTTGAATGAGGACGTATTAAATACATTCATGTATTTATAATAATAACCTCCACTGTATCTCTATTTGTTCAGACTTCTGTAATACAATATTATTTGTGTACTTTGTAGCTATATGAATTTGACGTTGTCTGTGTTTTATGAATTTGACGACAGTAAAATTTTATTGATTCATTTAAATCTGTCTCTTGCAGTATCGAACAACAAGCACCAACCGTCCTACAGTGTCGCTAGCACGACCACGCCAATACCGGCCACTGTCAATGCACCAGCAGCAGCAGCGACGGTCAGTCTGCCGCCGTCCCACTTTGTCCCCGTCTACTACCATTATCCGTCGACGCCAGCGACAGAGTGCGACCGCAACTATTGTCCCGGCTACTACGACTCGCATTGGATGCCGTACGAGGTTCCCGGCGCCGCGGCGCTCTACCCCGCCGCAGCGGGCGCCGCAACGCTCTACTCCGCGCCGCAGCAAGCGTCTTACTTGGCCGCAGACGGGGTTTACTACATGCAGCCGGCCACTATTGAGTATTAGCGACGTTTTTTGTATGGGATTTGTCGGCAATTTTGAACGTTTTTGGGTTGAATTTGTCGACATTTATGAATGTTATTAATTGATTTGAATGGCAAGTTGTTTGAAGTCAATCTTACTTGGTCGCCGATAGAGTTTACTATAAATGCAGCCGGCCACTATTGAGTATTAGCGACGTTTTTTGTATGGGATTTGTCGGCAATTTTGAACGTTTTTGGCTTGAATTTGTCGACATTTATGAATGTTATTGAAAGGCAAGTTGTTTGAAGTCAATCTTACTTAGTCGCCGATAGAGTTTACTATAAATGCAGCCGGCCACTATTGAGTATTAGCGACGTTTTTTGTATGGCATTTGTCGGCAATTTTGAACGTTTTTGGGTTGAATTTGTCAACAATTATGAATGTTATTGATTTGAGTGGCAAGTTGTTTGAAGTTAATCTTACTTGATCTCCGATAGAGTTTACTATAAATGCAGACAGCTACTATTGAGTATTAGCGACGTTTTTTGTATGGGATTTGTCGGCAATTTTGAACGTTTTTGGCTTGAATTTGTCGACATTTATGAATGTTATTTGAATTGAAAGGCAAGTTGTTTCAAGTCAATCTTACTTGGTTGCCAATGTAGTTTACTATAAATGCAGCCGGCAACTATTGAGTATTAGCGACGTTTTTTATATGGGATTTGTCGGCGATTTTGAACGTTTTTGGCTTGTATTTGTCGACATTTATGAATGTTATTAATTGATTTGAATGGCAAGTTGTTTCAAGTCAATCTTACTTGGTCTCCGATGTAGTTTACTATAAATGCAGCCGGTCACTATTGAGTATTAAGTTGATGCCAGTTTTGTAAGGAATTTTTCGACAGTATTGAACATTATTCGGCTTGAAATGCAAGTTGGTTTGAGTCAAGTGATGTTAGGTTCACGTTTGCAGTAATTTCAAGTCAAGGCTAGAAGTGTGAGACAGTTTCAAGTCAGGGTTAGGAGTTTGAGGTAGTTTCGAGTCAAGGTTCGAAATTTCATGCAATTTCAGTTGAATGTTAATTTTAAGGTTTATCCTAAAAGTTATCACTGCTCAAATTTTAAAATTTCAGGAGGGACGGCTCATTAATTATTCTCAAAGATGATGTTTACAGTAACATTAGAGTATTTTGGTATTAGAAATGTCATTTATTCGTACGAATTGTTCATGAATTCTTAAAAATAAGTCGTCTGGCAACTATTCAGTTGCCAATAGACTTATTCATATGAATGTGTGGATAATCTATAAGAATCATTGTCATTATTTTGTAGTTTAATAATAGTCTAATATCACTCATAATACAATTTCTATAAGAATAAAAATGAGTGTGCCTATACCTACAATTTATTATTTTAGAAATATCAATGTAAACTAGTCGACTAGCGCTGGCCGAGTGGCAACATATATACAGGGCATCAAGTAAACTCAGTTGGCTTTCTTGCAATCGGCTGAATATCCTTATGAGCACGTTCATAAGGCTCAATATGTGCTCTAAAGTAATTGATCTAAAGTTCAAACCTATTATCACCGTTAACCTTTTCTTTTCAACTTCTATAATCTAGGCTACTTGGTAAAGTATTCCCCCTAGAGTTTTCAAACTTCCTAATGATGCTGATTGTTAATTACGGTTAAATATCAATGTGTTCTTCAGGTTTAGTATCCGTTGTTATAACTTGTTAAGTATAAGTAATAGTAATAATAGTAATTCAAACTGTTGTTTGATAGAAAATTTACGAATTTTATTCAATAATCAAATTTAAAGTGCCTTCATGAATGAGTAACTGTATAACAAATCAAAGTGCCTATTTCAAATGTGATCTATATTTGTAAAAAAGATTTAATAAGTCTACCGTTTGTGAAATGTGATTGCTGAAGTTTAAATAGAAAAATAATTATTATCATAGTTGAAATTTAGCAATGAGTAATCTATATTATAATAACTCTAGTCTATCCTTACCTAAACAATTAAGAGTGCAATTTAATAGAAATCGGCTGTGGTGCAGTGTATGGACTTCTGTGTTAAACAGTTATTCAGCTATAGCAGGATTCTTTTAACTTGTCAGAAAACAGCTGATTTAACGTTAGTAAACGAGCGTACATCAATCAGCTGTTTTCTGACAGTTGAAAAGAATCCTGCTATATCTAGATTGAAGATTATTTAGAAGATGAATTTATTGACAGAAGTCCATATACTGCACTTTCTCCTAGAAATCATTTTCAAGCTCAAGTTTTGTGGCTATCTCAGATATATTAGTTTTAGTTTGTTGATGACTGATTAGTTATTAATAGAAGTTTATTATTTTAGTTATATTTTCATCACAAAGATATTGTTAAGTTTTTTATTTATAAGTATATTATGAAGTAGTGTATTGTTTTTTTTTTGTTTTTCATAAGTCTGAAATGATCTATTTTTGAAGTTCTTTACAAACTTAGCAAAGAAAGACTGATATTTAGTAGCATTACAACGCTTGAATGCATTTTTTCCATTTCACAAGTCCCTGTAATCAAAGTGCACCTCAACTCCTTATCCTCCTTTTTCTTCTCGTCATTCTTCTTATCGTTCTTCTTCTTGTTGATCTTTCTCTCTTCCTCTTCTTCATCTTCTTTTACTTTTTCTTATTCTCTATTAGTTTATTCTATCCTAGAAAATTGGAAATATTCTCAAGTAAAACTTGACTGTATGGCATGATCTCCTACTTAGAATATGATCCCAGTAAAATGATAATGATATGATAATTACGTATTTTAGTTAGAAAGTTAGTGACTATACTAATGATATGATAACTGTGTAATTTAGTTAGAAAGTTAGGGACTATCCTTCCTGCGCAACTAATAAGACTTAATAAATTTATGAGACCATAGTATAATGCAACATTTGAGTCTGATTTCGATGAGAGTGAATTTGGAATAATACCAATGCTTTTTGGTCACTTATACTTTTGTATCAAATTTTTCTCGTATTCTTTATCTAGTTTAATAAACGTTTAATTCACACAATATTGTCTTGCTGAGATAATCGAAAAGTATTTTTATTTTTTATTTACTGCAGTGTCTTCTGATATTATTCTTGGTTTAGTTTTTGTTATTGTTACCTTATTAGTGTTGACTTCCATTTGTCACAATTATAATAATGTTATACTTGTAAATAGCTTTGTATTAACCGTCCAATGTTGCTTAGTTGAAAAATTTATTAGAAAGTTTAATGGTTTTTGTTATTTCGATGACCAGGTGCGTCTATTTTTTCTCTTATTATAACTAAGCAATTGTAAGATGTAAAAGTGTTGTAATCATTGATTTTTTTCAAATTTATTTTGTAATCAGCTCCAACATGCTGAGGAAGATAATTTTTGTTTTTGGTTTTTTATGTTTACCAATATTTCTAATTATGTAATGATTTATGTGTGGGATGAGTCAATGTATAATTATTATTTATTTCAAATATTTGTTTTATGGTGGTGTTATTCGTGGAAGAGATTCAAAATTATTTTAATAATAGTTTATTTATATTCAAAATTATAATTCTGTTGAAATTTTTATGAATGTTCTACCTATAGCCTATATATTTCTCTAGTTGTAGTTGCTATCAATGTTTGGTATTCACACATAGATGAAGTATTTCTTTATAAACTCTTCTTTATCTGTTGTATTAGTGATGGTATAAAGTCAATTTAGAATTGTTTATTATTTGATAATTATATTTTCTTATAATAAATTAAATAAAACATATTCTAAAACAAATCAAAATATTTGATTGCTGTGGTACTTTGGATATATGTACCTCTCATTCATAGTATCATTGTTTAAATTTTCATTGAAGATAACAAGTGGATCATGAATACAGCAAACAAAATAATTCATTTTAGCGTATATTAAGAGTATTAATTTCTGTTTTCCAAGTAGACTTATCAATCTTCAACCATTTCATTATCTCCCTTTCCATATTAATTTATTATTCATCTTTAATCTTCAGCTATTTTGATCATAGTTATGAATGACGTTCTGTAAGTGGGAGTTTTGTGAAAATGTCCCCTGGCAATTCATTAAAATAACTCAAGTTTCAATTATTTTTCCAGCATTTAGATAATAATTATTGGAAATTATATTTGTGCTTGTTGTGATGTGTAAATTTAGGATCGTGTGGGTGATGCCCACGTGAGCTCTTGGCTTGTGCGTGGGTAATGAGAAGCATAAAGATTATAAGATTATTTTTCGCTCGGTGATTGACTGTTCTATTTCAATAATGATGGAACTTTTAGTTTTCGTTTTCTGTTCATTTTAATTTTATTGTTATATTGATAACCATCAACAGGTCAAATAAGGTCTAATTTTACTGTGAAAAATAAAATTGAAATTCCCCGAGAGTTTTGTTGAAATTTGGTGCCCAAAACAGTGGTGCCAACTTGAACGGTAGCGTTCCGTAGAATCTCAGTGAATTTTGAGCTTGTCAGGTTGGCAATAAGAATGAATGGGTCAGTCAGTCAGTGTTGTTGTGGAGAGGAGACTGGAGAGAGTGTAGCCATAACAAAATATTTCAATGGACGTTATTATTTTTCGGTGTGACTGAAACTTGTTTCTTTCTTTTCCAATGTAGCCGTTTCTTTGTGATTTTTGCTAACTAAAGCTCCAGTGTTGTGTTCACATCCAAGCAATTAGTACTTCTAGTCATATTTTGATCGGTGTCTGACAAAGAATAGGATTTTCGTGAGGTTAAAATTTTGTATTCACAATCTCCTTTCAATATGATGCAGCAGGTCTTGAAATCTTTTCCGGATGATAAACCAATTACTTCAATTTGCGTTGTCGAAGATCAGTCGAAATGTCCACCAGGATTTTATGTGGTAAGTTATTTGAGGTTATTAGATGTAGACTATTTCTGTGAAGCCATTTTGATAGAATTTTAGGAAACACTTCAAGCTATACTTATAATAAAGAACTAAAATAAATTGTGATATGACTGATTATATTCTATGACAATATCAGTTTCATTAACTCTTGATAATTAGTGAAGTTAATTAGTTGACTTTAGTAGATGCTCTGGCTTAAATTGAAAAGTACGGTGATTCGTCAGATCTACTTAGTTTGTAAATCAATGTACTATATACTTTCAATTTTCAACTTTTCCTTATACATTTGAGTCACAGATTAGGTCATTAATATACGGGTTCCTACTAACACACACGTACCGTAATTCATGAATTGAAATACGGTACTGTGCTAAGATAACCGCAGTTATCTTCTGTCCTGCCGGTTGGTTTCGGGATCGATTCCTGTCCTGGTCTGACATCTCTGTCATAAAATCTTAATTTTTTACAAAGGAAATATTGGGTGAGTGTACAGTTACAAGCTTGCTGTAAAACTAATAAGTCGTTGTAATTTATTGATGATGTCAGTGAGTAAATATTATCAGTTGGTAGTGAAACACCAGCAGATTCATTACCGGTTTTCGTGGTACCTACCATTTCCAAGGCCAGTGCCAGTACGTTACTAGGTAGCCAACTTATTTGCCGAAAATCTGAATAATCTCAATCCTTGAAATTGATAGTTCACGTCAGTGATTTCTTAACTTTCAATGGACTTTCCTACTTTTTTTATTAGTTGTTGAATTAAGCTAAACAATTGTAAAATAGCCGGAAACTAACTTGTTGAATTAATATGTTAACTCCTGTAAGTACTACAACATCAACTTATTGAGGGATTGATTGATCATGAACATTTCTCATTGAATCAGTTGCTGCAGGCAATTCATCCTCTCAATCTATTGTACTCTTCACTGATGCTTATGACTCATGTCATGTTGAAAGATTAGATTGAGTACACATTCTATAAAATGGGTTGCATGCACTAAGTTATATTATCAACTAACCTATCACCTCTATGTTTTTATCTCTTCATTCATAAAAATAATAAATAAAAAATCCGATTTCCACTTCAAAACCTTTTATGGTCCTTGTCGAGTAAGCTATTTGGGGAACTGTTATCTTGAAAGCTTTCAAATCACTCTTATCAGTGACAGAGTTTGAAGCCAAAATTTGTTTTTCCATGGAATAATTTGTGAGAGGGATGTCAATCTATTCATGAGGTTAGGACCATCATGATAAGGGAATTTTTCATCTCATTCAATATTATTGATGATGAGAAGTCGACAGCTTACGCTAATACCCCAAAACAAGACGACCACCAAAATTATTATTCTTGATTATAATTCATAATTATTATTTATAATCTATGTACTTGAAAATCGCTTCCTGGTGATTAGGAACCCACCTAAAGCTGCAGGCTCATTCATCATCAACCTTCCAATCACCCACACTTATGTAGGTACTTAACTCAGCAAAAGAAAATTCATGAATTTCATTGTATTGCCAGTAATTTGGTCAACCCCAGATTTTAAATTGAAAGAGGAGGATGAGGTGGAATTGGAGGAGGAGGAGAAAAAAATTGAAAACAAAGAGTAGGGAAGGATGAAGGAGGAATAAGTTGGGTGAATTAGAACAATAAGATGTAAAGAATTTGGATGAGAAGAAGGAGAGGGAGAGGAAGAAGAAGAAAGAAAGGAGAAGAAGAGGAGGAAGAAGAAGAAGAGGAGGAGGAGGATGAAGAGGAAGAATGAGGAAAAGTAGAGGAAGAGGAAAAAGAGAAGGAGGAAGAAGAAGAAGGAGAGGAATAGGAAGAGGAGGAAGAAGAAGAAATTGAGAAGGAGTATAAGAAGGAGAATGGGGTGAATAAGAAGCAGGAGGTGAAAGATAAGGAATAAGAGGAGTAGAAAAAAGAGGAGAGGAGGTCGAGCAGGAAGAGAAGTGAAGAAGGAACAGAAGAAAAAAGATAAAGAAAGAGAATGAGACTGGAGTAGATATTTATTTAATAAGTGAAGTATCAACTAGCAGTTTGTGAAAATTAAATAGAAGAGTATTTCTCTTTCAACTCCCACAGAACAAATTCCTGAAAAAAAAAACGTTTATTAAAATCATTCTAAATTTGAAAACCGAAGTTTGTTCACTCACAAAGATCATCGCATTGTATTATGAGTGTGGCACTGTATGTGATTGCAATAGAAAAAGTAGTAGGCTAATAGTTTTTAGAAACAACATAGGTACTGTACTTCTAAAAACTAATTCCACTAAAAACTCCTCATACTCTAAATAAATTGATTAGAAACTACATACTTCTAAAAACTAATTCTACTGAAAACTCCTCTTACTCTCAAAATAAATTGCTTAGAAACTACATACTTCTAAAAACCAATTCTAATGAAAACTACTCATACTCTCTAAATAAATTGCTAATACCGTTTAAAGAACGGTCCCAAAAGTAACAATAAATTTAGCTTTTCTCTTGCAAGGCTATAAATTCATGCTAAATAAATATTCACTCTGACTCACTCAACTTCCCACAATAGACATTAGTTGACGGAAGTCTAGCTTATATCTGTTGACGGTAGCTTATATCCAAAGTTATAATAGGACGTTATCTTTCCTTTGTTTGTCCACGTATAATGGATGGACTGAATTTGTAATTGGTTTATCGAAATCCATTCATTTATAGTATTTAATACACGTCACAATATTTGAGATATTTAATAATATTGGTATGAATGGAATAGAGGCCTAACATTAATGATATTTGTTATTAACAGTAATAGATTAACAGTAATAGATATTTGAGTTGTAATAATATTTAACAGTTATTGATAGCATAAACAATGATAAATTGAATTTAGTCTGGTCTTATCTCTGGGGGCCTGGCCACATACGTCTATGGTTTGATTCACTTCACTTAGGGCCTGGCCACACTCCTCCTTGCTTGACTTCACTTCACTTACTCGCATAGTATATCTATATATCGTATGGTATATAGATAAATACTATGCGAGTAAGTGAAGTGAAGTCAAGCAAAGGAGGAGTGTGGCCAGGCCCTAAGTGAAGTGAAGTGAAGTAAAGTGAATCAAACCATAGACGTATGTGGCCAGGCCCTAATGGCTGGATTTCACGATTCCAGTAGACGTTCAGGTTACTGGAGGCAGGTTACCTGCCTGGCAGCCTGCCTCTGCTCTAACCTGAATAAGCCAGTAAACTGTCCAAGTAAGTGGTCTCACGGTTCAGTTTACATGCTTCAGGTAACCTGCCTCCAGTAACCTGAACGTCTACTGGAATCGTGAAATCCAGCCATAATAGATGGATAATAACTGGAGCTGATAACGTTATTTGTCGGGTAACTAATTACTCAATGAAACGGAACTACTCGATAAATGAACCAATAACTGTTGCATAATAAGTTGAGTGTGGAAAATTGGATGGAGTGAGTAGTTAATAAAGTGTGTGAGAGAGAGAGTGGGAGGGGGTTGAGTGAGTTGTTGAAACTCTTTGAAAGCCATGTGCAATTCTACAGATCACTGATCTACGGTACAGCGTGCTAAATTAAGTCTATTACTAAAAATAGGTAACGGTAACGGAACTGTTACTTTTTAGTGACTGACAGCTTTTGTCTGGTTTTTCCAATAACTTTCTCCGTTACTTTTCAAAAGTGAGTCATGCTAATCTATGCTTATTTTTGTAGATGGATTGGTGTTGTTTGAGATTTTCGCTAAATATTCAAATGAAAAATCGTGTACCGTGATGCTCTTCGTTAGGTTTAAATTTAGAACTCCTTTAATACAGGGGAAAGGCAGACATGCATAGCACGTCTTACTATTGAACTCATAAATCTAGTGTGTCCGCAGTTTTCTTGTATTATAGGACTTCTTAATTTCACTAAACAGGCCGCAGTTTGAAAAAAATCAGGGTCTGGTGAATTGATGCAGATAATTATAGCTGTACTGTACTGATAATTCATTTATTATTGTGATAATTTATCAAGATTTAATTATTAATAAATTCTTATGAATTAGATTTAAAATAGAAAATTAATTTTATTCAACTCAAGGCAGAAATTGGAAATATACGTAAAGTTGAATAACGTCAGTATAATTTATTAATTATTTATTATATATTTTCTTTTTGGAAATGGGCTGTAGGTGTTAGCAAAGACAATTAAACCACTTATAATATACTACTTTAATGGTTAATTTTGTCTTAGGTTGTATTCCAGGCGTAATTCCTCAGGTGAAAACCTCATAAAATTATTAGATTGATATTTTCCAATTGGTAGTATTGAAAACACTTTCTACTGACAGAAAATTTGCTTAGTTTGTTAGCAAACTCATGAAAAATATTGCTGATTAAATCTTTTTCTGATACTATAACGCATAACTTTCTACTGAATGTTAATTTGCTCAGTTTGTTAGCGAAGTCATGGAAAAATATTACAGATTGATAAAGCTACTAATTAGGTATTTTGAAAACTCACCACATTCTACTGTAATTTTCACGTTGATTTAATACTGTACATTAATTTGATAGGTACTTTTGATATAATAATTTCTACGTTAATTGATAACAGTAAATTTTTACAGTCTGTTAGAAAATACAGTACTATTAAAATGAAAATGAATTCCCCTTATTCTCAATTGCTACCTTTCAAAAACTTTGTGCTCTTTCATTAAAAAAACCTCTGTCCCCAATTGAGCCTTGATTGGCAATGATATCAGACGGGATCCCTTCTTAATGGGACACAAACACAGCTGATCTTTGTACTAGTGAGTTCACTGCCCTGTCATTAAGCTGACTGGCTTTCCACTTGGACCCTAGAATTACTGTGGGGGCTTCATCAGGATTCAGTACTGAATCTCAAGCAGTTTACAATAAACAATTTCACAAAAATATTATTTGCCCAAATTTCTACACAAAATGTGCATTTTTTATCATCCGAAAAACGATGTTCAAATTTTGTTTGTACAATTCATGACGAGCAATAAATATGAATTTGTGATTTGATTGAATGTTAAAACCACAGAGACTGTTTAATAAATAAAATTGAAAATAAAATTAAATAGGATCAAATTTAGAAGCCTCAACTCTGCAAACTGCCTGGATCAAGCTCCAACCTTGAACTTAACATTAGAACAATTCGCTTCCCTCAACAAAGAACAGTTTTTATTGTTCTTTAAAGAATGTAAGTTATATGGATGTATAGTTGTAGATATATAGTTCACATGGTTGCAGATGAAGCGAGTAAAGTATTTTCCCACGACGATTAAAAGTGAATCAACAGTAGCCAAGTCATTGTGCTCTTAATAATAAGGTGAAGTAATTCTGTACTGTTATTGTGAAGAATGAAAAAAAAAAATGAAAGATGGATAACAGAATTTTTTAATAATAAGATGTAGTCGGTTTGTACCTTTACTATGAAGAATAAAGAAATTGCAAGATGAAGAGTAAAATTGAGACAATCTACTTTAAAATTTACTTATTTAAATTTACTTCAAAATCTTATTTTTTGTGGCATCTTGGCAAGGCCATACTTATTAGAACTGCAAGTGAGAGCTTACACGGTTTTCGAATTGACCAATGTTTAGCAGTAGGCCTATATTTTTCTAGTTTTCAATGCTCCCCAATCTTCGTTTTCAGTAAAAATTCTATTTTTCATTTGAATTATCTAACTTTTGGCAGTTTTTCTAGTTTTCAATTTGTCCTCAACTTTGTTTGGAGTTATGGTTTTCTACTACCTTGACAACTATCCTTCGATTACGAAAACGAATAGTTCTACTATATTTAGATAGATTACATCATAATAAAGTGAAGAAAGATTGATGATTGCACGACAAATTACAAGAATAGAAACAGCATCAACAATGGAGATGCGCTTTGATTTATGTTTGTTCTGTTGACAATATTTCTCAATGCCGGTTTTTTTGTCATGCTAGTTGTGATCTCAAGTATTAAATTGGATTAAAATTCGTTCATTATTCAATTTATTGTCAACAGGCATTTTTTCGCCCAAGACCGCATCTATCCCAAATTCAGATTGAACAGTCCGGAGGTAATTTTCATGATTAATTTGAAAACCTGACAGCAATAAGGTCAACCAGTAAATCAGTTAGTCAGGAAATATAAAGCATTTGTTTAGTGGTTGAATGTAGGCGTACAGTATTTAACAAATTAATTTATTGTTATGACGCGAATTTACTGTATAAATTACGGTTAACTTGAAGTTAAGTTACAGTTGACTCATATAATTCCTACACACATTCACTGTCATTATTCAATACTTTATCATCATTATTATCAAGAAGTCAGTATAATTTTATTTCCAAATTGGTACTGAACTATACGGATTATAGACGAGTAGCTGCCAAACATCAGCGCTCAAGTGAGAGACGAGTGAACAACCTGGGGGAATTGAAGATAGGTTATCATTGAATCAAATGTAAAAATGCCTGTTTTCAAACCCATCGTATTTGATAAATATTCAGCCAAAATATTCCAGTAACTTATAAAATCAAAGCTAGGATGTTCAAGAACACTTCAGTTGTCTCTTTAAGAGAAAAGAAACAAAGATAATTTTAATTTGATCCTCTTTCCAAAAGAGAGTGAGATACGTACTGATATAAAATATAATATTGAACGTAAATAGATGAAATATGGAAAATATAAGATGTAAATATAATGTTGTAATTGAATTAAATATTATTTGTGTGAAATAATTCATGTCTCTGGAATAATAATGTTTATCATACATACGATACCGATGGTTACACATAGCGGTTAGAGGTTCAAACTTCAAAATCCTAACCTAGGAAGAAGAGTCTAGCAACAAGATGATGAAAATTCTGATAAAAGTACTTTAATCCAATTAATACATTAATTAAAACACCTTGAAACCACTAAATAATAGATAGCAATAAAGTATTGATGATACCTTGATGATTTAATTGAATTCTATCCCAAAATCGTGTTTTGTCCCTATCTCAAAATGGTTAAAATCCCCCAGGTTGTTCACTCTCTCTCGCCTAGAGCGCGCTGATCAGGTCAATCAGCTACTCCTCTATAGTTGGTTAGCCTAGTTTAATTTTTATTTTGACTTTGTTGCAGGTATCGAAAACGCACGACCAAGACTACGACGCTGACCTGTGGAAAGAGATTTCGTTTTTCGGCAAGAAAGTCACCCGCTACCTGTGCCTGTCCAAGACTGAAGGAATCGCCGACTACATAGTGGAGAATGTGGGTGTCATCGGTGAGAAAGAAATGCCTCCCGACGGCTATTGTCTCATTCCTAAGACTGTTGACTCAGGTGGGCTATCACAATCCTGTAGTTATTGAATAAATAAATAAATAATGATTTATTTTCCAAAATACCTATATCTATTACAAATACAAATTCAAAATATTTACAGTTAATTATACAAAGATTTGTTAGTAAAAAAAATCAAAAGCAAAATGTTACAATATATGTGGTTTTTTGGAAAATTGACCTACTCCGCTATGGCAAGCCATGTCCTGGAGTAGGTTGTGTTGTGTTGGAGTAGTGTCTATTGAATTAATTGAATGGTTCTTGTTTTAATCATCTGGAATCTTCTTCTATTAAAATTAATCGAATTAATTAATTGTACCTAAATTAATTATATAATTTTTGTTCTATCCAATTGGAATTCTTTCCTAGAAAGATTTCATAATATTTTATAATAAAAGCAGCTTTCAAAAAACCAATCCGATTTCCATCATCTCAATTATTCAGTGAAACTAAATTATTATCAGTTAGCCAATTATTTATTAGGGAATTTTTGTGTCTGAATAAATTGAATTGTTGAAATCTGATCATAAGAATTTATAATGATAATATTAAAAGAACTCAGTATCATTATTTGCTGTCTTATTCTAACTTATTTATTTATTATAAACACTAAATTCACTTAAAAAGTAAGATACTCACAAATTATGTGTTGATGCACATTTCGCGGTGCTGTGCCGCATCGTCAGAACACGTGTACAGGTGAACTCGTGTACAGGTAAATTATTTATTTAATTCAGAACAAATAAAAATCTATTGTCAAAGACATATGACAATGTATAGGCCACGTCAAAACATATAACATTATATCAAACATAGTCGCATTACACAGTTCATTACATTTTAAAAGTTCTCCATATTAAACAGTTACTTATAAAAAATCCTTAATTTTGAAGTTTCTCAAAGAAGAATTTCTTATGTCTAGTGGTAACTGATTGTAAAATCTAATTGCACAAGTCCTAAAACTTTCATGACTAGATTTGTAGCGGCAATATTCATTTCTAAGGGTGAGCCTGTTTCGTGTATTGTGACAATGAGTTTGAGAATGACTAGGAAATTAGAGCAAATTGGATTTCACAAATAATAGACATTGAAAAATGAAAATACTGGGTAGACACTTGATTTTCAGTCTAATAAATAAAGATTTGCTATGAGTAAGTGGTGCAGCATTACACATAATTTTGATTGAACCAATTAATTCCTGTTCCATTGCAGAATAGAATTTCTAGCGCAAGAAACAAATCTGCTATCTAATTTCTGCTGACTAATCATCTGCTAACCAATTTATTGTTCATTAAATCAACTTATTTCTCTTGCATTTTGGAACAAAAGCGTTGGTGCAAGAAACAAATCTGCTATCTAATTTTTGCTGACAAATCATCTGCTAACTAATTTATTGTTCATTAAACCAACATATTTCTTTTGCATTTTAGAACAAAAGCGTTGGTGCAAGAAACAAATCTACTTTTTAATTTTTGCTAAATAACTTAATCATCTGCTAACTACATAACCTATATCTTTTCCACATTTCCCATTATGGAAATTGGATGATTCGGCGAAGCGGAACACCCGAAAGGGTCTCCCCGCTAATCAAAGCCATAAGCATAATAATAATCTGCTTACTAATTTATTGTTCATTGAACCAATATTTATTTCTCTTTCATTTTAGAACAAAAATGCTGGCGCAAGAGACAAATCTGCTATCGTTTGACACGTAAGACCCTGGCCAGTTCAACTATCACCGACATCATAATACTGGGAAAAGCGCGGAAAGCGCCCGAGGGCTTTTCGTTAGCCGGAGATGTGAACGGCATGGCGCTTTGTTTCAAGACTGGATCACCTCGATCACCTTCCGAGCTGTCTTCTCCGTCGGGTGCCTCCAATGGATTTGGCCTAGCTGGCATGAACAAACTGGCTTACAAGTAAGTTTTATTGGTTTTAAAAAATCATGTATTTAATTCAGTTGATTTATAGATAGATTAGCTTAGAAAACCTTATTAAGATCATAGCTGAAGGATTGATAGAGGGAAGAAACCGCCGAGGACGACCAAGGATGTCATACCTGCAACAAATTATGAATGACGTTGGCTGCAGTACCTACCACCAAATGAAGAGGAAAGCAGAAAGAAGAGAAGAATGCTGGCGCACTGCTGCAAACCAACCTCAGGGTTGAATACCAAAAGAGAGAGAGAGAGCTTAGATGAAATAGCATTCACCCTACATATTAAAATGTCCATATAATCAGGGGAATCTGGAACTAGATTGATTGATCTTTGATAAACAATTCACGGGGATCACAGTTTGCCCATAATGTCTGCAGTCGAAAAAGGTTTTTTTGTCTGTGGTGATATGCGAAAGCAATGCTTATTAAGCCTGGTCGTCCGCTGGAAGCGTTTTTGTCAGAAAACGACCGAAAGTCCGAAATGCTAACATTAAATCAAATGGCCAGCTGTTCGGACATCGGACCCTTTCTGACAAAAACAGTTCCAGTGGACGACTAGGCTAATACCGGGCCTTCTTTTAAAATGCTGGCCACTTAGCGGAATAGAGCTTTCAGTTAGCACACTTGACAAAACATTCATTAAAGCTTACCGCATATACTACAGACAATAAGCATACAGTTGTGTTGATCGATTAAGGCTAGGCGTACACCGGTTAGTCAAGACAAGACGAGATTAGTCGCGTTTAGTCACAGTACTTCACATAGTTGCTTATGAAGCAACACACCGATTAGTCATTGCATCAGTGTGTGTTGGCCGTATTTTGTTTCTAGTTTTCAATTTTTCCTCAACTTTAGAGTTATGGTTTTCTACTAGCTTGACAACTATCCTTCGATTACGAAAACGAATAGTTCTACTATATTCAGATAGATTACATCATAATGAAGTGAAGAAAGATTGATGATTGCACGACAAATTACAAGAATAGAAACAGCATCAACAATGAATAAGCAGCTATGTGAATTACTGTGACTAAACGCGACTAATCTCGTCTTGTCTTGTCTTGACTAACCGGTGTACGCCTAGCCTAAGAATATCTTGTACATATGTCATGGCTGCTTCTCAATATCTTGTTCCTAATACCGGGTCATCGAAAAACGTTGCATCCATTTTTAAAATTCACTGCATAAAAACCATTAGAGATGAAGTAATAATTTTTATTTTATTGTATGCAGAAAATGTACCTCAACTCGATTTCTAATGTGGTTACCTAAAGGCAAGGTTACTATACTGATAATATCAATCAATCAATCAATCAATATTTTATTGCCAAAAAGAAAAGAAAACAATACAAAAGTAAATCGGTACAACACTAGAATAAAATACAAAATAAATAATTACCTGGAGATTTGATAATGAATTTTAAACCATCAACAATATCATCAACATTAAACCATCAACAATATGGCACTACCGGCAAAAGATATCTTGTGCGCCGGTAGTGAGGTCAGAAGCCACAAAAATTCTAAACCAAATGCATTAGGCTTCTGCAGCATTTAAAAATAATTTTAAAAGCAAATGAATTAAATCAAATTGACAATTTAATGTATAGTAACCTTGACCTAAAGGTAGGTTTCCGTTGATGCGACTCAACTTACTGCAACTCAATAGGAACTTTTTCAAACAAAAACTTGTAGGCTACCTACTCGTATATCAAACACTGAATATTAATTGATAAATACAGTAAATAAACAATATTAATACTGAATAGTACCTATTTTCGCATGGTTATTATTGTCTATTTTTATTCCAAGTTTCATAAGTTGCTATTTTGACTGTTCACAGCAGACGACGGCAGCTGAGTCGCATCAACGACAATCTACCTTAACCATTGTATTTTATTTATACAGGGTGGCGCATAAAGAACGGATCTTTTTCAAAGTGTAATAAAAAAGTTTATTTGAATCATACATTTATCTTCCTAACACCAAAATACTAAGTAGATAACCCAATTTGAGAATTTGTATGAAAAACTCCAGAACACTTCAGTATATTTCAAAAATGACGTAGGAAAGATGGCGCCCTTAATGCGTTAATGCTCATTAAAAGCCTCGAATTAATCCTTAACTTTTGATACAGCAGCAATTCATTCATGTAATGCAGTATTCAAATCTTCAATGTTACGATATTTACGATAGTAAACTTGAACTTCAAGTGAAGAAGAATTTCATGCCAATAAGCTTGACTTGAAACTTTCTACTGAAGCTCCGTTGAACGACGATTGCAGATTCATTCTATTGGAAATATTGTTCAACAGCAAATACGCGATTTTGCAAGGTCAATTGCGCCATTGATACTAAAACTGGATACTTTAACCTACAAAATGGTGTCGCTCTGAGGTCACAGACATCTCTAGTCCACTGATACTATCCTACTCAAATCCATCCGTTCTTTTTGCACCACCCAGTATTATATTTTGTTTGTTTTCATTTAAATTGTGTGTTACATAAATCAATAGTAATTTTTGTTTTTGTTTTGCAGCCTATATCCGAACGGCGATGGCTCTCACCATCTTCATACGACGCCAATCGAGAACGGCGTCCATTATAAGCCGACGCCGACGCCCCCTCCCCCCCATCACTCCCCTGCTCCTCCCGACTACGAGAACCTCATCAGGGTCACCCCCACCCGTCCCGCCCCCAAACCCCCCGCGCCTCCTCCTCCCATCTCAAACTACGCAACTATAACCAATTATCAAGGTGGGTTTGTTTATTACTTGATGCAGTAGACTACAGAGACTGTATAATCACAGTGTGGCCATTTGATGTCACACTTTTGATTGGTTAGCTCGGATAATTCACCATACTTTCACCAATTCCCATAAGATTTGTATTGAAATGATATATGCAAATTCAGTGATTCACTTTTTTTTTCTTTTTATTCTTTTTTTCTGAGGATGATGCCCACATGAGCTCTTGGCTTGTGCGTGGGTAATGAGTGGGGTGATGATGAGATATGACGACTACTTTTTAGGCAGTCAGGACCGACGGCTTAACGTCTCCTCCGAAAGACGGGCCTAAAATTTCATACCTAAAATTTGCCTTTGCCAGTGTTAGTCTTCATTATTTTAGATCAATACTGATTATTTCATTTAAGCCTTTAAATCAATACCAAACGTATAGCAGGATCCTTTTAACTTGTCAGAAAACATATGTTTTACTCGGCCACCAGTACAATACTTGCTGTACTACAAATGCTGAATCTCGCAGATTATTGAAAAGCTCTTTTAAAAAGTTATTCTTTGGAAGGTCTTCTTTAAAAAGGTCTTTAAGACTATAAAGCCTTTTGATTATTGTGTCAAAATTACTGTTTAATTATTACCAAAACAGCTGATTTCTGACAAGTTAAAAGGATCGTGCTATAGAGAAGACTATTTTGTAATGTTTAAAAAGTTAGTTTTGATGTTGTTTCTCTCAAAATAAGTTTAACACCAGGGAAACTCCTCATTATCGCCTTCATAATAAAAGAATGTTATCCAGTTGAAAATTGAATTGAGCTTCAACTTAAATATTGCACAATTTGATAATCGAATTTTTTTGGGGGGTTTCTCACCGTGTACATTATTAACATTCAATGTGTGAAACATTGTTAGCAGGAAAACAATAGTTATTGGTGTTACTATAACAAAAAGAGTAACTGGAGTTACTAGAGTGATTCTTGCTCTAAGTGTAATAGTATTTCACGAACCAGGAGAAAAATGAAACCTAGAAGTCTCTTCTTATTACTTATTTATGATTTGGTTTTCAGGAATCTTTTTCTTAAAAACGAAAATTTCTGCATTTTTTAGGTAAATGTGTATAAATCTCTAAAAGTTGTCCATTTTTGACAATTCTAACACATTCTTTATTTATGTTCCATCAATTGAAATCAGCTGTTCTTGTTTCAGAGCACTTATTCATTTTATGAAACAAAATTGATTGTTGTTGATAATAGTGTTTTTAACAAACTATTTTTCTTCTAAGAAGTTATTTAAAATATTGTTTTTTTTACAGGGTTAGAAGGAGTACCTTTCATCATCAATCCTCGGTTTAATTTCTCCACTAATAAAACCACTGTAAGTACTCGTGATTTGTTATCTCTTCACATTTTTGTTCTAATTCATGTAATTATATACAATCCACTAATTTAACAGGAAAAGGCTAGTTTGAATAGCTAATAGGCAGCTTGTAATGGAGAACAGCAATTAATATTTATTCGCAATGTTGTCATTTATCCTGTTACAATTTTAATTATTTTGTTGTTCAAGTACTCAACTTTTAGTATTTGAAAGATTTGGTAGAAGTATTTCAAAGTAGAAGAATTTTCTGGTAGAAGAATTTAATCTATTGTTGTTTGAAATTATTTTTCAGACTGACGTTCCAGTTATAAAAAGGAGAACGATGTTTGAATTAGAGGAAGAGGTAAGAATTATTTTTTCTCACAATTTTTTTCATTTTTGTTGAAATATTATTGGTCGATTTTAATAACAAATACACATAATTTTCAACCTTGTTCCACTGTCTTCAAGGCTGTGCATCAGCTTAAAAAAATGTATGGTGATATTTTTCAAATAGTATGATAGCTTAATTAATAGTATCCAAACTTTGAAAAATATCACAATAAAAAAGTTTTTTATGCCGATGCACAGTCTTATTATGTATGGATACTATGAATTTCTATTAATTTTAGCTGAAAGGAATAAACGATATATTGTGAAACTTTGTAATGACGTAATTCATTGTCAATTGAGATGCCTTAGTAGAATGAGCAATCGTTTTTATTTATTTTGTTTTTTTTATTCGTTTTTCAGAGCTAAAATTGTGAAACGCTTATAGATGCTTAATAAACGCATAATATGCTAAACGCTGATTAAATGTAAATAATTTCTTATTCTTGGGCATTGATAAATACGTTATCATCATGAGACAAATAAGATATTTATTAGGCAATCATCTCAGTGAAGTATAATACCATATTGTCAACCTACAGTGATATCCATTTAATTTGACGCTTGGCATTAGATAGATAGAGAGATATTATTTCTTTGCCATCGTACTCCACGGTCATCAGCAACGTCAAGAAATGATATCTATCTAATGCCAAGCGTCAAATTAAATGAATGTCACTGTACTGTTACTTTTAATTGATGCACTTGATAAAAGCTCACATTTCAAACTGAAATTTCAGAATCAGTAAACTGATTTTTTATCTTTTTTTCAGTTTGGTTACGACTTCCGACTGGAAAGGCAGTATGTTAACTCGTAATGTTCATCCATCTTGAAAGCTGTGAGTTGGTGATTGCCCTAAAAATAGTCCTAGAATGGCGTTTCCGCCTTTCCCTTTTCAACTATGACATTTGCTAAGAGTCTGTTACTATTTGTGAATATTTTCCCGATTGCAAAATAATGTTGTAAATAGAGAACGAAGCACAGTACTGGATGCCATAAATAAATTTAATGGAACATTGTTGATTAATAAATTCTTGTAGCTTTACTCAATTAATTTTATCCAAGGTAGACTCCTTAGGCCTACATGATGGAGTTTTGTATATGTTTAGTATTTTTGTAGAGTATATCATGAATGTGCTTATTTTATCTCATGGAATAGGATAATATTGTTTCAAAGCTCAATTTTAATATTTATTCCAATCATTTAGATAGAATGGAAGGTTTGTATGATAAATTTTGCTATCCACTGACTAGTGACACTTTCAACAAAATGACTTTCCCATAATTTTAGAACCATTAGTTCCATCTTTACTCTAAACTTCATGGAATGTTTACACAAATTATCTTGTTTCCAATCTCTCACAACTCATAAATTATTATGTGCATTCTGTGTTCAGTTGAACCCTGCATAGGTAGGTTGTATTTGAAATGAAAAACACAATATGGAAATATTTTTCATTAAAGTTAAAACCGCCTTTACTAACTTGGAAATATAATTAAATGGTGGAACCATCATATCAATCGAGCGAATATAATAAAACTGAACATTTCGATTAGAATCTAGTATTTTATCTCAAGCACTTAGCGTGCCTATAAGTAGATCATACATCATTTAAATAAGTACATCATTTAATAGAATTATAGTAACGTCTGTGATTTTCTATTGGACTTGATAAATTGAACTTGTTTAATCTATTGTATTAAGGAAGCTAAACGGATTAATTATTACCGGTTACTTCGTTTTATGGTTGTCACAAAAAATAATGATCAAATTAAAGACTGTTCAGTCTCTCGGTTTCTCAGTCGTTCATTAAAAATTCACGCACCCTTTAACGTTAATAGATCACTGAACGGGTTTATTGGGCCATTAAACAAATTTACCATCGTTGTCCAATAATTTGACTGATTTTTGAAGTAGTGAAATTTTTAATACACGACTGAGAAACTTATCATTTTACAATTAAAGACTAACTCGGTTGATTCTCTTTAATCGCAAACCTCTGAGTTGTAGGTGTGATGAAGTTAATGTTTTTGAAAAGCACAGTTTTTAAAAATGGGAGTCTTCAGAATTTAATAATTACGAAGCTTTTTGGTTTGAAGTAAAATAATAGAGAAAAGTTGATATTTCAAGCATTTATAATAGAAACTTAGTTTGTGCAATAGATATAAACCATCACAATACTGCACAGCGTAGATAAATAATATTTATAAATTTTAAATATTTATTTTGTACTCCTAATCATTTTATTCGGTAAGTGATGACCTAAAGATTACTAGGCTTATGTGTGGATAAAGGGAAGGGTAATGTTGATTTATGAATTGAACGAATACTTGAGTAATCATTTATTATTGACAATTCTTGACAACTATTGACGTTTTTTGACAAATTGACAGTTCATTAATGTATTCCATTAATAAGGGTCTCCCCACCAATAAAAAGCCATACGATAAAAAAAATGTATTCCATCTCAAACATTTCTTGACAACTCAAACAATTCTTGACAGCTATTGACAATTTTTGACAGACAGTTCATTAATGGTATTCCATCTCAAAAATTGAACTGAATTTGGGAATTCTTCTTTTTAAACAATTCAAACGTCCTTTTTGAGTAGAAATATTCTAACTCACTTTATGAATACGATGTTTCGCCTTGATGTAAGGCATCATCAGACCAAATCAGTCAGGTTACTTCTTTGATTATTATAAATTTAAAGTCATCTAATTGTTTTATCAAATCCATAACAATTAATTTAAAATAATGAATTGTTTTATTAAAGTCATTCATCAAATTGTGTCTCCCATTACTTTTAAAGCTTTTCAGTGATTTAAGATACTGCTATTGAATAGAATTTTAAAATTATATTAACGAGTTGTGATTTAATGTAAGCCAACCGTTTCTCGAGATTCAAATTCAGGTTCTGATTAAATGTTTTTGAGAAATTTCTTTGAGAATGGTGTAGACTGAGAAATATCGATAAGTTTGTTATATCAATAAAAACTATCGATAATTTTTGCTTCCAGAAAGTATAACTAGAAAAAATCTTAGAACGGTTTCAAATCTATTCGAGTTTTACATGTTTAACTGCTTTCTATCGCTAGATTGAAACAATTTGCTGAAATGTACATTTTTGACAGTAGCCAAAATAACAGCTTCCTTGTTATAAACTAACTTAGGTGCCAAATATCCAGTCATTTTCATTAGAATGTAGAATTTTTTACGGAATTTTGTGTATCACATAAACATGTAAGCTGTATACCCATTTTTTAAATTGAATGTATTAGTTAATTTTTAAAAAAAACTGTCACAAAATGCACTATGTAGTGTTGCACATAGTTTTAAGATAGGCTTAAAACTGGAACCATGTAAAAAGTTATGAACTGTATCAATATTTGTATAGTTGAAAAGATTAGGAAATGAGTTTATGAATTTATACGATTAGAAGTAGGAAATCGATAAATTTCTCACTTTTCTTGTGTTAAACAAGATTAGATCCCAATTAGATTTGTCTCCCAATTAGATAAGTCATCTAGTTTAAAGGACTTTAAAATGAAAAACATTTAAACTTCCCACCATAGCTGAGAAATTGCTCTGTTTCTGATTAAATCTCGGGTAGCCCATTTATTTATTTTTGAAAAATATTATTGTACCTTTGTTATTTTGAATGTCATTATTAACTCGTACTTGAAATAGATTGAGTGATCGATATAATTTGTATAAAATTTTGCGAGATCTTGAAAGATCTAGAGTCAAATTTATCACTCAATCAAATTTAAATATTATTTCAAATTTATAATTTATTTATTCAAATTCATATTACATTTTTCTAATATAATTCAAATTCATTACATTTCTATTATGAAAACAAATAGGTACTGTAGATGATTTTGTGATGAAAATTATATTCAAAATACGTTGTTATTAATGTTTTGCAGAGCTAATATTCCAGGTCGTTTCATTTCTGGGATAATTTCTCAAAATATAGTTATTTTCTTGAATTTGTGTGAATTATTACGACTAAAGTCAACTATTATAGTTCACAATGCACAATTAATTCATAGGCTACTGTGACATTTCATCTGTAGATAGAAATTTGATGCCATTTTTAATTTAGTTTGCAATTTACGGATCAGTATCATCCATTGAGCCCATGCTTCCTTTTCTTTAGCCGGTTCATTCTTCTCTTGAATTGTACATAAAATTTCAAGTGGAATTTTTTAGTATGGCGTCTGAATAGGGGGGTAACCCCCCTCCCCCACTACGCTCGTTTGATTCAGTCGCCTTCTTAAAAAAATCTACTCTATACTCTATTTGATGTAACTTCCGACTCGATGTAGCACGTATAAGGTAGGAAATAACTGGTTTCCGATACAGAATTTATATCTATTCAAGTAAGTGTTTTCTATCATCAATATTGTTAATTGGAAATTAGTGGCCTATTACATATAAATATAGTGTTATTGCCCAGATCTGTTCATTTTATAATGATTGTTGAATTTATGTAACTATCACAGATTTATTAAGAATTGTTGAATTGAATGTTTGATAATTTATTAGTGAAGGTGAGCTCATAGATAAGCAGCGCAATCAAGTTAATAAAGAGATCAATCAAGAGATAAAGTTAACAATCAGGAGTGCAAAATATTAAAATGTTATATTGAGAAGAATATTATTTTATATAATTACTGGCAGCAATGTACCAACTATATACTTTTACTATTGTACTATTATACTTTTAGTTTATACTTATATTTTAGTCTTATTGCTGTATTCAGTATGTAATAATGTATAATCTTGTACACAACTAAGGCTAGGCGTACACCGGTTAGTCAAGACAAGACGATTAGTCATTGCATCGGTGTGTGCTGCTTCATAAGCAACTATGTGAATTACTGTGACTAAACGTGACTAATCTCGTCTTGTCTTGTCTTGACTAACCGGTGTACGCCTAGCCTAATACTGAAGAACTGCTCCCGCACACAGACGACATAGTCTATGCGGGTTCTATTATTCTTTTTTTTTTAATTGTAATGTGTATTGAATAATTGTATTATGTGAATAAATAAATTGAAATTGAATTGAAAATTGAATTAAAGCCGAATCTCTGTCGGTTAAGGCTAGGCGTACACCGGTTAGTCAAGACAAGACAAGACAAGACGTTTAGTCACAGTAATTCACATAGCTGCTTATGAAGCAGCACACACCGATGCAATGAATGATCAGTGTGTGTTGCTTCATAAGCAACTATGTGAATTACTGTGACTAATGTCGTCTTGTCTTGTCTTGACTAACCGGTATACGCCTAGCCTAACTTGAAATGCTTTGTGTGTGTCTGTGCTGTAAATAGTCCGGAAATTGTATAACAAGAAATATTTATTCTTCTATTTCTCTCCCCAGTATGCCGTTACAGCATTGGAGTAGCCTCAGTCAATTTTTTTCCATTTTTCCATCTCTGGAACCGTCTTTCCTCTTCTCCTTCCTATCTCCTCAATCCAATCCTCATATGAATACCTCAGGCGTTCCACCGTTCTTCTTTCCTGTATTCTAAGGCAGCTCGTACACCGGAGCAATAAGCAATAGGCAATTAGCAACACTTGGATCATATGATCGTCTACTCTATAGAAACAAATAGTCCAATGCACACCTAAAGCAGCTGTTTCGGTGTGCATTGAACTATTGGTTTGTATAGAGTAGACAATCATATGATCCATATGTTGCTAGTTGCCTATTGCTTATTGCTCCGGTGTACGACCGGGGTAACATCAACACTGCGTAGGGGTAGGCGATCCCATCGCGAGTAGCTGTTTGCTACAGCAGTCAGCCACTCCAGAGCCCTTCTCCCATTTTCCTTCTTCTTTTGCTCTGGAACTATACCATTTCGGTACTTTCCTGTTATAGGACACGTCTACTCATCTAGAGATATCGATAGTCGATATCGATAACCAATAAGGTTATGTTAAGCTATATTTTTCTCATATCGATACTTTTGAAGCTCGATATCGACTATTGATATCTCTAGATGAGTAGACGTGTCCTATAACAGGAAAGTACCAAAATTTCTAGAGTGGCACTTTTCCACTGACTTAGCTTTGTGCCATTCTCTATAGTGCATGACTTGTTGGGTGGCGGGGTCGCATCATGCCTAAACAAGATGTACTTTGCCCCCTGATCAGTCATGCACTGCATTCTGTCCTTTCGGCCTTCCTTGGTCATTCCTCTCTTCTTTTCAATCAATCAATCAATCAATATTTTTATTGCCAAAAAGAAAAGAAAACAATACAAAAGTAAATCGGTACAACAATAAAGTAGAACAAAATACAAAATAAATAATTACCTTGAGATTTGATAATGAATTATAAATCATCAACAATATCATTAACAATATGGCACTACCGGCAAAAGATAATCTTTATTTCTTTATTTTTCATAATTGTATTTTCAAGCTTTTTACCCCGGAGGCTGCTGGTCATTGGGCTCCTCTCCGGGACCCTCTTCCTTCTGTTCAGAAGGCTCATCATCTTCATCCCCAGGTGGATCATAACCACCTGTTGCATCTCCCTGACATCCGCCACCACTTGGGCCCGGTGGGTTTTCATCTCCTCCGGAGCCACCTGCAGGTACAACCAGTGCCAACTGGTTTCAAAGGAAACAAAAAGAACTGAACAACTAGCCGAGGAAGGACTGGGTGTCTCATCTGCTGTTGCTGCAGATGAGCACAGTATCTGCAGATGCCTCCGGAGGAGATCAAGACCCGCCGTACCCAAGTGGTGGCGGATGTCAGGGAGATGCAACAGGTGGCAATGATCCACCTCGGGATGACGATGATGAGCCTTCTGAACAGGAGGAGGAGAAGGAAGAGGGTCCCGGAGAGTAGCCCAATGTCCAGCAGCCTTCGGAGCAAAAAGCTTCTGGCACTGGTACTGAATCATCTGAGTTACCGTACTTGAGTCAGTCTCTTCAATATCTGTACCAAACTGATTGATTATTAAAGGTGATGCATCACTGTCTTCACTATCCACCATCTCCTCAGAACGTTCTTCTTCTTCTTCTTCCTTCTTATTCTTCTTCTTCTTTCTTCTTCTTCTTCTTCTTCTTCTTCTTCTTCTTCTTCTTCTTCTTCTTTCTACTTCTTCTTCTTCTTCTTCTCTTCTTCTTCTTCTTCTTCTTCTTCTTCTTCTTCTTCTACCTCTACTTCTTCTTCTTCTTCTTCAGTGTTCAGTTCTTTAACCACCTTAACCATCTTGCATTCACAGCACAGACACATACAAAGCATTTCAAATTATATAGTCTGGCAACAGACAAAAGAGCCTCCGAAATAAGAACTCTACTGCGCAGAGAGAGCGCACTTTACCCCGGTCGTACACCGGAGCAATAGGCATTAGGCAACTAGCAACATATGGATCATTATGATGGTTACTCTATACAAACCTATAGTTCAATGTACACCAAAACAGCTGCTTTAGGTGTGCATTAGACTATTTGTTTCTATAGAGTAGACGATCATATGATCTTGATATTGCTTATTGCTTCGGTGTACGAGCTGCCTTATTCAATGCTGCAGTTTATCTCACTCGCTCACTAGAGTAGTGGTACTATGTGATACTGTATCACTTACGTGATTCGATGCGCGAAGGTTCTTTTGTCTGTTGCCAGACTATAACCGACAGAGATTTGGCTTCGGTTGGTACACCTGCTGCCAGCCGAACCAACATAATCATATAAAATAATATTCTTCTCAATATAACATTTTAAAATATATAACAGGGTCGGATTTTACCATTGTAAGATAGGAACAAAACACGATTTTGAGATAAAATTCAATTAAATCATTAAGGTATCATCCATCCTTTTTTGCTGCCTATTATTTAGTGGTTTCAAAGTGTTTAATAAATCTATCAATCAGATTTAAGTATTTTTATTAGCATTTTTGTCATCTTCTTGCTATACTCTGTTACAATGTTTGAAGTTTAAACCTCCCGCTTTTTGCAACAAAAGCTTATGTTTGATTGTAAACTATTTCTCAATAATTCATTTTTTCTATTTAATTCATCATCAATAATTTTGTAGTAGCCTCTTGATTGAAAAAAGCTGGACTTTCAATTTCTCAACATGAAACATTTGAATAACTTATTAATTTAATTATTATATTATTCTAAAGTATTTAGTGATTTTATTATTGTTCAAATACGCCTATACATTGATTTAGTAACTGCAATTTATTGAGAATCTTATTTCAAAAATCTACGTAAGAAGTCTCATAAAATTCTTGTATTATTTATTGTATGTAAATGATATATTTAGAGTTTATTTTGATTTTTGTAAGCAATATAGGTTTGATTATGTGTTTCATCCAGATTGTAGACTTTGAATTGTAATTATTTATTGTAATGATAATTGTAAATTATGTAAGCAATTTGTATAGAATGTAGAGACTGCATTTTAATGAGAATTTTATTGAATAAATAGCTATTTTAACATGCTTCATTTATTTACTATCCGAATTGAAATTTTATATTTTTAATTGAAAATGTTGATTTTTTTATGACTGAAAATTTAGAAATTTATAAAGTAGTCACTCATTCTCTTCAAAGTAATAAGTCGGTCAAAAGACCTTTTGAACTTATCAAGAGTTAATCTGAAGTTGACAGGATTCGATCTTTTCAGAAGAAAAGTTTTATTAGCTGTTGATGGAAACTTGAAATTTCTAAAAAGACAATGCATAATATTCTTTGGCAAGAAAATTACGAGAATCAGTGGAAAATATTTGTTAACGCCTTCAAAATAGCTATTGGGCAGCTATTCATAGAATACACATATGTGCTTTCATAGACTACTAGACTAATGTCTTGTCAAACACTTAGGCTAGGCGTACACCGGTTAGTCAAGACAAGACGAGATTAGTCACGTTTAGTCACAGTACTTCACATAGTTGCTTATGAAGCAACACACCGATTAGTCATTGCATCGGTGTGTGCTGCTTCATAAGCAACTATGTGAATTACTGTGACTAAACGTGACTAATCTTGTCTTGCCTAACCGGTGTACGCCTAGCCTTACGGATTCACATATAAAACGAAAAAAGTAGAGCAGATAGAGTTGAGCCTTTTAAGGCACCCCTCTTTTATTCAGTGTGATAGGCCTATTGGATTCCTTTCCACTAAAAAGTCGTATCTTCTGCAGTCTATTTGTCAAGTACGATTCAAACCGACAAATAGCATTTTCTGAGAAATTGATTGACTTCAAAATAGCAAGAAGAATGTCGTGCTACACACTTCGCCAGCTTACACATTGGTGCTTCAGACTTCGTGTCTTAAGTCATGAATGTCTTAAGACAAAATGTCTGAAGCACCAATGTATAAGCTGGCTTAAATTCCACTACTTCACAGTCCAATACATTGGAATGTATTTTGGTTATAGGCCTACTCGTAGATAATGTATTCAATGGAATAGCTTGGATTTTATGATTGAAACAAGATAGTTTTCCGTTATTTATTAATTTTATAGGCCAATTTACATAGTTTATTATAAATTATTTACAATGATGATAATTATTTATTAATTTCTATAATAACAATATCATTGGAAAATTCGTTCAAATGAAATAATATTCTCATGTTCACCTATTAAATTACTATATGAAATTTTAATAAATATTTCAAATATCAACACAGCACTTAATAAATAAGTTGTTTACGAACCTAATACCAAATACATAACCAATTCTTCGAATAACACTCAATCATTTATCAATGATGGAAATAATAAAACGTTTTCAACTTTTGTACAATTAATGTAATGGAACACAGTTCACTTACAAGTACAGCCAACATTATAATAATAATTATTTAGATTAGAGTTTACTTCGCAACAAGGCAATATTGATTCAATTGGAGCAGTTTTGTTTGTCAATAATAATTCACACAGAATAATTGTTGATGGGTTAGCCAAATATATTGAAAACGATACAAATTTCGGATTTTTATCAAAAAACTGTAATAATTGTAATTATTTACTACTGGGAAACACAACAGTAACATATTTCAGACATAGAACACCCGATATTGTTAACAAGCACTCAGGTGAAAACAAGGACTGTACAATAACTGATGAGTAGTGTGTGTGGTATGAAGAAGCACTCTATCAAAGCAAATAGAAAAATTGGAAAAGTTAATACAAATTTTTCGCCTTTACAATAAAAAAAGGACAAGTAGTAGTATTTTATTAGTAGAAGTATAAGAGAGAAAGAGAGAGAGAAGATAAATGGAGGAGATTAGAAGGATGGATGTTGAAAAGAAGCTTTGGACTGGTTGATATATTTTCTAAAAATTTAATTCACTCGCAAGTTATCGACTGCTGGAAGGATTCAACGCAACTCGGCCAGTCTAGAGATTATAAAAAGAGCGAATTCATTCAGTTCGTAGTAGAATGATTAACGTTAGTATTATACCTATTAATTACCTACTCCATCTTGGTAGGAAGGTTCTGCATTGCTCAAACAACACAGAATGCCAGAAGCCAGTTTGAGGACTACAAATGTTCAAGAAAATGTAAATGTATTCAGTGGAACATTATCTGAAGGTTTATGAATAATTATTATCGGCTATTATGACAATACTTGTGAATATAATGACGTCAAGTTTTCACGATGCGTACAAATTTCAACAGTAAAATAATTAGACTGATACCATAATTCGCCTTTGCAAACAAATTGTAACAATTATCAAAATAGAATGTACAATAATAATATCGTTAATAAATTCATCAAGTTCTAAGTTAATTAAATATTACAGGAACAATTTTTAAGTGGTCCGTTTTTACTATATACAATAGACGATACTGGCTATAAATAATGAAAAACAATCAACTTTAATAAGAATTAGATATTCAAATTTTAAGGCAATCATTGATTAATATGGTGTGATTTAAAACGTTTCAATTACACAAGATGAAATGTTCAATATTCTTAAGATTACACTTACCTAGATACACTAAGCACTTATACCAATAACAATCGATAACATTATTTGCACTTTGATAATTATGAGAACAATCGATTTTATTGTATGGAAATCAAGTGAGAATTTTGTAGCATGAAATATCACATGATGTTAATTTACAAAAGATCTTAATTTTTTCGTATCATAAATACGTTCTTCTCTCTGCATTAATTTCTTTAATTAACTTACATTAATTAACTTGCATTAATAACTTACTTGTTATCATGTAGTACAGTTGGTTTTGCCGTTCACAAATTAATATAGAAAAATGTTTTAGCCAAATAAATTGAACCCAATATGTTCGAAAATATATTTAAAATGTTGTCAAAATTGAAACAATATCACTCTTATCGGATTGGCTAGAGTTTTGGAAATTCAACAACAATAAAATTAAATAGAATTGTGGTACCAGTCGTCAGATAAACTACAATAATAACAATAACATGGAAATATCAATCATACTGTTCAACAATGCTACAAGATTTATTAGAAAGTAAGTGAAACGAATCGAATATGCTACAGTATAATAATTGTAATAAAGTTGTATTTGTAATAAATTGGTTCCATTTTTCCATACCGGAAAGTTTCGTTTGAAGAGATTAGACTTGTACTGAGAACGTGTTAATTAAATAGAGTGTGTTGGTTTGGTTATTTTCAGTCGATTATTTTTAATGAAACGAAGATTTAAAAACGATGTCTCTTATTTTACTATGGATATATTAATTTAGTTATCAAATCAGAGGTGCAAATGCTAGTCATCCGCAGCTTATTTGTAATAATAATAAATTTATTGTGAAGCATGGGAGATGCGCCAGAAGAGTGTAGTAATGTAGGTTTCGGCATTTATAATTTGTTAGCAACAATGTCATAAACGATCTGTATTCAAATAGATTAACGTAATTAGTAATAGATCTTTGTACATCGGATTAGATTCTATAGAATATTGTAACCGTAGTTTATTCTCAAAAATATTCTGAACACAATATTAATCTCGCGAATATTTGTATCTATATCACCAACAAAACGTTATATCAGTGACGATGAAGAGATGATTGAAATTGATGCAATAGTTGACTAACGCTAGAGGTATTCATTTGCTAAACGATGACTAGGCCCGCCCTCTATCGACCTGGTCAATCTCGCCTAGAATCCGAATAGGTTTTATCATACAAAACGACGTCTATCAACCTAATACGCTCTGATTAGAACAAAACAGATCAACTCACAAACAGTAATAAGGCATCTTTGTTACGAGTTTATAATAATTTATAATAATAAAACATCGGGAGAAGAGAGTCCACACAGCAAGGGCGGATTATGATACAAGGAGAGGAGCAGCAATCATCCATACCATATTAGCGCACATGTTTGCTAACGATAAGCTAAGAAAAATCAGCGATTGTAATGTACGGTACCCTTTAAATAGTATTCAGACTCCTGTTATCGAGAAAACAATGTGATAACGATATGAGATGTAGCGATCTAGGGTCGAGAAAACACATGCATACCTTCACTCACTCACACAACAACTCCAACACTGTCTGTAGACGTACACTACCGCGCACATATCTTTGTATTATTTATAATATATTTATACACAAGTCCTCACGCTCTCTTATACTGAGCACCATTAAAATGTTTGCCGTTTTCAGTATTATCACAGAAAATGAAAACGAAACGAACGAATCACTGTATAAAGCACTTAAGGGGCGTTAGAAATTTATGAAATACTATCATAAATTTATGAAATTTATGAAATACGTATTATTATTATTATCGATGAAACGACGACTCACGTTGTCCTAGTCTTGGATTTATTTTTCACAGCTAGCAGCAACTTTAACCCGCACCGGTTGGTTTACACCACACTAGTCAATTGCTAGAATCGTTTGTCTCTCTCGGATAGCATGTTGTTCTAACATTTTTGTACTCCACCAACAATTCCAATCAAATAACAAATCAAAAAGGAAATTGAATTGAATGACTGCCTTTATTTTCACCTGGGAGGACGAAGTTAGGGCGCAGTCGGCCCTCTCTTACACTTAACCCTCTGTGAAATGAAACACAGCTGTTGGCTGGTTGCACTAAAATGGATTAAAGTTAATCTTCGATTAATAGACTGAATTCCAATCAAATAACAGATCAAAAATTAAATGAGACTCAGCTGTGGACTTGTTGGACAAAAGTGGATTAAACTTAATCTTCGATTAACAGCCACAATTAACGTTGTTGATTGAAGATTAAGCTTACCATATTATGATCAAGATTGGTTAAGATTAAAATTAAGATTGAAGAGTTGATTAAAATTAACATATAGTGGTATTTTTTTTAATTTAGCGGATGGCATTTCATTTTACGTTTCCATGGTAACGGGTGATGTTCTGTTGATTTTTTTAAAAATATGTTTTTTACATGTTATATACAGTATTTATGTGAAAAAATTCAACATAATATCACCCGTTACCATAGAAACATTAAATGAAAGTAATTCACCAACCTCCAAATTAAAAAATAGTACTATACCTTTGTGAAACTGGAACTTAGTTTCTCAGCTCACAAGCAATCCATTTTATACTATTTGTAATCAAACAACAATTCTGTTGCAATCAAATATGATAGATATATAGGGGCAGAAGCATACTTTTGCTTAATGTGGATGAAATTTAATATTACTATTAATTGGATGAATTGTCTAATATTTGTACTCAATCCACAATTCAGTTCCAGTGATCTAAAGAACATTATTTTTATCAATATGAATTGAATTTTCTGTAATATTGAATTTTTCAAATAATTGCATAGCAATCAACGAGAGAGCTTAGAAAATCCATGAATAGTTGAGGTACTTTGGATGATAATGTAATTGAAAAACAATCAAATTTCGATATCCCAACTTTACAGTCTATATATTCTAATATTTGAAGAAGGGAGATGGAAAATTGATGTAATCAAATTAATAACGTATACTTAATATTTGATTGGAAATATTGATGAGAATTATTACCAATGTATAATAGACCCCAGTTTAATTCCTAAACGGATAAAGTATTGCTCAAATACCAGTAATTAACAGTAACAGTAAATACCAGTAATGGACTGATTCATAATTATTCAAGTAAACAAGAGGAACAACAATAAATTTCGAAGAACAAACTTCTGGAAATGTAATACTGTATAGGGAAAAGCATATTGAATTCATGTTTTCCATGAAAGTATAAAATTATGAGTTGACTTCTTTAGTTTTTGTAGTTCAACTTATTTAGTAAGTTACTTCAACTACTTTTTCACAATAGTTTTCAAAGGACTCACTGTAGCCGAACGCGCGTTTTCGACTAAAAGCAGAAAATCCTTCAAAAATAATGTCGCGAAAAACAGTTGCGGAAATTTTAAATAAACATGAAAAATGTACTCAATTGTTCTGAAAGATCTCAAGGATAATTACTGTACTACCACCAAATTTTGATTTTTCAATTTAATAATACTAGCCGATAAAAATCTATTAGAGTTGAAAAATCAAAATTTGAAGGTACCACAACCATTCTTCAGAAGATCTTTCTGAACTGAATTTCATACGATTTTCGTGTTTATTGGATGAAAAATCAAGGAGGAGGGGAACCGGACCCCTTGGTTCAACAGATTATTAAAACGTTAAAAAGCTAGGAGCAGCTAGACCGATTCACAGTAGAACTACTGAAATAATATTATTATTATCATCTGCAGTACGTGATTCCAGTCTGACCTTGAATGAACGTACTGTGAACTGGAATTGGACAGAAAGTTTATCGAAAACAGCTGAGTCATCGCTTCTATGCAAACAGCTTGTTTTGGCCGTCTCTCGACTCCGTGAACAGAGTATAGTGTAAAGTGGATTATCAACTTGCAGTTCCTCAAGGAAAGTTGAATTGAATACTCAACTAAGCATACTCAGGGTCGCTTTCCCCAACGCTGCTTAAGTAATAACAGCTGACGCTCAATTTTTTCTCTATACTTTTACTATTCTCCGAATGAGGCTTAAGCTAGATGTATTGAAAGCAGCGTTGGGAAAAGTAATATATATAATATAATATAATAATAATATAATAATAATAATAATAATAATAATAATAATAATAATAATAATAATAATAATAATAATAATAATAATTTCGTGTAACCTGGCTGGCTCAGGTCTGATTTGTGTCAGAGTTTTCAGGTCACTCCTGATCAGTTCAGGGTCTCTGACGTGACTTAACGACTGTTTTTAGGCAGCCGGGACCGACGGCTTTTTCCTCTAAACACATGGCTCGAGCTAAAATTTCACGGTCTGACCTGGGTTTGAACCAGGACCTCCAGGTTACAAAGTAACCTACAGTATATGTGAATACTGTAATATGTGAATACTATACTGTATTTGAGCATCACTTTGTCAGATCTTCAGCTACATTACATAGAACGCCCAGAGTGGCTTGGACCATAAACACGAACATTGTAAACGGTCCAAATGACCAATTAAAGAGGCTGTTTAAAGAAGAGAGAGAGAGACAAACGACGACACAATTGGCGTGTCACTTGTTTGTCATCATCACAGAGTGTTATGATGACCCGATCAGCAGCTGCTGCTACCTGCCAGCAAGGGCTAGCACCAGTCGTCGTCGTCTGAGTCGCTGTGTCGCCGCTGCGGCGCCGCCGGCTGCAGTTGCGGCTGCCGCGTGGCACCCCCCGCTGCGGCACCGCCCGGCTTGTAGCCGTTGGGCACCGGCGACGGCAGCAGTCGGCCGCCGCGGCCGATCGCCACCGCTTGCTCGAAACTGCAACGTCAGCAAATCGACACACACTGTGTTAGTACAGGAAAACATGATAGACAATAAAAAGATTGGAAATAAGTGTAATGGAGATTCAAACTTTGCTGAACATTTGATAACAAATAATCATAAGTTCAAGGCCGAGGAGAATGTTGAGTTTCTGCATTTTAATAACAAGGGCAGAAGTCTCAACATACTGGAAGCTCTAGAAATAACTAGGATAACAAAAGATGATCAACAGCTGAGTTTGAATGACCAAATTCATTTCAATCAATACAACACCACAAATCTCATTTTATCATAATTTGTTAGGCAGGTATTACGGTATTAGTTTATTCCTTTGTTTTTCTTATCCTTCCGTAATACTGTTTCATTTATTTCTTAGTTTATTGTAGCTATTTATTGTTCTTCAATTGTGTTTTCATTTTGAATCGCCATTTTGTAATGCTTGAATGAACCGCTAATCGGGGAGGAGTTTGTCTAGGCCAATGACAACCGTTCACGGTCATTGGCTAGAGCGTCTACCAATAGCGGTGCTTTACCGTTAGTATAAATACTGCTGCTCTGTACGTTAAATTTTCAGTTTACCAGAGATTGATAATGATGTAACAACCGAAACCGGTATCTCGATATTATAATAAATCAGTGGTTTGACAACATCTTGTCTTTTCATTTATGATAGACAATAATCATGTAACATACAATATTGGAGTTTGAACTATTCGTGCAAAATCCTGGCAATTTTGGTGTTAAACGTGACAAAATACTGGGTGGCGCAAAAAGAATGGATAGTTTTGAGTAGGATAGTATCAGTGGACTAGAGCTGTCTGTGACCGCAGAGCGACACCATTTTGTAGGTTAAAGTATCCAGTTTTAGTATCAATGGCGCAATTATTGACCTTGCAAAATCGCGTATTTGATGTAGAACAATATTTCCAATAGAATGAATCTGCAATCGTCGTTCAACGGAGCTTCAGCAGAAAGTTTCAAGTCGAGCTTATTGGCATAAGATTCTTCTTTACTTGAAATTCAAGTTTACTATCGTAAATATCGTTTCATTGAAGATTTGAATACTGCAATACTTGAATGAATTGCTGCTGTATCAAAAGTTAAGGACCAATTTGAGGCTTTTAATGAGCATTAACGCATTAAGGGCGCCATCTTTCCTATGTAATTTTTGAAATATACTCAAGTGTTTTGGAGTTTTTCATACAAATTCTCAAATTGGGTTATTTACTTAGTATTTTGGTGTCAGGAAGATGAATGTATGATTCAAATAAACTTTCTTATAACACTTTGAAAAACATCCGTTCTTTATGCGCCACTTTGTAGTACAAAACATATTTAGGAACTGACCTGAGCGGCACGGCGGCGAGATGCGTGGGTGAGGGATTCAGCTTGGGGAAGTTGATGGATGCGGGCCGCAACTGCAGCGTCGACGGCTTCGACGGCGTCGGCGGCAGGCGTCTACCCTGGCCGCGTCTTGTCACCAGCACCGGGTAACTGAAACCACACAACATTGCGTCAACAAAACACACCCGACAATATAGGGACCGACGCTTGAGTGACAAAAAAATTGCAACAATCCATGATCCCCTAACCCCGGTCGTACACCGGAGCAATAAGCAATAGACAACAAGCAACACATGGATCATATGATTGTCTACTCTATACAAACCAATAGTTCAATGCACACCGAAACAGCTGCATTAGGTGTGCATTGGACTATTTGTTTCTATAGAGTAGACGATCATATGATACAAATGTTGCTTATTGCCTATTGCTTATTGCTCCGGTGTACGAGCTGCCTAACAGTACTTTATGCAATGGTTATGTACAGAGTGATTCAAAAAGAATACCACAACTTTAAAAACGTGTATTTAATGAAAGAAACATAATAGAACCGTCTGTTATACTTCATTACAAAGAGTATTTAAAGAAGTTTTTTTGCTCACAAACAAGTTCAGAGATGTTCAATATGACACCCTCCAGACACTCGAGCAATATCAACCTAAAACATCCCTCAAACTCGTTCCACACTCTCTGTAGTAGCATATCAGGCGTAACAGTTTGGTAAACTGCAGTTATTTCTTGTTTCAAATCATCAATATCCATCCACCATTGATGATTTGAAACAAGAAATAACAGCAGCTTACCAAATTGTTACGCCTGATATGCTACAGAGAGTGTGGAACAAGTTTGAGTACCTATCAGGTTGATATTAGTCGAGTGTCTGGAGGGGGTCATATTGAACATCTCTAAACTTTTTTGTGAGCAAAAAAAACTTCTTTAAATACGCTTTGTAATGATGTATAACAGAAGGTTCTATTATGTTTCATTCGTTAAATACACATTTTCAAAGTTGTGGTATTCTTTTTGAATCACCCTGTATTACAAGAGCCTTCAAACCGCAAGTGAGATACAAGTTTAAAATACGAGCGAAGCGAGTATTCTAAGCTATCTCACAAGTGGTTTAAAGACCAAATACACAACCATTGCATACACCATTTTATCGACGACCAACAAAAACAACAATATCAACATTGAAACTAACCTAACATTGAAACAATCGAAACTAACCTTGATTCAAATGACCATGTTTCATCTCAATGTTGACCGTATAGGTTAGGATTAGGACAGATAAACACACGCATTAGCGGTTTGATGAAATCAGCTGTGATTTTATTTAGTTCCATATTCCAGTATTTTCAAAACTGGATGCTGGATCTGATTGAACTAGAAACAATAGTGTTATAATGTAGTGAGTGTTTACATTACGATACAAGTTTCAAATTCCATTTCGAAAAAGAGCTGTTTTATGTAATTAATCATTATATTCATGCGAAAAAACACAGGAGTCGGTTGAAGGAAATTGATTGAAACTAAATTTTGCTGTAATAATTAGAATTAGACAGAAAGTGATCTAGAATAGAGATGTTACGATTCGTAGAAGAGAGATGTCCCATTCCCATCAAGACCCTGTCTTTCCCGGTTAACAATGGGCCATCTCTCCATCTCTCTCTTCAATTTCTCGAATCCGTAACAATACTATTGTAACCAGATTTAACGATTGAAAAGTCACCAGTCAAATGGGTGTGACTCAGAGAATGACGTATTATTACAATATATAAACTAAGGCTAGGCGTACACCGGTTAGTCAAGACAAGACGATATTAGTCACGTTTAGTCACAGTAATTCACATAGTTGCTTATGAAGCAGCGCACACTGATGCAATGACTAAATGGTGTGTGTTGCTTCATAAGCTACTATGTGAAGTACTGTGACTAAACGTGACTAATCTCGTCTTGTCTTGTCTTGACTAACCGGTGTACGCCTAGCCTAATGTAGCCTACTTGGCCTGCTCTCATTTCCAGGATTTTCTTTCAAGATAGAAGGAGATGGGATATTGCAACTATTCAATTGCTTTTTAAATCATAATAATTTATTGAACGAAATTCGTAATTAATAATGCTATAAAAAATACTCTGAAGACTTCCGCTACTGGAATATTGAAACGGCCACTGCGGAAGTCTTTAAAGACTAATGCCCGGTTTTTCAGTCGCTCAATAGACAGTTTATGGATCCAATAGCACTATTGAATCAATAACCATGTGTTTTCAAATGCAAAAAAAAGTTATTGGTTCAATAAGTTTATTGAACGACTGAAAAAGCGGGCATAACTCTAGTATTTTACACAGCAGAGTATTTTATAGATATATAATGCAGCTCGTAGTCAAAAATCATCAGAGCTTAGTAGAATTATAAACATTTCGGCATCATTGTGCCATCTTCAGTGTACTATGAAACAAGTTTCAAGTTTCTATGCCACAATGATGCCGAAACATGTTTGTAAATTCTACTAAATACAGTGATATTTTTTGACTACATTCCAGTGTTTTCATTATGTATTATAAATATGACAACATCTCACCAGACACTGTGTCAGAAGTATTTCATAGCATTATTAATTATTACGAATTTCGTTAAATAAATTATTTTACTTTTTTTAAGTTACAGCTTTCAAATAACTCACAAACAGACCTGCGTGTTCATGCGAGTGTTATATCAATTAATTTTGTTCACAACATTGTAAATATTTGATGTAATGCTGGAAACAAATGGATAAATTTGAATTTGAAATAGGTATAGCAGGATTCTTTTAACTTGTCAGAAAACAGCTGATTTAACGTTAGTAAACGAGCGTACATCAATCAGCTGTTTTCTGACAATTTAAAAGAATCCTGCTATAATGAATGTAAAGTATATTTTTGATGTATTGCTGGAAACAAATGAATAAATTTGAATTTGAAATAGGTATAGCAGGATTCTTTCAACTTGTCAGAAAACAGCTGATTTAACGTTAGTAAACGAGCGTACATCAATCAGCTGTTTGTTCTGACAAGTTTAAAAGAATCCTATATAATGATTCTTTCAATGTAAAACAGCTGATTTGATGTAAATTGCTGGAAACAAATGAATAAATTTGAATTTGAAATAGGTATAGCAGGATTCTTTTAACTTGTCAGAAAACAGCTTATTCAACGTTAGTAAACGAGCGTACATCAATCAGCTGTTTGTTCTGACAATTTAAAAGAATCCTGCTGCTATAATGAATGTAATGAATGTGATTACCTGTGCTGGTGACCGGCTCGCTGCGCCCTAGGCGAGGGCGACCGCGACCGCTGCTCAAGGGAGGTGGTGCCGTACGCGCCGCCCCCCATGCCAACGCGCGTCATGTGCATGCGACCGCCCCCGCCCCCACCCATGCCGGGGCTCGGCGACCGGGCCGGGCTGGTCGATGCCGACCACGAACCTGAAGAATTCAAATTCAAATTTCAAAAGAAAAATCACATCACATCGTCTAAACCACACTTCAAAATCGTTATGAACTTATAACAGTATAACATCAAGCAAACACGACATTCAGCCGCAAAATATGACTGGATATAATCTTAATATTTGATCATTTTCATGAATTTTAGATAGTAAATGCACACTTTACCCATCCATGCAACAATTATAACTTTTTATTACATATGATCCAATGTTGCTTATATGTTGCTTCATAAAAGTTACCTTATACCTTACAATATTTTTACAATATTCACATCAGGTAAACACGACTGTCCAAAAGTTGATTTTCAATAATAAAGAAAATTGGAAAAATTGACTTATTCCCTTTTACCCGGAGACCGTCCAATTTATAATCAGATTCATTTAATTTGCCGCTTGGCATTAGATAGATACATAGATAGATGGAGAGATATTATTTCTTTGCCATCGTACTCTATGGTCATCAGCAACGTCAAGAAATGATGACCGTAGAGTAAAATGGCAAAGACATAATATCTATCTATCTATGTATCTATCTAATACCAAGCGTCAAATTGAATGAATCTGAATATAGTATTTCTTTTGTAATTTGGCGAATGATTTTCAACAGCTGATGTTGAAAATTACATTATTCTTATAAATTATCTATATAATTCTAACAAATAGTTACCAATCAATTTATTCAAGAGAATTTATGAATAATTTATAAGAAGAAAACAAGTCTAAATCAAAATGGTTCTAACACTAAAAGACCTCTTAGCGAGGGTGGAATAGTAAATGAGCCAACACATATAACTATTCTAGGCATTCTATTGATAATAAACACAATATCAAGTGGAAATAATAATACACATGAATGTGGAAAACACCAATATATATTATGAATTAATAGGAAAAAACCTGGAATTTGAGATAATCTTGCTACACAAAGTATTGAACATGCCAGAAATTAATAATGGAATAATCATTCTGGGGTTTTAAGAAGTAGAAAATAAGTTGTTCCTTCAAGATTACGGACCTCTAATACTCATTGTAGAGTTCATAGAAGTGAAAATGGGTGTTCTGCAAGTAAGGGTTGTTCCTATTTTGTAGATCAAAAGATATTTCAAACATTGATTCAATGATTTGTTCCATCTCCAAATGAAAATGTGAGGAATATGATACTTTGTAAAGGCATCTTTAAATGATAAAAATTTTCATCAAAGTCCATCCAATAAAATAAGCTTTGAATTGAACAGCTGACTTGTAAGGTATCCACACACTAGACATGCATATCATGGATTGCTGCAATATAATAACAGTGCACGTCTAGTTTATGGGTACCTTGAAGTGTTATACCATTGGTTGGAATTTGATGAGGAATACAATAGCCTTAAATTAATTAAACAATTTAAACATTCTGATCACATGCAAAAATTGATACTTCCGAGTAGATAGAAAGTTGAAAGATTCACATCGATAATATAGAGTTGAGAAACGAGAAAGATAGAGTTTGAAACTAGTTAGCCTTGAGAAGGCTATTGATGGAAATTATTGTTCATCAGGAGTTTCGAATGAACCAATAAAATTCCTGATATGAATGGAGCATGCCAATACAAGCATGGTATGACATGAATAGAAAGTTTTAAACGATTAAAGTTAAGTTGGATATTCAAACTAGACATTTACATTCAAACCATTAACACAACACGGATTATGGTATAAACCTGAATTAAGATTCCATACCATCGTCATCTGGGTATTCTGGGAAGACAAAATGAAACTTATCAATGTATTTTCTGATAATTTTCAGAGCTGATAATATCAAAATATTACTGAATTCATTGAAATTTCTAGAAAAATTCCAGGAATACTGAGAAATACCTCCTGCATAACATAGGAATCAGTATTGAAAAGATTCAAATGGACAAATATAGAATATTTTAAAAATCAGTGAGTTTTAACTTCTTTAAATTTCGATTTCAGAGATTTGAGTGCATTTTCGACTACATCTTTTATTTGAAATCAAATTCTCGATGGAGATTTCTTGAGGTGGAGATTTCTTCAAAAATACCACTATGTTATTGTGTACTGAAAGAGAAGCTTCCAAAACAAGTGTCTCACTAAAATGGCATAAGACTCCAGCTTTACTTTTGGCTTTGAAAGTTCATGGTAAACAGGGCAGATGACTTTAAGATATGGATGAATTCATACTGCAAATAATAATTTAGTTTGATTTATTTTTGTTGTATTGTTGCAGACAAATGCGCTTTCCGCCTACACCTGTGGCTTGAAAGAATAATATTGAAGCACATCTTTCCTATACCTTGGCTGTTTAACATATTTTCAAGTGTGTTGAGCTCAAATAGCAGAATAGTTTTAATTCATGACAGTTTGGTGTTTTGGTTTCCAGCGCCAAGCTTAAATGATTTGTATACAGAGGGTGGCCGCGTAAAATGCATGTTTTCAACAGGGTGTATAGAAAGAAAGTTTACTTTCATCATACATTTATGCTTACACCCCAAAATACTAAACAAATAACATATGAGCGATTTGAAATTTGTATGAAAAATCACCAATAACTCAGTAGCAAAAAAATAAAAAATAATGTAGAGACATGTAAATCGTATCTTGTGTTAGAATATTCACTATTGTAAATAACATTAAGATGGAATATTGTAATTTTTTTGTGCAATAAATGATTTGATACTATCCTACTCAAATCCATGCGTTCTTTTTGCGCCACCCTGTATATAACTTTTATCTGTATATTTTTTAGTAAACATATCTCGTTATCGTATGACGATTGATATAATTCCACCAATAACAACATAGTGAAAAATAATTAAATAAATGATAACTAATATAATGTACAACTATTGTAAATAACATTACGATGGAATATTGTAATTTTTTTTGTGCAATAAATGATTTGATACTATCCTACTCAAATCCATGCGGTCTTTTTGCGCCACCCTGTATATACCTCTATCTGTATATTTTTTTAGTAAACATCTCTCGTTATCGTATGACGATTAATATAATTCCACCAATAACAACATAGTAAAAAATAATTAAATAAATGATAACTAATATAATGTACAACTATTGTAAATAACATTACGATGGAATATTGTAATTTTTTGTGCAATAAATGATTTGATACTATCCTACTCAAATCCATGCGTTCTTTTTGCGCCACCCTGTATATACCTCTTATCTGTATATTTTTTGAGTAAACATATCTCGTTATCGTATGACGATTAATATAATTCCACCAATAACAACATAGTAAAAAATAATTAAATAAATGATAACTAATATAATGTACTACTGACCGCCCACATGAGGATGCCTATGCCGTCCATGATCGTGTTTGACAATTTCGATCACATTGGAGACAGTGTCGCTGAACCCAATATCGTGGGGATGATGGTGATGGTGGTGATGGTGCGAATGATGGTGGTAGCCGGCTGACGGATGGTAGCCGCCTGACGGTGTGTGATGCTGTTGCTGCTGCTGATGCTGTCTGCGAGGCGACGGGCTCCGCGCCATGTCGGGTGGAGACCGCTTTTGTCTGCAATTGAAAAGAGAAAGAAATTAAAAAGTAATTCTGTTAAAAATTACATTCATAATAAGAAGGCTGTAACATAATTTCTGTAGAAACAAATGGAAATAATATTGTTAAATTATCATCCATGTATAAATTGTCCTGTAACGTAATGGAAATAATTCCCTGTAATGTTAATAATTTCCTGTAATGGAAATAATTTTGTTAAATTAATATTTGTATAATTATATATATTCCTTATGTAATATTTAGAGATTAAATTTAATAAATTGTTGTAATATTGAAATATAATTTTGTAATATTAATAATTAATAAATTTGTTAATTAATTATTATGATTGTAACTGTAACTGTATGAAATGTTAATTTTTAATCTTAATTTTGTTAAATTATCATCCATGTATAAATTGTCCTGTAACCTATTTTTTTGTTGTTGTAAAAGGCTGATTGAATTTACAATTTGTCAGAAATATAGCTTTACAGCGAGTTCACTTTTTTTAGGATGATGCCCACATGAGCTCTAGGCTTCTGCGTGGGTAATGAGGGGGGGGGTGATTATGACCTTGGACAACATTAGAATTCCTGACATGCTTTAAGCAACTCGAAAGCGCTCCAGTCCAGTGAGTAATAATCATATAAAATATTTAACTATGAATATTATACTATGGAAATATAAAATACTATAAGAAATACTATAAAATATAAAAATAATTATAATACTATATAAAATATAAAATACTATAAGAAATACTATAAGATGATCTTAATTTTATAAAGTTACAGAAGCTAAAAATAAATATGAGTTGAAACAGTAATTGTTAAAAGTAATAGAACTGTTATATAAGTATAAGTGAGATAAGTTAAGATCATCTTATAGTATTTTATATTTTATATAGTATATATAGTATTATATTTTTATATTTTGAGTAATAATCATGTTATTCAAGTAAAATATGACTGCATGTCGTGAATTCTAATGTTGAATCAATAATATTTTCTAAACGTAGTGCTTGGTTCTATGGCAGTGAAGATTTTGATTTGATTTGTTGTCAATAAACGCAGTTGCGGTAGTTTTCAAAGCGGAGGATTGCCCTATTACGATATTCTTTTGACTAATTATCAGAGTTATTTAAAAAAAATATGAGAATGTTACCTTATGCTGGGTGATCTGGAACGATTGTGATAATTACGATAGGTGGGATGAAGGTGTTGGTCCTGCATAGAGTCTGCCGACGGTCTACGAGACGATATCACTATTTCTTGCAGATCCAGACCTCCCTATTGCAACAGAACATCTCTCATTAGAACAATAAATCTCTTAACACCTTCCTTCCACTGTTCAATTCTCAGAAAACAGCAGTAGTGATAATATACCATTTTAGTCGCAAAAATCCAAGATGATGTCATGGCCGCCATCTTGGATTTTTGCGACTAAAATGGTATATTATCACTACAAGAAACAATGTTAAGTCTTGTTTTGAGAAAGTCAAATTACACGAAAAGCCAATTGGACAATCAAATTTTTTAACCACCATAACATGATACGTAATTTAAATGAGCTCATTAGAAATCTTGATGGACTGGTTCCATTAGATGACGTGATTTAATGGAGCTCAATACAGTGAGATAACATTGCATTAGTACCGTTAGATGACGTCATTTTACGGATCTCAACAGAGAATTCATTGCATTGTTTCTGTTAGATGACGTGATTTAACGGAGCTCAACACAGTGAGATAACATTGCATTAGTACCGTTAGATTACGTCATTTTACGGATCTCAATAGATAATTCATTACTTTGGTTACGTTAAATGACGTCACTTTAAGGCAATTGAATTCAATTGGCTCTTCTAATAACTGACGGTAAATGAAAATATATGTTCTGTTTCTGTGTATATTTGTGTAACAATGTAATTTTCTTTATAACACCAAAAAGCAGAGTTGAAATTTAGCCAGACATTTATGAAATTGTCCATAAGCTAGTTATCTTCCTACACAAATTATGAAAGAAAATAGGCCTACACATACTTGAGAACAAGTAGGCTATGTTTTAGAGGTAGTTATTGAGATAGTTCAGGTTTAGAATTTTAGAACAAGTTATTTAGTTCTATTATTTTCTCTTCGATATAACAGGTAATAATTATTCAAATTTCAAAGAATACCTATGAATAGAATAGGAAACAATGTAAAGATAATGGCCAACACTATAAATTGTAGTTGAAAATGATTCCAAGTTTATCAGAAATGGATAGATAGTGTTCCACAACCAACTAAGAGAGGTAAATCAGGAAACATCCTATAATTATTCAAAATTTAATGAATAAATCTGTATTCAAAAGTAATGCTCTAAAAATTTTTCAGAAGGCTACCAAATACTGTATTATGAAATGCACAATTTTTATCAAACGAAAACTTCAAATGAAAAAACTTTTCAAGAGACTAGTGAGACTCTAAAAGTATTATTCTTTTTATTAAAGATAAAATAGTAAAAGAGGAAATCAGATATGGGATGCTCATGAATTCTTAGTTTCAATGTTTGAAAAATTGACAATTGAAAATAAACTGAATAATTGGAAGGAATAAATAATTTCAAATATAAACTAATATTATTTCAGAAATTGAAGGGAAATTTAGCAATGAAATAAATTGAATAATTGGAAGGAGAATATAATTTCAAATATAAACTAATATTATTTTAGAAATTGAAGAGAAATTTAGCAATGAAATCTGAAGAAAATACTCAGTTTGTAAATGCACAAAGCTAAACTGAGAATATTCTAAAAATATTGCAAAATTGCAAGCAAACCTATTCCAAAAATAGATTCGAATAGAGCATTCGAAATGAACCTACAAAGTGAAAGGCTATTTTAATTTAGAATAAATTCTTGTAGTGAATACGTCCTGACAATTTTGAGCAAAATAATTATTAATTACACTATCAAGATGCGTGTGATCATGCCCATGCACTCTATCAAACTAGAATTATCGAAAAAATTTGCAATTGATCAAATACTAACGAAGTGAAAGAGAGTAAAAAACATGAAAATCTAAAATCCAACTAAAATGTCACATCTAACTGTGCAGTTGATAAGGAGTCTATTTCTCATCTAAATTCAGTGGCTGAGATTTGTGTTTGTACACAGTTCTAGTTACACACAGACGTCTGATGACTAAGCCCATCCTTCAGAAACGGAAAGTAAAATTATCATCAAGCATTTGATATCAGCACACATTTTGTTCTATCAATAACTTGTATTATTGATCCACCACACAGCACCATACTTGGAAATTGGAATGTTTTGAATATTTCGTAAATATCTCATAACTCAACTACTTTCTTGTATCAAATTGAATTCCAAGAGACCAAGAATACAGAAACAACATCTGGATAAAATATTATAGGATTCGGAAAATGTAAGCACTAGGATTATTCAACCAGTGACTTTGTGTTGAACTGAAATCCTTGAGATATTGAGTACAAGCAACTGAACGAAATATTATAGGATACAGAAAAAAGCACTGAGATAATTCGGTTGGCTAAAGCCTGAACTTGAGACTGGAAAAGTTGAGACTTTCAAATCAAGGTAATTTCATTGAATCAAATTCAAATAGAAAACTTGAGCGTGTGAAAAAACTTTGATACCATTCAATACTGTAATTGAAGATTTCCACAGATCTATTCAAAACAAATATTCCCAAGTATGGTGCTCGATTCTGATTCAAAATACCATCAAAATATAATAATTAATATTTCTCACATTTCAAAATATTCATAAACAACACATTAACAAACTATTTGATTAGTATGAGTCCTAATTATAAAAGTTGGATTATTATCACATCAAGAACATTTTCAACACACATTTTTACTGGAGAATGTGAGCTATTCATAGTTATCACAAAATAATAATGATTTACTTGATTTGAGTTACAATTGATTAGAAAAACATTTTTAGGATAGTTAACAGAAATCTCAAATATTTGCTATTTGTTTTAACTGTACAATTTTTCAACATCTATCATGGAAGGTATCAATATATTTACCATCAAATTTGAATTATTGATCAAGATATGAAATTTTTAGAAATTTTTATTTTGTAATTTAGTGGCAAGAATCAAAGACAATCCTACTACTCAAATTGAATAGTAGATTAAATGATCTACTATTTCTATGACAAATTAAGTCTATTAAATATTGTCTTTGCAAGAATCTTCCATATATTTGTGATCACTTATGAAAAACTCACAGACTCCACACTATTCTATTTGTTAGTGTCTCTCTCTCTAACTGTTCTAACATTGACTCATATAAGACAAGATCAGCTACAATATAATAATCTAATTCTCACCACTAATTGAATAATAATAAATGGGGAATTTCATATCCTACTTTGTATATGAAATCTAGTATTTCCTATTAGCTAAACAACTATTATTTTGGGGAGTATCATCAAGAATTCATTATGAAAAGATGACTGAATAAACTAAAATATTGGAAATGTAAGTAGATATGATTCAAAGATATGCCTATAAATTTGAATTAGTATCAAAGAAATGGAAAAATGTCTCAATAGATAAGTATATATCAAACTACCTGACTGTGACATTAACAAGAAATTTATTAATGAGAATAAATTTCCAGCTAGATTATTTGAAAATGAGCTAAAATAAAAATTAATTGCAATAACTTTTGCTCTAGAAATGGTAAAAACCGATAAAAGTTTATTTTTTAAGATTCTAAAAAGGCGTAAGCTCTAGGAAATGGCCTTCTAATTAGATTCAATTTTTGAATTGATTCTACAAGAGTCAAGGAATTATTGTTAAAATAATTTCGAAATAGAAAAAGATTTACGAATACTGTAAAAATGTTTAGAACTTACTTTCCAAGCTGCTCAATGCGAGATTCGCTATCAACATTTGAATAATATTACATTACGGAATAAATGCCGTTAATAAATATTAGTTTATAATTCAAATTTGATATTAAACTGTAGTTTTCTACTTAATAAATTGAGAAGAAGCCTACGAATCAGCAGCTTTACTAATGAGCTGGATGGAAGATTAAAAGCAATAAGCCAGAAAAAACATTTCCATGTTTTTAAAACGTTTTAAAAATATAAAATTAATATGACCTACAATTATTATTGCATTTGTAAAAGAAGATTGAAATATGATACCAAAAGAATCCAATCTCAATCAAATGATTGAGAAATACTTTCGACAATGAAAACTATGGAATAGAATGACTTTTTCATTTTCTGAATTGGCTAAATTTTGACAGGAATGTTAAAAGCAAAATTAAATGATTAGGCTAAAGATGAAAGTATAGGATTTTGCAAGAATTTTTTTTTTTTTAGGAGAAAATCATTCTGCTTTCAGATTTGAATATTTTTGGAAAATACTAATAGGCTATTTGATAAATCTCATCTTCAATGACAGCAAATGAATATTAAATTTGTTAGCAAGCTTTTTTAATATAGATACTTTTTTATAAGCTTTTCAATAGGTACTCCTATCTATGAATACATCTATATTATATGGAATTTAATATAGGTACTTTTTATAAGCTTTTCAATAGGTACTCCTATCTATGAATACAGCTACATGGAAGGTTTAAGTAACTGCATTTTAAAAAGCTTATTTATCAACTTATTTTTAAAAGCTGAACTCTTGATATTCCTACTCTAATATTTATATCTGATGATTTATTCCTAATCTAGAATGCCTACTGCTGCGACAACACTGTTACTTTAAACATCATGATAAGTTAAAGGCTTAGGTCTGGTGATCAACTACATCCTTATATTTTGAGAGAGAAAACTATCTCGTTGAATAGAAGTTGAATGTAATAGAAAACTATCTCATAATAGTCTAGTTAATTACTTATTCCCCACAGATTGTTTATGTGAGTAGACTTCTCAAGGGTTTAAATTTCACAACATCCACAGAATATTTGATGATAAAAATCATTATCAATGACTTAACAAGTTGATAATTATCATGAACAATATTACATTGCTCATTCCTATTGGCAGTGTAACTCATTATTAATGATGTAATAATTCTATTCAAGTAATGACAAATAATATATCTTCTTCAAACGATTTGAATAAAACTTTACTAGAATTTAAGTTTTTACTTCAATATAATAATTCACAGAATGAGAATTATGAAAGTCTTATACGAGCAAAGAAAACATAACTTCTCAGTTTCACATAAACCTACTATTGATTGAATATCACAATTGAGTTTTGTAGCTTAAAAAACAGGGAATCTAAAAAATGAAACTTCTCAGGTACACTATGAATAGTAAGGTTTGAGAGTTCCTTACAGATTCTCATAATTTATGGGAAATTCAGGTATTTTTAATCCATTTATTGGAAAAAATTAGAAATGGAATTTGTTAAGTTTGTTTAAACTCAAAACTGACTGGAACACAATAAATTTCCAACAGTATGCATTCTCCTCAAGTAAGTTTGATATTGAATTTTGCAACTCAAATTCAAACTCACATTAACTAGTCTTTTCTATGCAAAATCGGTTATACCGAATTGACATTTGAACCGGGATTGTTTTTTCAGGGTGATGCCCACACGAGCTCTTAGGCTTGTGCATGGGAAATTTTGTGCAATTCCATCATAACTTTTTCATCCTACCAAAAGTAAGGACTAGTTGATAACCCACCTTCTAGTCTAGATTTACTTGTAATAGTATTCTATAATATTGAACTTTTTCAAGTTACATGCAATATGAAGAAAGGGTCTATCCAGCAGTTGAGTCCTACTCTAGTACTGTACCACCAATGGAATAATATTCTGTCTTATCTAAATTGATTACATTTTTACGATGAGAGCGACACTCTGTTATACTTCTATTGACTCCTCCTAATACTAGTAATAAATACACTCTTGGACAACACAATATATTATCTTAATCATTTTAAACGTCACCAACTGCCAAATCCTTCACCTTTTTCCCTCTGAAACAAAAGAAAACAAAAAATCATTGTAGTTTATTGAAAACATAAACACCTGAATTGAAAATAATCACTCAATTATTGATTGAAATTCATTGATAATAAAAGGGAGCATTTGTTATGAATAGGGTGTTTGATGTATTGAGAAAAAACCAACAGAGCTAATATCATGTGTAACATAAGGCTAGGCGTACACCGGTTAGTCAAGACAAGACAAGACGAGATTAGTCACGTTTAGTCACAGTAATTCACATAGTTGCTTATGAAGCAGCACACACTGATGCAATGACTAATCGGTGTGTGTTGCTTCATAAGCACCTATGTGAAGTACTGTGACTAAACGTGACTAATCTCGTCTTGTCTTGTCTTGACTAACCGGTGTACGCCTAGCCTAATAAGGTAATTGAGAAGTGGTATAATTTGTTCTATATTACTTTTACAATAATATAAATGAGTGTTTATACTTGCAATGATTTGCTAGGGACAGTATCAGCTGTCTTCAATGAGGTTGGTCCGACTAAATAATTGGACAGGACTCCACAAACCTCATTGGCGACAGTTGATACTGTTGCAAGCGAATCATAGCACATTTATAAACCCTCCTTAAAGGTGTTTCTGATATTGCAACACAAACGTTGAGAATTAACATGTACATTACCTACAATATTGATTTAGCAATATTAGGCTAGGCGTACACTGGTTGGTCAAGTTAAGACAAGACGAGATTAGTCACGTTTAGTCACAGTACTTCACATAGATGCTTATGAAGCAACACACACCGATTAGTCATTGCATCGGTGTGTGCTGCTTCATAAGCAAGTATGTGAATTACTGTGACTAAACGTGACTAATCTCGTCTTGTCTTGTCTTGACTAACCGGTGTACGCCCAGCCTAAGCGGGTTTGACTCAGTCAAAGTGTGACAATGACAAATGTGAGTTGATAGAGGCAGGCGGGCAGAAGAAAACATTAATTTGTGGAATTGCATACATATTACACTCAACCATCTTAAATGCATGTTAGTATGATAGAAAACCCAGGTTACCCGAGGTTAAATTAATTAGTTGGAATGGAGGTTGTTAGCTTCCAAACATAATGCACAAGCAAAAACAAAATGCAAGTCACCTTCAAAAAATGACATTTCCTGGTTTAGTTAGTATGTGAATAAGTAGTTGAATCAGTGAACTTTAGTAACCCTTAGGTAGTAAATAGTATATCATGGAAAAATAAATTGGTTGAGTCACTTCACTTACTTACAAAGTATATTCAAAGCCTTCTTTTAAGAGAGGCTTAACACACAGATATAAGATTTCAACAATTAAACTATAAATATTGGTCATAAAAAGTAAACTAAAATAATAAAGCGGCTAAAAATAAAAATTGGATGATTTGTGGTGGGAGGAGTGATGAAAACTCTTAAAATAAATTATGATAAAACAATAATATAGATAGTTCAATATTGTAAAACATCTGAACAATATAACAGTACAAGTAATAAATAAATTATTATAAATCAAAAAATGATGATAACAAAGATGTAAAATAATATAGAATGGCCAAATATAATGAATCATTGATGACATAATAGCAGGAGTGATGGAATTCCATAAATGAATAACAAAGCAATAATATTTACAGGAAATGATATATGAACTATTATAAAATGAACATTGATCCCTTAGTTGCAATGAGAAGAGTGGTGGAAGCAGATAAATTAAATGAAAACAAAACAAAAATACATTACCATTATATACAAAATACATTAATAATTGATAAATAAATCATTATAAAATGGACAAAAAACAAAAGAAAGTGTTGAATAATAATGTAATATAAGATGAAACATAGCGAATTAAAATGAGAGGAGTAGTGGAAACAAATAAATCGAATTACAACAAAACAATAACACATCAAGTGATTAATAAATAAATTATTATAAAACAAATTTAAAACAATGAAATGTTTTATAAAATAATGTAAACTAAAACAAAACACAGCAACTACATTTGACTTGTTTGTTTGAAAAATGATTTGAATGATAACAAAACAATAACTTACACATCTAGTAATTGATAAACAAGTAATTAGCCTATAAACATGAAATGTTATGTAAAACAATGTAAACTAAAACAAAACAGATGAAAAATTAAAACAAACGACCAAAGATGAATTGAGTGACAAACAAAACGCACGACCAACACAGTTCTACGGTAGCGAAACATGGTTCTTGCCTGTTTCTGGCGGTGTTGCGCCTGGACAGCAGACAGCTGGCCTCGTCGTCTTGCTCGTTGCCGCCTCGGCCGTTGGAGGCAGCAGGTCAAGCAGGCAGTTAAAAAACGAAGAGCGCTGTTGTGGACACACACAAACGGCCTGCTAGAGTGCCACAACAGCTTATTCAAACTAACCTCGAGTTGAGTGTTAATTATCACAACTATCTTGAAACAGATCAACTTGGGATGAGACAGAAAAACAGTGATAAGCAAAATGAAAGTTGAGTGGATACTCAATTATCCAAAACTATCTTGAAACAGATCCTCAACTTGGGATGAGAGTCACTAGTTTTGGGGGAAAGTTTAGACAGTGATAATTTTAAGAAAAAAAAAACTGAGGCCGTAAAGAATTTCGAGTGCTATTATACATTTATAAATTAAAAAAACCTCTTGATCAAACAGAAATCCTCAACATCCAACCTAGCCTAACCTAAACTCCTCTCTTCCCAACCCACAGCTCTCTCTTTGCATTTCAAACTAACCTCGAAAGTTGAGTGGATACTTAATTATCCACAACTATCTTGAAACAGATCCTCAACTTGGGATGAGAGTCACTAGTTTTGGAGGAAAGTTTAGACAGTGATAATTTTAAGCATTTCAAACTAACCTCGAAAGTTGAGTGGATACTTAATTATCCACAACTATCTTGAAACAGATCCTCAACTTGGGATGAGAGTCACTAGTTTTGGAGGAAAGTTTAGACAGTGATAATTTCAAGAAAAAAAATCTGAGGCCGTAAAGAATTTCAAGTGCTATTATACATCTATAAATAAAAAAAGTCTTGATCAAACAGAAATCCTCAACTATAGTTGCGGGCCCGAAATAAGGCGGCTGAGACATTTTGAGCTGTTGTCAAGTCTGACTACTCTAATCATGCAGGGGAATCGACTCAGATGCTCAAAATAGGCAACGCTGATAAGCACAGCGTTGTCAATTTGTGATCAAGAGCAAGCAATTTTCCACATTCCCTTGCTTTAACGGTTCCATATATGACAACCGAACAAAATTTCTCAGCCATTTAATCTCGTGGCCCCTACTTTAAACTGGAAAATTGATTAGCTACTGAAAGAGGATTATAGCCTACATAAATAATTTTTTAAAAAAATATTCTGATGATTTTCACAATAAAAAGCACATTATCGGGTATTACCCACTATATTACATTGTATAATTATGTGCTCTGTACTGTGATTTAATCTGAGTTTTTCATTCTTTGTTGATCAACATGATATCTAACGCCACATCACAAGATCGGCATTAATTGAAGTAATGTTTCAGATTTTAATCGAATTTGCTCAATGTTTTCTAATTTTTAATTTATGAATTTGGTAAATGTTTATAATTCAATTTTATCACTTTTTATTACTAACTTAATCACCTCTTTCCTGTAATTTTGACTAGAATGACAAGATAAGGTGGATATTAAATTTATCCATACTTCAAGACCTTGCAAGATTTAGTGGGGAGATAAAAATTCAAATTTAACTTCTCTTCGTGACAGTTTTCCCAATCAGCTAAAACAACAAGGACTCCATTTAATGTTTCATCAATTATACACAATTTTTAAAATATTGCAGAGATATTTTGAAACTGATCAAATTCATGATTTTCTTATATTTTCCCACTACTATAAAGAGAGGCTTCCTAAACGTAGTTTAACAATCCTTTCTTCAAAATCCCATCAAGCTAACTTACTAACGCAGATTCAACAAACTGTTTTTCAATTTTCCAATACAACATAAATAATTATCGCATATGAGATAAAAGTAATAGAGTTCAACATCTTACACTAGTTTATAATATTAATTAGGTACACAAAATACAAATTCATTCAATATAAATGTACTGACAAGCATTCAAGTCGTATATAGATAAGCAAGTTTCAGCTTGATTTTACAGAACAGCAAACAATATATATAGATAGATGTCTTTCACAATTCCAATCTAAATCTAAGTACACACATTTAACATACATACAACATGTTGGTTGTTCACAATAAAACTCAACAACAACAACACCGATATACAGCAATATTATAAATAGCGGTCAGAAAATATACAAGGGAAGTAGGCCTAGCCTATATAGATATAACACAATACAATTTTCGCTAGACCTATAGTAGTACAATCTTGTAAATTCTTATCTAGGCTATCAAAGGATGGTTAACACATGGGTTGGTAGTGTTGTTAAATATTTACAAGCATGCAAAACACACTACATGCAAAACATGCATGGATATGAGTAGGCCTATACTGTACTACAAAACATGCGTGTTGTTTTACACTAATATTTACACTAGTCAATGAAACAACCAAGACATTTATGGAGTGTATATTATGCTCATTGTTTTGTGTGTATGATGGTATAAACTAATACGATATTGTGTGATAAATTTGTGTTTCAGAATCCAGACTGATTTAATGCAACGCTACTGTATTTTCTAGAGAATATTGCACATAAAGTGCAAGGGATTTATGTGAGAAACAAGTATATGTGACAAGGATGGGTAAGAAACTGTACGCAGCTTTCATCAAAAGCACAAAAATTTCATTGATTTTCTCAAAAAAAGTGGCATTTTTTCAATGAGGTTTATGAATAAATTTAATTTGTATTTATATTATACATTATTTGTATTTATATATTATATTTGTATTATACAAATGAGAATGTAATCTACTACAGAGTTTCCAATTAACTCTCTATTACTGCGATATAATTAGGTTTAGTTCCTGATTCAAGCTACTTCATACATCCCAAAATACATCAAAGATAAAGTTTGTTAGAATTTGTATTGTGAACTTCCAAGTATTTGAGAATGAAATTTTACAAATATTCTCTCAACATAATAAATAATAAAATTTCCCTGCTTTTTACAGTTTCAGGAGCTACTACTTCAGTGCATCTTGGTGTTATCTACAAAGGAGTTCCTATTCAAAAGTCAATTTTCAAACCTTTTTCCTTCAATTTGTATCCAAGCATCAATTGCAAGAGAAATTGGTTTGAAAAATTCTATCCGATCAAAGTATGTTAATTGTTTGGTAAAAAATCACACCAAAATACAAAAAATAAAAATTTTGCGCTTCCAAAGTACTTGATGAGTACGGTACTAAAACAGTATTTCTATAATCGATACTGTTCTATCTTGGAGAACCTTCATTGTGATGTACATATTCTACTGAAATATGTGGGTTATATCAATAAGACTGTTCTTTTAGGGTACTTTTCTATAAGTGCCAACTAGATTATTAAATATTGTGCGTGATAGGTCTATAATAATGTAATAGGTTTTATAATAATGTGTGGCAGGTCTACCAATCTAGCAATGGAGTATCATTGATTATTAGGGTACTTTTCTATAGGTGCCAACTAAATTATTAAATAATGTTTATGATAGGTCTGTAATGATGTAATAGTTTTTATAATATTTGTGGCAGGTCTATCAATCTAGCAATGGAGTATCATTGATGGAAAGGTTGATCAAAAACAAGGATGTAGTGTTGGTGAATGAAATATGTGAAGCTTAGATTACAGATTGTGATTTGTACCTAATAAGAATGTCAAGAAACACAGTACGGTAAGTTAAGATGCGAATACACGATCCTAGTCAACAAGTTTTCAGGCTTATTTATGAAATTTCAGCTGAGGAAACACTTATTTTTTCCTTAAAAGTGATATTAGTGTATTATGGTATCATAGATGTCATTCATTCTTATAAATTATTCAAATAATTCTTATAAATGAACCTACAAGCTGTTTGTCAGTCTATTGGCAACTTTTTGGTTGCTAGTCAACTCATTTATAGGAATGTTATGAATAATTTGTTAGCATTAATGTCATTTAAGATAATTTATTAATGTAATTCTTATAAATAAATCAACTAGTTGCTTGCCAATCGACTGGCCACGATTTGGTTGCCTGTAAACTTATTTACAAGAATTATATAAATAATTTATTAAAATGAATGTAATTCAAGATATTAAAATACTCTGATGTCACTTATAATGCCATTTTTAAGATTTGTTGCCTGTAAACTTATTTATAAGAATTATATGAATAATTCATTAAAATGAATGTAATTTAAGATGCTAAAATACTCTACTGTCACTTATAATGACATTTTAAAGTAAAAATACGCGTTTCCTTACATTAAAATTTCAGAAATAAGTTAACCCTGAAAACTAGTTGTCTGGCATCTTGTATTCAGACCTTTAGGAGACTCGCACAACGGAGCAATAAGCAACAAGCAACTAGCAACACGCAATATTGCTTATTGCGCGTTGCTAGTTGCTTATTGTTCCGGTGTGCAAGTCGCCTTAGACGTGAGGAGAGGATAAAATGTCAAGTCCATAATACACTCCCTTAGTAAAGCTGAATAATGCACTGAAGCGTCATGCAATTCAAAGTTTTCGAATAAATCGGTTGGTGATCTATAATATTATAAGAAATCCGATATAATATACTCAAATGTAGATTGTGTCTAAAAAGTTTCTAGCAGATTGAAAATACGATGCAAATCAGCAAATGTTAATATTATTAGTAAATCTGATGAGAAATAATAATCGAATACAGTAATAATTTATTATTATCGATAAGTTGTTCTAAGAGAAGATAACAGCCGGGGAAATAATGAGTTTGAACATGTTCAGTACATAGTAGAAATATATAGAAAAATCGAGAAAGATCTAGAGCAATGCAGTTAGCTTATGAGGCATTCATTTGGCGAAAGTCAGCGTCAATCGATCAATATCAGTATGAATAATGTGCAATTTATGTTACAGAAATTACAGTTTATTTTAATTACAAGCAAGTTTTATTATCAATTTATTGATTAAGACGTAGCGGTAGGTTTAAGGTGGCACAGAATTAATATTAAATTTATTAGAAAATACAGAAATTAAATGAGAAATTAAAATTTACTAGAAAATAAATAAATTATTATTTATTCGTCGGTTTTTGTGATTAGTATTTCAAGGAAAACTAATATCACAGATAAGACATTTTAGATATTTGATTAGAATAATACGGAATCAAGTAAAGATTCATGAGAAAATGTTATTCTTGCATTATGTTCTTTGAGATTATGAGAACCAGGGGAATTAATAATAAATAAAGTTAAAATTATTTACAAAATAGAATTTTTTCATAACATTATTATTTGTTTTTATGATTTCAAGGTAAATTAAGTTAAAATTCATTAAAACATACTTGATTGACAATTGGTTGTAATTCACAGCAACATTATGACTCTGGTATTCTTTTCAATTGGTGGATTCGAGTGTGCTATCTTTGTTTTGATCAAAACTGAAGGGAAAGGTTCCATCAAAGTGTGATCGATATGTTGAATTTAAAACTTTGATTAGGTATAAATTGTGTAATTCACATCTAGACGAGATATTAGATGAGCTTTAATGTATGTAGAGTGGACCACCTCTATCTTCATAAATTGTACCCACAAATATTATTGTCATAAATAATTGAGAGTCATTGTTTGATAGAATCATAACACACATTCAAGTACAATATAATTCTCCATTGACATTTTAATTTTAAATTCTATAAATTTGAATTTAAAGTTCTACATATTTTTTGACATTCACCATTTCTCATTTTGTCATTAAAACTGCTCAACAGGACAAACATTAGAATTCTTGGAATTAATTCCAAAATTGATTAAAAGCATTCTTACAATATTGTATAAGCCTACTGATCTTTTCTTATATTTGGATAGTTTTGAAAACATCAACTGGAACACTAAACAATGCTTCACAGGGAAATATTAGTCTTCACTCATTAAATAGAAAACGTTGATACCCTGTACAATACACCAATATTATTAAAAAGTATTTTATAAAAAGTTGTCACATGATTCATATTTTACAAGTTTTAGCTATTTACATGATTTTCAAAACTGAATTATTTTACATTGTTCAACTAGTCAAAAGCTGAGTGGTTATAGGGTGCTTCTAGTGCAAATTTATTTAAGGTGTTGAATTTATAAAAAATGGTGAGGGTGATTTAGGCCTACTGCAACCCGCAAACAAGATTTAAACTGACACGATTGTACAAAAGCAAAATAAATTTAACCGCAGTAAGATGACGTCATTGAACAGAGTGATTCTGTTCATTGGTTCCGTTAAATGACGGCGGTTAAATCTAATTGACTTTCGTGCAATCGGCCGTTATTATTGGAAGCGTGAGGGTTAAACTAGTTTCAGGTCAACTCAAGTGATTAGTTTTACGCAAATAAATTTAAAAAATGTGTGTCATAAAGACGTTATAATAAAGGATGCCACCACAAATTGCTTACGGAAATATTCACACTGATATTGTGTTCGGTAAATCGATTAGAAAAGAAATTCTTTCTCATACTAAAAAAAGCATGTTAATATTATAGAATGTTGTTCGACTACAAGAAATAGTAGGTACTTTGTACGAGAAAGATTGAAAATCTAGAAAAGAATACTACCGCCTCATTAGCATTGGAAGGGCTATGACCACCAAACCCCTGAAATCAAACACACTTTATTATTGTCCCTGCTCGCTTTAGAAGACAGAGACCATGAACCACATGCATCCACTCTCTCACTCGCGCTCTCACTCTCTCTCTCTCCCATCACAACCCTCAGCCAACCCTAAATGATTTCTGTTGCTCAGTGGGTAGTTAAATTAAAACTAAAACTGGATTGGAGAAACTGATAATCAAAGATTGAAAGTTACCGTAAGAATTAAAATCTCAAGGACATTAAGAATATTATTATCATATGTGTTCAACTGAATTGGCAGTTAAGATTAAAGTTAAAAACTGGTACATTGAAGAAATTGGTAATCAAAGATTGAAAGTTACCGTAAGAATTAAAATCTCAAGGACATTGAGAATATTATTATCATATATGTGTTTAACTGAATTTGAGACACAATCAATAAAAGATTGAAAGTTAAAAATCATCTAAGGTACATTGAGAATTGGAGAAACTGGCAATCAAAGATTGAAAGTTACCGTAAGCATGAAAATCTCAAGGACTTTAAGAATATTATCATATGTGTTATTCATATGTGAATTGGAGACACAAATACTAAAAGAATGAAAGTTAAAAATCATCTAAGGTACATTGAGAATATTGTTCTTTGGTTGCTATAGTGCATGAATTGTTATAGACTTGCTAAAGATTGAAAGCCTCATTGGATTGGTGTAAAATCAACCTATTATTGTTCATCATGTTTCAATTATTTGATGTTCATTTACGTTTAGAACAATAAATTTATTTAAGAAAGGGGTGCAAATTAGATTTGTCGTAGAGAAAATGGTAATATTGTGGCAGATATGTATTCATTCTACCATACGTTTATTAATATCCACGTCATATCTAATAAAGCATATTTTTATTTCATTTCATGACTTGGAAAACGAAACCAATATCTTTTTCAATTAAATAACAAAATAATGTAAAAGCTTGTAAGGTTGAATAGCGTGATATTTTTGTAAAAATACGACTTTACTATTAAAATGAGAAAAAGAAACTCATTTCTATTTAATTTGTATAAATTAGCGATTAGGGATTAATTAGTAAAATGGATGACACTAAGTTGATCTAAAGAATTATTGATTATTTTGTCTTAGGCCTACAGAACATGAGATGATGCTTCTATGGGTTCTAACCTACAGTTTTTCCAATCACTCTATCAAATCCTTTATCTGATTCATTCAAATTTCGGAAAGATTCAATATTGTAGTAACTTTTATCGTGTATAATAAAGAAGATTATACTCTAGTTGACACTATAAGTGGTCATAGCTGGTAAACATTGCTGTACAAGCAATAATTTACAGGATAAATGTCAAATTTAAAATAAAAATTCTAATTAAAGAATAGTATTATAGGATGAAGCACTGTATATGAGCTGCATCGGTATGAGCTAAGCCAATAAAAGTAGCATGAATTTTTTTGATAATTTCGATACTCTTAAGGAAAATGAATAGAAAATTAAAGTTGAAGATTCTCATCAAGTTGAAGAGAATTTTCCACGATTACGCCTATCAAAATAATCTACAATCAATTCGAGTCTAAGAAGTTAACCAACTTTAAAGCGTCTTGGATAGAATGATTATCTGCATTGTTACCTAAATCATATCCAACTTTGAATTGAAACCTACAATGAGCTTGATAAATGTACGGCTTAGACACAGTAATACTTTCAGAGCTGTGAAATAAGAACTGACTCCGACAACAAATAAATTGACAGTGTTACGTACAGACACATAAAACAAAAAATAAATAAATGATGCTGATGTTAGAACATGTTGTGATGGGATATCACATACACAGAGATCACAATAACCTAATTAGAACCTCATTACATCACAAATTTGTAAAAACGAAACGAATATGTAAGCCAGAATAATATTATTTTATGGAATTTCCATACTAAGAATAGAATATGATAGAATAGAATGATAGAATATAATCTGATAGGATGAGATATAATAAGAATCTGATAATCAATTTATTTATTGTTATTAGATAATTTAGTTTTATCACATACTTCAAAGATGGGGAAGAATCAACGAATATTAATATTAAACTATGATAGTAGGGATGATTTATTTTTACTAAAATTCAGGAGTAAATTCAAATAATTTCTTAAATAGACTACAACATAAATACAAGAGTATTTATGACTCAATGAGAGTAGAGTCGTCTTTTGAAGAAAAAAGATTTCATGAAAATTTTATCATCAAATTTAGATTCTTACTTCTTGTTCATCTTTTTAGCCAAATTATGTTTTCAATCTTCAGTCCCCTGCGAGACACATTCTTGGAATGCTTACTAAGCATTATTTAGGTAAATTTACCAGACATTAGTACGGAAAATTAATTTGGTGGATAAATTAAATAATTAATAAGGAGAATTCACGAAATTTGTGATGCAAGACAGTTCTTTCTAAACTAAGCAACTACACACTTTGAGACGCCTAGTAAACAATATAGACAGGAGGACAAATGATCATTTTGTTCAATTGCGAACACAAAAGCTTGAAATTTTGATTGTAGCTGTGATCCTAGATCAGTTATAATGAGTAGAATCCCAGCTACCATAGCTTTAGTCACCTTTTAGCTGATAAAATGGTATTTTATGAAATATTACTGCAGATTTCTATTCCATTGTAGAAAAATTGTATCTATTAATAAAAGTTGAAAGAAGCCTATTATTTTGACTGGAAATTTAAAATGTAGATATCTAAAAATACAAATTGTAATGGTATTGAAGCAATTTCAGCGACAAAATATTATAAATTGGAATTAATAATAAATTTGCAATTTATTACTCATTGACTTTCAATGATAAGTGGATTTTGAATGCAATTTATGCATGTGGTTGCATTTTTCAAAATACAAGCTAATAAAAAGACATACTTCTTGATTATTGAATATTAATTAAATTTGTATTGCCAGCTTTAGAATAAATCCAAAAATTGTCAGTGTATTTGGATTGAAGAATAAAGTTTACAAGAAATTCATTAGGTATAAAAAATTCAAGCTACTCAAAGCAATTATTTGATAAAACTCAGAAATATGGAATAATACCTGTATAGGCAATAATTTATTGTAAGATTGTTACTACTGTACCAGACTTTGAACTGTAATGAGTAGCTGATACGTTAAAAATAAACAATATAAGAACATGAAAATTGAAAAACATGGCCTGTAATCCACTTCTTTGTGACAAATTCCTTGACAATAAAAAAATTGAATTACAAATAATAGTTATAAAATTATTACTTGACGTGATAATATTTTGAATATTGTGTTTCAAAAATCCCAGAACTGCTTCATTTCACAACTTTGAACTGGATACATTAAATGGAATAGAAAATCCAAATTATTCTGTGAATCAATCTATACAACATAGAGATTTCTCTTAAATTTATCCAAAATAAGGTAGTAGAGAATAAAAATATAAATTACAGAGATTTCTCTTCATTTTTTGTGTATCAAAATTAGAATTCAGATAGTCAAAAATCAGCTAATCCAAGTATACACCAGAGGTTTCTCTCAAATCTCAGAAGTATAAATTACTTGATGTAAGATATTGAATGACTCAGGACAAATTTATAGTCTATTTGACAATAGTCAATTTGTAGAAATTTTTATCAAATCTCTGTCTAGTAGAGATAACTTGATTGATTCAAGACAAATATCTCACGAAAACATAGAGAGAAAAAAGAGGTTGACTATACAGTGTGTCAGAGAATTGAAACAAAATTCATCAGTTTGTAACAAGGGTAAGACAACAGTAAAACAATGACAAAAATCGGACTTCGATGTATACAAACCATTTACTATGTTACACATAAATATCAATGTATGTTGTTAATCTAGATGTATATATATATATGGTAACACAACGCATGCAGAGTGTGTGCTAACATTCAGGTAAGACTCAACATGGAATAGCAATATATATGTATTCTATTGAAAACAGAATATATAGACGTTTGACATGAGGCAAATGTGAAAGTATACAGAAGTGTGTCGAACTGTGGTGTCGGGTATAAATGCAGATCACTGGACAATTGCACTTCACTTGTGTCATTACTTGCAATTGCTGTAATGTTCCGTCAACCATTCTAAAAAAAAACCAATACTAAACCCTCATAAGCAAGGAACACTTTAAAAAGTTTCACTCTTTGTTAAAGGGATCGAGATTTATAGGCAGCTCGTACACCGGAGCAATAAGCAATAAGCAACATTTGTATCATATGATCGTCTACTCTATAGAAACAAATAGTCCAATGCACACCTAAAGCAGCTGTTTCGGTGTGCATTGAACTATTACTTTGTATAGAGTAGACAATCATATGATCCATATGTTGCTAGTTGCTTATTGCTCTGGTGTACGACCGGGGTAAGATACCGGTACTCAAGTGAGAGAAAAAACAACTGTTGGTGATCTCTTGTATGATTTATTAGTAGAAGAAATGATCATGAATTTATCATGCACACCTGTTAATCATTATCATAGAAGTGTGCAATAAACATAAAAGAATGTGATTTGCTAGCTGGGAAAGTGATGAGGGACTGTCTCTGCACTCAGGTGTCTTTAAGGATGGAAAACACTATAATAAAACTAATAATGATCTTACTAAATTGTTGAACTAATTTGTTTGTCTAAATTGTTATTTTTCGCTCTTTTCTTATTCTAAGAGAGACATTGTAAAGCCATAGGTACAACTTTGAAAAAGGAAAGAGCTTCTAATCTTATTCAATATTTGACAAGACCGAAAGACTCTAAAATTATTTCAATGTCATTTAAATTCGTTCAAAACCTTATCAAGTACTTAACAACATTAGAAACTCTTTTCGTTTATTACATTGGATGATTTGGAGGAAATTCGATCATGTGCATACATAAACAGCTTGATTTGAATGGGTAAAGTACAGAAGTTGTACGGTAGTTAGTACAGTAGTTGTTTTAGATACAGTTTAATTCATCTACAATGAGAAATATATTAATTTTACGATGATAAAAATACTGTTGCAAAAAACCCCTTCCCAGTAATTACAGGAACGAAGTAATGACACAAGTAATGTAATTCATAAAGTAATGAGAGTGTGTACTAGAAGAAATCCACTATTCACTTGGAATTTGTAACATTGCATTTTCCTATCTAACTGCTATGTATCAGCTAATTTATTCCATTATCTAACAATGTACAGAGGCTAATTCATTCAAAAACTTTCATTATGTTTCATGTGAATTTGATAATAACAAATATAATCAGATTCATTTAATTTGACGCTTGGCATTAGATAGATAGATAGAGAGGTATTATTTCTTCGCCATCGTACTCTAAGGTTATCAGTAACGTCAAGAAATAATATCTATCTAATGCCAAGCTTCAAATTAAATGAATCTGAATAATTGTTCTACAACTACCGCAATTTATACCCTTTGTGATACGGTTAAATGAACATAAAACACACATAGACACATTTTGTTTAGAAACGATATATATATAGCTCAACAGAAGCAGCGACAGCATATATAGTTCAAGCATGTTAGACTGAAACTGGACAGATTTAGAAGTGGTTTTATTAAAAAAAATTGTTAAATTTATATACGAATGATGTGTAATTATCGAATGTGAAATGGGAAATTTAATGAAAATGTGAGGATGTATTGTATTGAAAGACTCCTAGTCCCAGTGGCACAAAGGTCTGTTGAGTTTAATCTTCAATTAACACTCAATTCTTATGATTAATCAAAGTTTAACTCTAATAACTTTTGTGCAACTGGCACTTAATTTTTAAAAATGAGAAGTCATTTTACATGAGAATGTAAAGCATTATATAGCGCTTATGGCTGGATTTCACGATTCCAGTAGACGTTCAGGTTACTGGAGGCAGGTTACCTGCCTGGAGGCAGAGGCAGGTTACCTGCCTGGCAGCCTGCCTCTGCTCTGGTCTGAATAAGCCAGTAACCTGTTCAAGTAAGTGGTCTCACGGTTCAGTTTACCTGCTTCAGGTAACCTGCCTCCAGTAACCTGAACGCCTACTGGAATCGTGAAATCCAGCCATTAATATTAAAGACTTCACATTGGAAAAGTCATTTTTGCTTGAAGTATCATAGTATCATAATATTAAACTTCAAAAAATTGAAAAAAATCTTTGATGGAGTATGAAATTGGAATTAGAAGAGTTGTAAATAGAGTTGTATTGATATTTTTATTCCAATGAGGTAGAGCTTTAGAATTCAACGATATTTTCTCTTCAGTGACGATTTGTGAAGTCTCGTCCAATAGTAGTTTAGACTGAAACTACATTAAAACAGTTTCAAAAATTCCATAATTTCTATTATTAATTTAATTTCGGCCGAAGTAGAATAAGTTTTTAAAAGTTCTAAAGAGTCACTATTGAGATCATAGAACTGATGATGATAATATATGTGACCACGAAACCATGGTCTTTGTACCACAAATAAATAGTAAAATATTGACAAAATCCTTGTTTTTAATTTCAATTATCATTAGAATAAGTTTCTTTGAGATTTATTGTCAATGAATAAATGGGTGAAAAGTTATGTTGAGTGAGAATAATATCGGGTGAAAAATATTTAATGAATAATTGGGTGAAAAAGAGATTGTAACTGAGATAGATTTCAATCCCTATGTCCACACTTGGTCGATTTCTGTGTGCTGCACAGCATGCGGCCAATGCTTAAGCATAAATGCAGCATGCTTGAGTCGCTCACAAAATCGACCAAGTGTGGACTTAGAGAATGATAGATTTCATTCCAATAAGACTGAAGATGAAGAAACAACGCAGTATTAACATGTGAATTCTTTAAACCGATCATGTGAATGCATAGTAGAATTTTTCAATTTGGCGGATGGCAAATGATTTTTGAGGGACTTCATTAATTGTTTCCCCCCATTTGTAAATACTGCCCGAGTCTAAGCTCCGTGTCCCTGATGGCTGAAGAGGAGAGTTGTAGAGTGATATAAAATACACTACAGAAACCGGTTTTCGATGACGTATTGCATTCCTCCCAGGGACACGGAGCTTAGACTCGTACAGTAGCTCATTCATCCGCCAAATTAAAAACATTCTACTATATTATTTATTAATTATTATCAATTCGTATTATTGAGATGATTGTATAAATGGCGGTGATGGCGTAATATCAAGAAAAAGTTGGTTTTCAAACAGATCATGTGAATGTATGAAAAATTGATTTGCACTTTCAAGATGTTTATAATTTTATGATTCGTGTAATAAATTTTGATTTGTATGAATGTTGATGACATTTTGTACGACTTTTCAACAGTAATATTCTGCTAGGCAGACACCTCTCAAACATTTAAACACATTGTGTGTAACTCCGATTGAAACAACGACAATAAATTTGTACAAAAATAAAATAAAAGGAAAACTTGTAAAATAGTTGAAGCACTGACCTGCTGTCCGGCCGATTCTAATTGGCCGAACCTCGTCGATCTCCAGCTTTCCAGTATAAGAAGGCCACCATAAATTTTACCAACTGTCAACTTATTCTTCCCCAAATCTAAAAACACATTGAATGCTTTCATTATTCAAATCACACGATTCGCAACATTGAATAATTTCTCAGGTTTTAATAGTAGTTTATACAATGGTTGTATTATGAGAGTCTTTAAACGACGAGTGAGATACCGAGGTTAAAATACGAGCGGCAACGCTGCGAGTTATTTCAAGGTATCTCAAGAGTCGTTTAAAGGCTAAAATACAACCATTTCCTTCACCATTCTATCTACGACCAACAATAAACAATAATATCTACATTATCAATCTAAACTAAGGCTAGGCGTACACCGGTTAGTCAAGACAAGACAAGAAGAGATTAGTCACGTTTAGTCACAGTAATTCACATACTTGCTTATGAAGCAGCACACACCGATGCAATGACTAATCGGTGTGTGTTGCTTCATAAGCATCTATGTGAAGTACTGTGTCTAAACGTGACTAATCTCGTCTTGTCTTGACTAACCAGTGTACGCCTAGCCTAATTGATTTAAACGACAGCTGTTCTATTTCAATGTTTATCTTATAGGCTAGGAAGTTGCTAAAAGCACACACGCATGAGCAACTACAGTGTTTTTATCAGCTGCGATTGTGTTTTGTTCCGTTCCAGTGTTTTAAAACTGCAACATATTGAACTAAAACCGTTGCATAATATACAATCCGTTTCACAAAATCGTCATTACAATACAAGTTTCAAATTCCATTTCGAAAAAGCTACGATTTCAATTATGAAACTGTAATGATTGCGTTATAACACGGTCTTAGATAAATTATTTATTATAAATCATACTATCCTTTCAAGCACAGTCTTCACTACTGCGCATCACTTGACCTCACGTTAGCATGGAAGACTACAGCAGAGACTACAAAATCCAACAAACTTTCCATATTCATTAGTCAATTGAAAGTAGCAGGAGGATGGTTTTACCTTCATTCTTTGGTATAAGAAGATCTAGCATCTTCTTCGATTGAAGAGGCCAAATACTCCTTACGGTTTCCCTCAGTTCGTCGTCTGCCTGGTCCATCTCTTCAGCTATACGTGCAAAAAATAACAATATTAGCAAAAATATTTACATAAATAAATCGCTTATAATACTGTATATATTTCTTAGAAAGTTTGTGCTCTGTCAAAGACTTTCCTTTGAACGAGGCTCGACTGATTCAATTAAAAATCTCCACTCTATCCGCATTTCTCTCTCCTTATCTCAGTCTCATCAGATGGAATTTATTGAAAAGGAATACTTTATGAATAGGATTAGCGGTTTGCCTTTTTAAATATTTCCTTTAGTTTTAGGAAACTCAGGATACTGGAGAAGAATGGTATTGAAGCTCATATTTCGGTTCTAAGAGGTACTTAAGTTTGATTCTTCATTGTATAGGCTATAGTTTATATTACATAATAGAATATCTAGATACTCAATAAAGCCCTATTTTTCCGTATTTAAAGTATCAGAGTCGTCAGAGATATCGCCATCAGCTTTCTATCTTTCAAAAACCGGTCTTCATTCTTCAACAAGGGCATGAACTATCTACTTGCGTATGTTTTCTCTATGGTAATGTATTCTACTATTTGATTGGACTTGGATGTTGTTGAATATCATTCTATTCTCTATGGTTCAAGTGATAAATATTTGCATATTTTTATCAAACCCCGTTCTGTATACAGAACAATTCAAATAATATTGAAATGTTGATTTCTCCTCTCACTTCAGACATCAGAGGTCATAATTTCTGATTCAACCAGTAAATTGTAGGTCAAATATAGTCTAGAATATTTGATGAAATTACTATGACTCACCTGTTCTCATTTTAATACTAAGATTCTCTCTAATTAAAGCAAATAGGGTCGTTGTGAAATTCACTTTGCCGTCATTGTCCACCGGCATGTTCATTCTAATGAGCTTCTTGTACGCCAGTCGGTTAGGGCACTTGTTACCGAATCCCAAAGGGGGATCTATATTTTTTAACATATCATACATTTCGGTATAATGAATTTTACCCCTGGAAGCAAACAAAAACGGATTATTATACACTGGTTGATCAATAATTATTATTGTAATGTATTTAGACAAAAGACTTACACTGAATTCATTGGAAATTAATTTCTAACACAGACACAGTGTTAGATATCTATGTAATAATAATAATCTATGATATTATGATATCTATGTTATGTTATCATATCTATAAACATAAGGGAAGCGGTTGTCCCAGTGGTAGCAGGCGAGTCTAATCGGTGAGATTAGATAAGAGACGGCGCCTACCACTCCTATTGTAACGGTGACCGGCTCCTCTAAATACAATTTATGAGCTTCAAAATCGCTTCCCGATGGTTCGGAACCCACCTAAAGCTGTAGGTCCATTCATCTCTCATCATCATCCTTCCCATTACCCATGCACAAGCCTAGAGCTTATGTGGGCATTATCCCCAGCAAAAATAATAATAATGAAAACAGCAATATATTGACAAATGTCACTTACTTCTTTTATTTTGATAATATATTAGAAACTAATTGTTGGGTTCAAATTTACCTCGAAGTATAAATAATAAATATGAGATAAATAATAGTGTATAGTTTATAATGTACATTGTACTTATATGCAATGTATTCTTCATATACGTATCTTACTTTAATCTATTGCTTTTCCATTCACTCATGAATGAAGTGAACTTAGCCTCAACTAGCACTTATTCAGTAAATTTTTCAATAATAGTCATCAAGTTTTATCTTAATTTTTGATAGACAATAATTATCTAGAGACAATTCAGTGCATTCATTTCAAATTGATGGACGCTATTCTAAGATGACTTGATTGACTCAAGTTGACTTCAAAATTTATGCCTTTAAATAAAATGAACTTTGAATTGAGTTTTTCCTGAGCAGAAGAAGAAGAGATACTTAATTTCTATGGAAATAGTACGACGGAATTGAATTATTGTTTTACTAGAAGGGTAATAATTGTAGTTGATTGTAATTTTTTATTAAATAATAGGCTATTTATTTCATCAAGGTAGAGTAGGGTTTACAATACTTACGTAGCATTTGGATCGTACTCAGCCCATATCCTAACGAATTCATCTAAATGATGGGCTCCTAATATCGATGAGTCCCTAGTTAAATAATCGAAATTGTCCATAATAACGGCGACGAACAAGTTCAACATCTGAAACAGACAAAATCACACTTTTATATGTTGACGAAAAAATATTTTAGATAAAGAAATAAACAGAATGAAATGTTCACATATCAGTTCTCATGATTTGAATCTAATGAACGTTCAAGTTGTCATGACTTACATGCTGGAGAAAGAGATAAATGTTTCAGTTTATTGAATTTTTACTTTTTTCAGGATTCTTTTTAGAACTTTTTAGGGTTGTCCGAATCAGCTAGATTTTCTTGAGATTTTTTTACAAGAGCTCTATAGGTTTTTGAAATGGTCATATAGATAGTTCTAGTTAACGGTTACAACAATTTATTGCCAGAAATGGAAACCTCTCTTGCTGTATAGTGAGTGACATTCATTTAATTTGACGCTTGAAATTAGAAAGATAGATAAATAGATAGATACATAGGTAGATGAGATAGATAGATAGATACATAGATAGATAGATAGACACATAGATAGATACATAGATGGGGAGATATCATTTCTCGACGTTGCTGATGACCGTAGAGTACGATGGCAAAGAAATAACATTTCTCTATCTATCTACCTATCTAATGCCAAGCGTCAAATTAAAATGAATATCACTATACATAGTTCTATGTATGTGAGTAAGTATAGCAGGATTCTTTTAACTTGTCATAAAACAGCTGATTTAACGTCAGTAAACGAGCGTACATCAATCAGCTGTTTTCTGACAATTTAAAAGAAACCTGCTATAACAAATTCTATGATCTAACAAGTGTTTCTGTACGGTACCAATGAGTATTTTTTCAAGTGAATTCTTTATTTTTATTATTACTTAAAAAACACCAGGTTCCGTGAATGACCCTGTAAAGAAAACCATGTAGTTCTCTCTCACTTCTAATTCTTCAAAATTCTACAATTTTCAATACAATAAAACATTCAAATACTGCAACATAAATCTGATCTGGACTCACCAGAAACGAACAGAAGAATATAAAAGATACAAAATAAGCATAGGCAAGATTGGATCCGCACTCGTCCTTCTCCTTTTTGGCCTCGGCCGCGCAGGGCCGGTTTTTTATGCAGTCCAACATAATTGACGGCCAGTTCTCTCCCGTTGCGCATCTACATTTATGGAGGAAAACATAAAAAACATAAATTAGATACAAATAATGTTAACAACATCACTTATGCTGCGTTGCACCAAACGAGATCGACTCTAATCCTGGATCCTAGTATGCTCAAGGCTGCATAAAAATGGCCTGAAGTTAATCTTTTATTGTGAATCAACTTTTTTAATTGGAGTTTAATCTTACCAGACCTCTGTGCAACTGGGACTCAAGATTGTAACATTGATCACGTTTAATGCAACCCGGCATTAGTATTGTCATGCTGTGATCTTTATAATATCATGCTTATAGATATAATGTCATCCCATTAGTAATCCATCTTATAGATCTTAACTTTATATATCTGTATATTATTCATGTATAACTTATTGAAAGATAACAAGCATTCTAGCATTTCTCTATTCTTAGTTCTGTAGTATTTTGTCATTATTATTGATTTGCTTATGGCTTTTTTTGGCGGAGAGACCCTCTCGGGTGTTCCGCCTCATAGTATTTTCTCATGAAGAGTATTTTTTTCATTTTTCATGCATAGGATCTGGCTCATCAATAATATTGATCTATTCAATTAATAAACCTCAACCTTAGGTGAAGAGTTATTAAATTTGCAAATTCAATTTAATAATAAATTATTAAACCCAGATATGCATAAAAAATAAATTTTTTAATAATTATCCTAGTTGAAACATAATAGGCTAAAATAGTTTGAATTATGTATAGTTTTTCTTAAAAATAGCTTACAGAAATTTGCAAACTTATTTAATAGTTGATTGAGAAGTTGAAATCATGTGTGAATATTGCATAATATAATATAAAATATTGAATAATAAAAACAGAACTCTCACAAGTTGGAAATTGAATCTCCAACACATTACGTATAAATATACATTACTTTTACATCAATATCATGAAACAAGAGTCAAAATGCAATAAAAATACACATACAGTACATTTACATGCAATACTGATATATAGTGTGAATAATCCAAGTGTAAGATCATTGTTAACCCTGATTAGCATTACCTGCATTACTATGGATGAGCAGATTACAGCTATTCAACAGTTACTTATTCAGATATGGTAATTATCTTGGCAATGGTGTAACAACCGAAACCGGTATCTCGTTGTTTTCAATAAATATGTGGTTTTTACAACCTCGTGTCTTTTTATTAAGTTACTTCAGATTTCCAGAATGTACATTTCAGAATCTGATAATTTACAGGGTCGTTTTTATGTGTAGCAATTTATAGTGAAGTATGGGAGAAGTGTTTTTGGAAATAATAAGTTGTGGTTTTATAAATTAGAATTTTTGATCAAAATTATTGTAAATCTTCATATTAGTATAGGAAGATAAAATTAGAAATTGTGAAATTAAAGGGGGCCTCCTTCGTCACTGCACTGGTTTAAATTTTTGTGAGAAACGTGAATAAGAGGTAATACCTAGACAATAAAATATTCACAACAGCAGATCCTTATACCTGTACATTAAACTAGTATAAGCAAATGAATAATGAAGAAAATGATAAATGGTAGTTGAAAGACAAAAAAAAATTCTACAAATAAGTTCAAATAGAGCATCTCTGTAGTAAAATTTTGTTAATTGGGAAATCTCTGATAATTTTTGAATTTCATGAAATTTTTTTTTGGATTCAACGTGACTGATACCGTAGTAGAACTTTAGACAGTCTGAAATAAGAGAGACTCAATCACAGACTATAATTCCACATCAAGCCGACTATAGCAATTAAATTATTACAGTTGACTGATAAAGATGTGGAATCATTGATGAATAGGATATAACTTAAAAATCCTAGAAATTAAAAATGAAAGCTCACCTCATACACCTCCTGAGAGTGAGAGTGGAAGAGGAAGTGAGAGGGAATGATGGAGAAAGGAGGAGTAGGAGGAGGAGGAGGAGGAGGAGGAGGAGGAGGAGGGAGGAGGAGGAGGGAGGGAGGAGGGAGGAGGAGGCGAGGAGGGAGGAGGAGGAGGAGGGAGGGAGGAGGAGGAGGAGGAGGAGGAGGAGGTGGAGGCGGGGGAGGCGAAGGGGGAGGGGGAGGAGGCGGAGGGGGAGGCGGAGGAGGTGGAGGAGAAAGGAGGAAGAGGAGGAGGAGGAGGAGGAGGAGGGGAGGAGGAGGAGGAGGAGAGAGGAGGAGGAGGAGGAGGAGGAGGAGGAGGAGGAGGGAGGAGGAGGAGGAGGAGGAGGAGGAGGAGGGAGGAGGAGGAGGAGGAGGAGGAGGAGGAGGAGGAGGAGGAGGAGGAGGAGGAGGAGGAGGAGGAGGAGGAGGAGGAGGAGGAGGATTAGAATCTTTTTCACATACCTCGATGAAGTTGAATTTCTATGCGATTTAGGATGTCCTATAGTTTTCAAAAATTTTAAAAATGCTTTTTTAGGACTCAAAGCTCAAAATCACAACTCGGAACTGTCACGTTTCAATATTTTCTTAATAACTTTCAAACATCTATGCTTTTTACATTAAGAAATAAAGAAAAATAGATTTTTTCTGCCCATACTAGTCTGTGAAGTAGAAACTGTACATAACCTAATTTTTACAGCAAGCAGCAAATGAAAACAAAACCTGAAATGAGTTCTCGATACTAATTCGAGCCTGGATATCGATATCAAGAAGAGACATCGATACTATCGTTGGGCATGTCGACTGTCGACTTGTAATGAATCGCGGCAGACAACAATATCGATTTATAACCTAAAACGTTCGTTGAATAAAGAAGAAAGCGTTTTCTGATTTGAAATCACCGATTTGTTTGTTTATACTGTGTTTCAATGAATGATTTATATACCGGCATCATTAGTTATTTGGATTTGATTTGTGGGTGAGTGAAAATAACAAGTTATGTGACAAATAACCTATTGATAGAGTATTGAAGAGAAGAAAACAATGTTCAATTCGTGTTTTCTTTGTGTAAATTCAGTACGAACATTCTTTGTTTTCATATTTTATGACAGAATTTAATTCGTGAAGAATTTACAGTTGACTTTGAAATAAATATAAACGTTCCAAGTGAAAACTATTTTCATTTGGCTTACATCTTTCTTGATCGTTCATACAGTCTAGAAATTACAGTGTTTACAAGTGAATCATGTACTGTACTTCTATTAATAATAATTTACTATTGAATAATAAACAAAGCGTTGTATAGGTGATAGAAGCTAACGTGATTCATTGATGAATAGTTGTTATCGAATGTATTTGGAACTTTGTTAGTGATTCAAAAATGGCAAACATGGATTACGGAGCAAGCATTTTGAGAATAGTTGTCGCTCAGATGTGTGAAACCGTGGGCTGGAACTCAATACAAACCACCCCTCTGCAACTTCTCACTGAAGTTTTACAAGGCTACATTACAGAAGTGGCAGAAACCGCGCACAGATATGCTGAACAGTTCGGTCACACCCAACCCACTCTCCATGACCTGGGACTGGCTTTTCAGGACATGAAAATCAACACGGGCGATCTACAAGAGTATATTGAATATGTGGCTGCGATACCAATACACAGGGAAGTACCCAAGTATCCCATCAACAAAGAATCTCATCTGAATTTATTAAAGCCGGGCAGCAGAGAGGTAGTCACACGTCCTGTTCATATTCATGAGCATCTGCCAGCAATGCATCCGGAAATGGAGAATGAGGATTATGGACCGAAATCTAGTACACTAACAGTAGACACAAGCAGCACAGAACCCGGTTCACCATCAAACCCCTTCAAGAGACCTGGCGATCCAGTGTCCTCTTCAATATCTCCACAATTAAAGCAACCCCGACTGGCTATTGAGGAAGAAGGACGTCCCCTGCGTGAAATCTCCAGTGTCATGATGACAACTTCCGGTTTCCTGTCACCAGCTCGAGAAGGCAAACTGCCTGAAGCCACCACACCATCACTTCCCAGTAAACTGGCGACACACTCTGTTAGCAGCAGTTCAGCGTCATCCTCCTCTTACCCAACTGTTCCCCCCGAGGTGAAGGGTGAGAAGAAGGCTAAGAAAAAATCAACAAAAATCCCCAAAAAGACGGATACTACAACAAAATCCAAGGAAGTTATTGATCTGGTTGACGAAGACGATTCTAAAGTGAAAAAGTTGGTTGGTATGAAAGAACTCTCCAAACTTAAAGCACTAAAATCATTCAAACCAACAAATCCAAACCTCAGTAGTGCATTGAAAAAATTACCGAAAATTCCCAAAATCAAACGTAAAAAGGTTCCTGGAAGCAAACACTCAAAAATCAAACTCCCAGCTCAATCTACTGACAACACACCTCTTGTTAAATCAGACTCTTTGGAAAATGAGATTGATGTGTGTGGAAATTCTGATGATACAGGCTTACAAGATGCGGAAATCAAAATTACTTCTGAACCAGATAAACAAAAGTTGAATATTTTCAAGAAAATCTCCAAAGTCAAGGAAGATAAGTTGGAACATTTTGATGATACAGTAATGGAAGTGGAACCTGTGAGTGAGGTTGTTCCTGAGAAAATACCTACCAAACTAGAAATGACAAAGCCTGCAGCAGAGAGCTACAAGGACCAAGAACTACCGCCATCTCCGGTTGAATCTCCTCCACCAAGCACACCAGTTTCTTCCAACACTGTTTTCAATGAGAGTGCATTTGATTCACCCCCGGGTCCCCCTCGTACCCCCGAAGTCATCATTCCCCCCACTAAAAAGAACAAGTCCAAAAAGCACAAGAAGGATAAAACCAAGGTGAAAAAAGTGAAACCTGTCAAGCATCAAGTGCCTGTTAGTCCTGAATATGAAAGCAAACCACCTGAACAAGAAGAAATCATTGAGAAACCAAAAACCCCTGAAATAGAGCCGATGAAAGACATGAAATTCATTCCTACGCCTTCTCCAGTGTTTTCGTTTTTTGAAAACTTTCCATCAGGACCTGGACTCATACCTCCACAAATTTCCAGCTTGTTCACTCCAAAGCCCAACATTGACAAACTCAATACACTAATCCCTCCACCGATGGTTCCTATTCCTAAACCCACCACCCCTACACTACCTCATGTCGATGATGAACCATCTAAACCTCCAATAAAATCCCAACTCTCCCCATTACTCCCAACTTCCCCTTCTCCGCCATCCCCCAAACCTACCGAGGTTCCCCCCACTCCTGAAACTCCTGAGCCACTGTTGTCATCAAAACCAGAAACAACAACAGAGAAAACTCCATTGTTCAAAGTGAAACTGAAGGAAGAGAAAAAGTCGAAGAAAGAGCACCACAAATCTGATAAGAAAGACAAGATCAAGAAGAAAAAGCACAAGAAAGACAAGATGAAAAACAAGGAGGAGAAGGATGGCGTGAAGAAGAAAGAGAAGAGCCGTGATAAGAAGGAGAAGAGAAAGGAGGAGAAGAAACGCGAGAAAGAGAAAGAAAAAGTGGAGGCAACGAGTGATGAGGTGAAACCATCCACCAGTGGGAATGTACCAAAGATAACTTTGAAACTAGCAGCGGAACCCCCTCAAGTAACTGAACAATCCCACCGGAAAATTGTGATCAAACCAGTGAAAAAACCCGGCGAAGTTAGTGAAGACACGACTGCAGATGCGGACAAGCCTCCCAAACTAAAATCCAGTAAGAAAAGTAGTGTTGTGACGTCAGGAGTTACTGAAAAACCTAGAAAACCTCCCACCAATTTCCCAAAAGAACCAAAGAAGTCGGATCAGAGATCGTCGGACGAGCCTCAACCTTACTACTACGACGACAAGGGCAACCAGGTGTGGATTTGCCCCGGATGTCGGGGCCCTGACGACGGAAGCCCTATGATTGGTTGTGACAGCTGTGACGCCTGGTATCATTGGGTGTGCGTTGGACTGCAAATGCCTCCCGAATCCAACGACTGGTTTTGCAAGTATTGCATCGCAAGGAAAGACAAAAATGCAGGCGCTGATAAGAAAAAGAAGAACCGCAAGAAATTGCTGGCCAAATGATCTCATTATTGAACTCTTTGATAAAGTAGTGTTTGTGGTATAGTTTGCTAAGGCACCTGGGCTGATAATGAATTTAGAATAGAACAGAACTTGTCTCTCTTTCTCAAATTCTTCAACTTTCTTCTCTTTTTTGCATCTTCTGTCAGCCAGAGTTGTTTAGTACCGTGTTATGAAAGTTTAGCCTAGAATTCATTAACTGTGATGCAGCCTTGTTAATAAAGCAGTTGGAATATTATACCACATTTCAATATTATACAACTTATTACAGCTTTTTACAAAGTTCAAAATGTATAATATTTCATCTACTCTTCAATATAAATGTATATATTATATAATGTATATATTAATGTAGCTGCATCAGATTCATATACACTTTCATTGCAAAAGCTGTAATGACAAGAATTCATTAGAAAAGTTAAGAAAGGAAAATTCATAGCAAAGTGAATGAGCTATACATGTGGTATAACTGAATCATTTAGCTAAGGCAGTTGGTGCTTGTTAAAAAACATTTTCAGTGGACTTTACAGAAGTCCATGCAGTCCAATATAGTACGCTTGTAATACAGGAACAAGTCGGACTCACACTGGACACTCAATGTTTGTAAGAATTGAAATCTAATAGAATGATTTTTTTCGTTTTTTGACGAGGCTAAATTTGTACAGTAATGTCCACTCAACCACGAATTCATACATTATACAATATTTTATTAATGCGTTTAATTCAAATTAAATTACTGCATTATATTCAAATTAAAAAAACATTGTAAAAAAGTGTTGATGAAAAATTCAGTGTTAAGTTAATCCAGGTTCCTTAGCAAAGTGTACCAGTTATAATTAGATATCATTGTCGGTACAAAATGTTCTGTTCCTAGTTTTATTTATACACAACGTAGAAATTTAGTTTTTTCATGTTTATAATTATTTCTAGTTTTAGTTCTTGATTTATCATTGAAATCGGTTTGCAACCAACAGACTATTGAGTTTTAAAATTGCTGAGCTGTTATCATGACTAATAAAATGCTACTTAATAATTTTGAAGCTGAAAAATTGATGACGATTTAACAAATTTGAAATGTGATTACAAATAATTTACTTGACATTGATAGACTTTTATACAAGAAATAAGAGATTCTATTTAAATTACAGTATCAACAGACAAAATAAATGTTCAGAGATTTCCCAATTGTTTCAATGCTGGAAGAATTTTTGTTATGATAGTCATTTTATAGTCTACCAGAAAAGAATGATTTAAATATATTTGATAATTGTTTTTCAACAGCATTCAAGTTCTAGAGATGCTTGATATATTCAAATCAAAATAATTATAATTTTGATACAATATTTATCACAGTAGTTAATACGTTCCTGTAACTGTTATCACGGTTAATAGTTGTTAATACCAAGAATAAAAATCATTGTTTGTTTATGTAACAGTTATTTTGCTTACTAGTAGATCACACCATAATTTGTTTTCAAGTTGAATCAGTTTCCAATTAAAAATTCTTTCTTGTAGAAGGATCTGCTGTGTTATTATATATATATTTACATTATAAATATGTTAGACATCTACTTAATTTTGTGAATTTGTGTAGTCTTTCAAGTGTTTTACGAAATGCAAAATACATTTGACACCAATAACTATACAAAGAATACAAGAATCTATGCATTCGGTGGTACAACATTGAGTTTTCAACAAAGGTTTTATCAAATGAAGTACATAACAATAATTTACTATAGGAAGACGTTTTTCAATACTGAACTACATATTTATATGGTTGCAAAAAATAATTAACAAACCTGGGGCCAGCAGTACGATCTATATATTTACATGAGACTCGAAGTTTATGAATGATATTTAATGAATGGACTCAAGATAGGAATGTATGATAACTAACAATGACAATATTAATTGAAAATGAAGTTGAGAATAATTTCTTTCCTTCCTGAAAAAATTATATGATTTTGTTCAAGTGTGAGAATTGAACCCAATTAACCTGAGTAAATCTCAAATAAAATTTTAATTATCCAAGTAAATAAATTAGTGGCCACTAAGATGGATAGAAGCATAGAATTACAGTATGAGTACTGTGATTTTATCTATTGAGACTATTTTGTGGATACTAATTCAGTTGAAAATTTAATCACATTTATTGTAAAGAAGAAAATCGGCAATAATTTTTCACTACTCATGAATATTTCAAGAAATTAATACGAAAACTGGGTCTTATTACAAAATTTATTGGATACTGTAGTCAATTTAATAAAGAATAGAGAATTTCTGAGAATTATTTTTGAGAAATACCATGAGAAAATTATTTTTTATTCATTATTATTTGAGAAATGAACAGTCGTAAAATTCAAAGTTATTCATCCTCTGATTTGTAAAAAAATAAAATTGCCAAAATTCTAACTATTTCAAATTGACTATTGATTATTTTGTTCTTCAAAAATTTTCTTTTAATAGCATGTTCTTGAATAAAATGTTAAGTGGTTACTTATACAGTTTATTAACTGAGTTCTTGGAGGATTTATACAGATAATAATAATATGATACATGATTATGCGTCATGAAGTATTATAATAATAATATTGTAATGTAAGGATGAAAATAGGTGATATGGCTGATTTTTTTTATTTCTGAATGATCTATTCTCAAATGATGAAAATTTGTGATTTTTTGATACTTTAACTAAGAAATTATAAGCAGTAAACAGTATCTAGCTAAGATTAAAATGTACGGGTTGAATATAATAGAAACATGCTTTAATTTCAATTGATAAGTTCGATTTAGGGCATTCAAATAACTACTGTATTTGGGAGTTAAATGTTTGGTAAAACATTCTCTATATAGTCTGTAAACTATTAAATTTATTATTTTTGGATTTTTAAACATTACAGTAGGCTACAACATTTATCCTTCAATTTACATTTACATCATGTAAACTAAAATCAATTTCTAATTATAATTTTAATTATTTTTTCAACTATTCTTTCCTAGCGTTTAATACCGTGCATCATGATCTCAACAATTCTATTTCAAGATTTTAATTAGAAAATTTCAATCACTGTTATACTATTTATTTCTCGTATCACTGCCAACATTTTATAATTTTTTAGAAACTAGTTTTAATAAAGTAACTAATTTTAATGATACCAATGTTCGAAATGGGAAGTACTTGAGCAACTGCGTTCATCTTTTTTTTAAAGGAAGAATTTAAACTGCTTTAAATTTGTCTTTAATTAATGCAATTTGTATTTTTGTATTTTATTAGTTCTAGAATGACTTTAATTTTTAAATAAATTTCAATTATAGTAATATTTTGCAGTTATTCATTAAAATTCCTATCCTCGTTCACTTTGAACTGTTCTAGCCGGCCTGTTTCATGATATTTTAGAAGTCCTGTAAAACATGAACAGCTGACGATAAGATGACCAAACCCTAGACAAGCTCGACTCTTTACATATCAGGGTATCTAATCTTGGGTCACTACCTTCTGTACGACAAACCCCTTGTACGAATATACCTCAATTTCGAATTCGTTTTCTCTATTTCGAAAATGTCGTACAAGAGGTATATTCGTACAAGGGGTTTGTAGTACAAGTGGTGGCCCCCCGGTATCTTATTGTGAGCTGTATTATAAGACTTCTAAATTTTTGTGATAATATTTTAGGGGATAAGTTGAATACTTCAAATTCTAGATTATTGAGAATCTGTATTATTTAAGACAAATAATTGAAGTTTTATGCGAAGTTTATTCATGATTTTCTATGCTGATTCTTCTATCTAGATAATGGTAGGCCTATTTATACTAGTACTATACATATACTAGTACTACATACAAATACTATATCGGCAGCTATAGTTTTAAATTGTAGCCTAATGTTTTTCTAATAAAGAGAAAATACTGAACGAAATTTAAACATTTTCAGCTTTTGCTAATACAGTACTGAGTTATTCTAATACATAAACAAACAGCAAAAGTTTGACTACCTATATATCCTAGTTTGAGATAATTATTGATTTTGATGGGTCTACACTATATCTCTCTATCTGAATCATATATTAAGCCTATTGAAAAAAAATTAAGCAGTTTGTCTTGAAATTGCGCATAGATGCAAACTATAAGTGGGGTCTGTATTGGGGTTTTAAAAATAACTACCTATATTTGAAGAAAATCATAAACACACAATATACAGTAAAGGTAGTCGTACAATAGACATGAATAGCTCAGAGTACTAGCAAAAGTGATTGTTATCTAGAGTACTGCCAGAGTCCAAGCTCCGTGTCCCTGGGAGGAATGCAATACATCATCGGAAATCAATTTTAGTAGTGTATTTTATAGCACTCTTCGCCTCTCCTCTTCAGCCGTCAGGGACATGGAGCTTGGTCTCTGACAGTATGCCTGCCTTTTTCCCTGCACAATAGAGCTTCTATTTTCTCATCATACAGACCCCAGATGCTGATATTGGTGTTTTACTAACTAATATTGAATGAAAGTTGAGAAGGATGCGTTTGAAAACAATAAAAAATCAAATGAATAATTTTTGCTCCAGTAATGGATGGATGCAACATGAATCAGAAAAATAGTTTGAATGAGGTTTATCTAGTACCGTAGCCTACTGAATAAGATTTCGAGAGGATAGAGTTGAAAACCATAGAGGCAAAGAAAATTATCATTAATTTATTAAATGATAACTATTTGATAATGTTAAATACTGTTTCTTAATGATCACTGTTTAGAGTGATGCAATATGTATCTGAATACTCCTACTAGTGTGAATGGAATTCTAAAAAATACTAAATAAAGATAAAAGGTAGGCTACTACCAAATATTTTTTAAATGATGCAACATAATGAGTCTGAGTAGCCAATTATAGTAGAGACCACAAAATAAAGCAGCTGAGACATTATGAGCTATTGTCATGCAGGGGAATCAACTCCGAAGCTCAGAACTGGAAGCTCAACGTTGCAAATTTGTGATGAGGAGCAAGCAATTTTCGACTCTCCCTTGCTTAACCGGTTCCATATCTGACAACAGCGCAAAATCTCTCAGCCACCTACTTTTGTTGCCGCTACTATAATAATACTGAATGAAAGTTGCACAAGATTGAGTTGAAAACTTTAAATAATCAAGGACATTTTTTATAGATAGAGTGATCTAGAGAAATCCTGGATTATTTTAAAGGCATGAGTTGCAAACTTTTTATAGATAGTGTGATCTAGAGAAATCCTGGATTTTTTAGGACAGATTTGAAATAGAATAGACCTAACCTAGACTTTTTAGGTTAGATTTGTTAAGTATGAAAAATCAAGTAAATGTTTTTAATATATCTAAAAAAATCATAGACCTAGAAATCATGATCTAGAGAAATCCTGGATTTTTTAGGACAGATTTGAAATAGAATAGATCTAACCTAGACTTTTTAGGGTAGATTTGTTAAGTATGAAAAATCAAGGAAATGTTTTCAATATATCTAGAAAAATCATAGACCTAGAAATCATGATCTAGAGAAATCCTGGATTTTGTAGGACAGATTTGAAATAGAATAGACCTAACCTAGACTTTTTAGGTTAGATTTGTTAAGTATGAAAAATCAAGGAAATGTTTTTAATATATCTAGAAAAATCATAGACTTTTTAAAATAGATTTGAAAACAATGAAATAATTTTGGTGTGAATGATGCAACATGGAGGATGAAAATCGACAGCAAGTAGGTTAGGTTAGGACTTACCTGAACAGTAGCATCAGTCCCTGTACGAAACTTTGAAAGTTGTTGTGGCGTGTTATGGCAGTGTCTGGATCGAGCGCAATGTTACCGAAGACCTGTGGCAGGGCAACAGGGCCAGGATAATATCAACCAACAGGCAGGATTACAAGCATACACCCACATAACCATTCTAGCACATTAAAGTCAGACACCACCAATACTACAACTTATTTGATAGAGATGTTGATTGCGGGTGTATACCAACTCTCTCAATGCAAACTCTCTAAAAGTGAGGTAAGTTTGGTTTGGTTAGGTTAGGTAAGGTATTGTTGCAATATCTTTTACATATAGGAAATAGGGTTAGCCTTTTTTAGACAGTTTGCTTCAAATCAGTTGGTATACACCCGTTATGATTACCGTTTTGAATAAACCGTGTCAACTACACACAACCAAAGATTCCATCCAAACTATAACACTGATCTATCCACTAGACTAGAGATACATATCACAAATCCATGGTTAGGGCAGGTGAATTCTAACAGCTAGTAATATTATGAGACTTTATATACCTTCATCAAATTACAAGATTAGAATATCTAGTATAGACAAATCTAAGGTCAAATGTTGTAATTTTTTCTGATTCAGGCAGATTTCCACAGAGGTTGACTATTTGACTAAAATTGATTTGCAGATTAAGGCTAGGCGTACACCGGTTAGTCAAGACAAGACAAGACGAAATTAGTCATGTTTAGTCACAGTAATTCACATAGCTGCTTATGAAGCAGCACACACCGATTAGTCATTGCATCGGTGTGTGCTGCTTCATGAGCAGCTATGTGAATTACTGTGACTAAACGTGACTAATTTCGTCTTGTCTTGTCTTGACTAACCGGTGTACGCCTAGCCTAAAAATTCTAAAGAACTGTCATGAAACCATGGTCCTTGAACCATAAATAAATGTGTAGAATAGTAACTTAAAAATCATTGTGTTCTTTTTTCAATTATTAATTTGCATATTAACAGCCAGTTGTACAGAAATTCAATTGATGAAAATCCCCACTATAAATAACGTCATTTTCCATCAAATTGCATCTTGCATTGGTTCCATTGGATGACGTCATTCGGTCGTAGTAAATTCAAAACCCACCTTTACTTGTTCAAATGATTGATCTTTGGGAGAAGTTGAACAATGTTACAAAGTATAATTAAATCTCAAACGAATCAAGAGTTACCGCACTTCATAATAACTCCAACTAATAATAATTGTAAAAATATAATTAGGTTAGGTTAGGTTATGAGTAGAAATCAGCCATCTTCAGCTAGCCTAGGTATATGTGGGTTGGGTGCAATTATAACACAATACTCAAGTGCACAGACATAACTTGACAACAATTAATTCAATACAAAGTACCCATGCAATAATGAGTCCATAGTAATAAGCACAATGTTTCAACCAAAAGTTTTCATAATATAGAGATTGAAAGTTGTTTTGTTTGCCAAAAAGTGGACGGAATTTAGATAACATCCGTGAAAGATGCAGTTGAAATTTTGGGAGATAAGAAAGCAAGTATTGTAGTTAGTTTGTTAAAAAATGTTGAAGGTATTTGAACAATTTTTTTATCACAAAAAACAATTTTGAAAATTTGTTGTCTACACAAAAATAGTAAGTTAATTTGGAAGCATCCATTACGTGCTTCACATGAAAAAATGTGTGAAAAATCTAGTTTCTAGTATTATTAGATGTTAAAATTCACCATTAAGAAGGGTGTAAGGGAACAGATTGAAACAAAATCATGAAAAATTTACCACGGACTATCTAAAACAACACCGTATCGTTTCTTCTATCTAGAGCCTGTACATGTACAACATTCTATGAATACTAAGTTTTACACTGATTATAATAATATATAATATACTGTACAACACTGGATTCCTACTACTAAAATCTATCAATACGAGAATAATAACCAACAGACCATAGGAGGCAACAATCAAGCACTAAACAGAGAGGGATAATATGCTTTCAGCGCCCATTCTATCCCCATCAAATCCGCGTCTCACCAACATTTATTTGTTATCATGCTATCAATAATTTGGAGCAGGTGAATTTGATGAATGAAATCATGTAGATGAAACTATGATTGAAAAATAACGGGGAAGATTGTTGAGATTGAATGAATATAATTATGTTGATGGAAATATGATTGAAAAGTAACTAGGAATATGATGAAGATTATTCCCTCTAACATAAGAAAATCCCTTCTAAGTCCTAGGGTAGTTAAATGTGAGTCAAGTAAATGATAAAATCGAATGAATGTAATCTTGTTGATGACACTATAATGATCAAATAATAATTAGGTTTCACTGGAGATTATTTCCTCTGACATAAGAAAATCCCTATCTAAGTCTTAGGGCACTGTAGTTTAACTTGGAGCAAGTGAATGATGAAATTGAATCAATATGTAATCATTTTCATGGAACTGTGATTGAAAAATAATTGGGCAAATGATAAAGATTATTCCCTGATGAAATTTGTACAATAAATTTGATGGTCCTGGTGTAAACATTATATTTATTAAAAGTGGAGTTTGACAATTTCAAAAACTTTTTTTCTAATAAGATTATTTCCTCCAACACAAATGCCCGGTTTTTCAGTCATTCAATAAACTTATTGAATCAATAACTTTTTTTTGCATTTGAAAACGCATGGTTATTGATTCAATAGTGCTATTGGATCCATAAACTGTCCATTGAGCGACTGAAGAACCGGACAAAAATCTTTCAATTTTTGGATAAACTGAGAAAATGAAGTTTATGTAAACGGAAAATGAAGGATGAAAAGGACTTATTTCGACGACGTTTCAAACACAAACATTGATTAGATGCAGGAGATATTTAATTAGTTATTTTTGTCTGATGAGCGGATTTGAGGAGGACAATTGCGCTCAGATCCGGCTCCGACTCACCGAAAGAGCAGCATCAGAGCGCCGAAGAAGGTTTGAAAGTTGTTGTGACGATTGACAGTCTTTTCGGGTATAAACTTCATGTTGCCAAATACCTTAACAGATACACCCCCATGCATTCAACTAACATTGGGTCGCCTAACGTTTACTACACAGAGACTGTATTATATACAGTCTCTGTAGTATACTAGAGGTATTTAGTCAAATAATAATCAACGTCAAATCAGGAACTTTGTTACACTTAACCACTACAAACAGTAGGCTATAACTTACTAATAGAACTGATACGGAAAAATTCTAAACGTAGCCTACTAGTGGAGTGTCCACTGAGGTGGAGTGGCGATGGCGTGGCAACAAGCTAAAAATATAAACATATTATGAAACTAAAACAAACAGCGCACATCGAGTTTCAAACAGTGCACTGTTTCATTTAGTTACATATGTTTATATTTAGCGTGTTGCCACGCCATCGCCACTCCACCTCAGTGGGCGCTTGGACTTATAAGGTTCACTTTGAAGATAGTAGAGAGTTGCAATGACATAAATTCATTTTCACTCCAGATGTCTTAGCTAAGTGAACGATCTATACAGTATCCTACTAGGTAGTTAAATCGAACTATATTTAGCAAAAATTCTATCTAATAACCATGGATGATTGTTTCAACGATAACAACTAATTAAAATTGCAAATTGAAGTGACAACTCTATAGATTACTTCACACTGCTAAAAGTCAATGACAATAAAACTCTTTGGTATGGTAGCTAGCCTATCTACAGAAACATAGAGGGCCTATCTATAGACATAGAGGGCCTTAGTTTGTAATGAAATGTGATATGAATTTAATGAATTAAAATAATTGAGAATTAATTTAAAGTGAGTTTTAAAGAATAAAGTCATAAATTTGAGATGAAGCTGATGATAATATATTGATGTTGAAATTTTAATGACGGGTGGAATCTAAAGATTGTTGGAAACGTACTATTATGATTATTTTCCTCATTACTTTTCTGTTTAAGTCCAAATTTTGGAACAGAATTTTTGGTCTGACGCCATTTTTCTCTTCTTGATGCTGGATTAATTTATCAAATAAATATTCAATGTTGTTTTCCATGATGGAATACTTAATATGTAAGTAAAAACATTAATTATTTACAGTGAAATACCAGTCGTTACTTTAATAAAAATAAATAGATTGATATGAATAAGTAACAACAAAATAATTTATTGGCATTCAGCCGATGACAGAAGTGAAAGAAGATTGAATCAAAAATATATTTTTTTATATTTAAGAGTTTCAAAAGTGAAGTGCATACTTCATCCTATAAGTTATTTGACTTTGGAACAGAGTGAAAAAATGGAAAGAAGATGAAACAATTGGATAGAATAATGATGGATAAAGATAGTAGAAGAATGATGGCCCTCACTAAAACTGCACTAAAAAATCTAATAATCTAAATAATCGATTAGGATTAGGACAAAAATCTATAGATATCTGTAGCTAAGACTAAACAATGAAAATACCATACCAATGTGTAACATGAAACATACAAGGGAACAAGTCAAAACACATTGAAAATGTAGAAAACTATGACGTAAATGACAGAATCATTGAAAAGTTAATTACTTCGATTGATTACAATTATCAATTGAACAATATACTAATAATTAATTTTAGCAATGAAATACACTGCATACAATTATCCTCCCTCAGCTATATGAAATTTATTTTATATATTATCTAATTGCTTCTATTACAGTAGGCCTACTCATTGCATAATGACACATCCAGTATCATTTATATGGAATGATTTTCATATAATTTATTTATATAAACGATGATTTATCATTTATTTCATGACGATTTGAGACATCAAAAATGTTTATTTCTTCAAAAATAACCAGACGTTGAAGTAATACCTACGGTAAGCCTACAATAATTGTAAGTCGTTAATAATAATAAGTAGTTTTTAATAGTATAAATAACCAGTAAACGTAAAACAATTTTGTAATGAATTAACTACAATAATTCAACTATTCAACAAATGTAATTGAACGTGATAACTATATTAAATCCGGGCCCCTATTGAAGTTGGTCTAAAACTTTCGTTTTCTAACAGAATTATTTTTTTTTTGCAAATTTTATGGAGGAATTCTACTGTACCTAAGTAACCAATCATCCTTACATAAAGAAGTTACATAAAAGAATCCCTATTACACGTTTTTATTTCAATTAACAAGAGAAAATTGATTTTTCAGAAAAATGGGCTTCAATATTTGAGATTATTTATTGATGACCTCACAAACATCTATCATGTTGTTTGCTTATATTCTAAAAAAGAAGAAATAATGACGACAACAATGATTCAAGTGCAGTTGACAGTAATTTACGATCACTTACCTGCATTCCAATAATTGCATAAATGAAGAACAGCATGGCTATGAGCAAACAAACGTATGGCAAGGCCTGAAAAATTAAAATAATTCTCAATTATTTTCATTACTCTTCCTTTTTATTACAAACTTCCTGGGGCCTGTTTCATGAATTTTTAAAAGTCCTGTATAACAGGTTAAAGGCGATTAGACACTAGACCTGAAAGTTTATCGTATAGTTCACCGTGTTATCAACGGCTAGTGTGTGTGCGCCTTTTTCCTGTTTTACAGGACTTATAAAATTTTATTAAACACGCCCCAGGTTCTGAGATTGTGTCAGATCGAAATTGTATGGAAAATTAGCAAGGTAAGTAGAATACAAGGTAGCGTTCACAAGAATGATGCGTACAGTGACATTCATTTAATTTTACGCTTGGCATTAGATAGATGGATAGATATGGAGAGAGATATAATTTCTTGACGTTGCTGATGACCGTAGAGTACGATGGCAAAGAAATAATATCTCTCTATCAATCTAGCTATGTAATGCGAAGCGTCAAATTAAATAAATCTGATTATAGTAGCAAGATTCATTCATCTGATCAATAGACGTCACTGGAGATCAAGAGTTAGATTTTTCCTATCTTTCACATGTTAAATTTAGCAATTCTTTATGTATTTCTCTCTAAACATTTCTCTAGAGGGTTGAAATAGTTTTATTTACCTTGAATGACTGCACAAACGTCCAAAGCAGGATTCTTATCGTGTATCCTTGCCGCAATAATTTTATCAATCTTGCGGCGCGAAACAGCCTCAAAAATCCAACATTGAAAGAGTTGTCCTAGAACACAATATTAGTAACAGCTTAAACTGGCAATATACGACATCGATATTTCTGTCTACAGTAAAATTAAAATTAAAACCTAACAACAGCGAGAGTCAATTACAAAAACTAAAAAAATCTATTAATAATTCCAATATCAACATTATGATGGAAATTATTAATAACTACTGCTTTATTATTCGCTACTCCAAACTATTTAAATGAAAATTATAACTCTAGCAATGTGGTAGAACACTGATTTTGAAATTAAAATACAGTACCGGTACTGAAGCTCCTACTTTTCTATACAACAGTTTGAAAATCAAGTGCTTATTAACTAAGGCTAGGCGTACACCGGTTAGTCAAGACGAGATTAGTCACGTTTAGTCACAGTACTTCACATAATTGCTTATGAAGCAACACACACCGATTAGTCATTGCATCGGTGTGTGCTGCTTCATAAGCAGCTATGTGAATTACTGTGACTAAACGTGACTAATTTAGTCTTGTCTTGTCTTGACTAACCGGTGTACGCCTAGCCTAAAGCTGAAATCGGGAGTAAATAATTGGGAATAATATACAATATTGTAATAATAATTGGATATATTGTACAATATAAAAATTTCTTCAAACAGAAACATAAAACAGACTATTTTTCTAGGGAAGTTTCAAAATGTTATACTTTTTTCCTAAGGAGATATTCTAATAATTGGATACAGGTATTGCGAAACAGAGATAGATAATAAAAATAGTAAGATATACTAGTTTTTTTCTAACAAAAACTCTGAACAAACTATTTTTTCTACGAGAGAGTTGTGAAAAGGAATAATTTTTGCCACAGAACTGGAGAAGATATTGTAATATCAATTTTGAAAAACAGGGTTTTGTGGTAAACTATTTTTCTATACAAGGAGTTGAAGATTTCCTATTGAAATTTGATAAAATAATTCACATCTATAAATACTAAATACTGTAATAAATTTTCTTGTCAAACAGAAAATTTAGGATGGATATCGTCTTCTAATGTAAAAAAATGTTCTATTCTAGATTGAAGGCTGCTATATTATTAATAAATGATTTATTATCCTGCGACACCGAACAACTGCAAGCGTTAGCTTTATCTCAGACTATGACACATTGCTTCAGCCCACAGGCTACAACAAACTCAAGCATTCAAATCACTAAAAAAATCATTTTTTATTATACATAGCGCAAGTAGCCTACAACTGAACACTGGTTAATAGCTAAAAGATCAATCAGCCCTTGCTAATCAGCTTTGGAGAAGAGTTAACAAGTTACATGTAAGTTACAACATGTGGTAAGTTGTCTCCATAGTTGATTCAACGTTGTAAATGATTTTTGAATGGAATGTGACTAAAATGATGAGAGAAAAATAAAATTAAAATGACTCATAGTATTTTTTGTGTAGTAGTGAAGGTGATATTTTGGTAGTTATCCAAACTGATTATAAAAAGACTGGAAGTTGTCAAAACCACAAATTTATCAAGATATCGAGATACCGGTTTCGGTTGTTACACCGTTACCAATCTTGGTTAAACAGTTTACCAGTGAGAAAAAAGACATTAATACAGTAGAACGGTGAGTAATTTCAGGTATTTAAGTAATTTAGTGTATTTAAATATTGATTAGGTTCAGATACAATACAATGAGCTGATTTTATGATTCACTAACGGATTTCTGATTTCATCAACGGCAGAGACTCAGTGAAGCAACTCTTAATACCGAAAGTAAATTCAATTGATTCTTCATAACATTCAATAATATGCTTTGTTATATGCTCAGGCCTATTATTCATTATTTATACCCGTATTATTTATGCCTGATAAAGGAAGTCTCTGAAAAAATCATGATAGCTCAACATTATTTCCAAGCGAGGGGCTCTCTTGGAACGAAATTTTTATTCTATGTTCCAATTTTTGTGATAAGTTTAAGTTTGGTTTTTAAAATATCTTGAATTGAAATGGCGGAAGAAACGTGATAAAAATGAGAAGAATATGTTGATATCCTTGATTAAAAGATCGCTTGCAACTGATATTTATTTAGCGTATTGCTTTTAATCATGGGAAGACCCAAGTAGGGTTATAAATAAATAAAATAAAACTGATAAAAGGAAATAAAAGGAAACGTAAGAAAAGAAGAATCGTTCAATAAATTTTGAGTGAAATTAAACAAATAATTACGAGATCAAAATTGTATTGTTTAACGGAATCAATGTGAATTAACGTTCACTCACAAGATCAATAACTATCAATTTTTCATAGTTTACATTTACTCCTATCAATAAAATTGAAGTGAACTCAAACTAAAATTATGCACTGAATTGGTACACTATTTAAAAATCCCTAATGGTTACAAAAACTATCAGAAATCAACTAGATTAGGTACTGAGAAAGTAATTACTATTTTAATTTATAGTTTATAATACAGGTAGTCTAGACTATTGGGAAATTCGCATTCTACTGGGGATCACGCTCATTTGGCTCAGAAAAATATGTATAAACTATAAATTAATGGAAGTTGCAGTCAATGAAGCAAGGAATCAATTTCAAGGATGGGGGAAGCTAAAAAATGTTAAAATTTTACAGTAGATGCTCAAGAATTGGAGTTAAAAATTGGGTGATAATGACTATTTACACTCTAAAAACTGGAATGAAAAATATTCTAAAAATAGATGATATACCATAATTTTATTTTAATAAATTCTTTGTGGAATATTGTTAGTTTATATTTAGGTGAGGGGAAAAATTATGAAAAAATATGCGGTTACTGATAGGCCTATTAATTTATTCAGTTTAATTTGATGGTTTCTAGTACTAAGCAAGACTTGTAAAATCCTCAAATATGTAACGGTATAGAATGAAATTGAATATTATTATCATAGAAAGTTTTAGAATGCCATAAGCAATTTACTAGTAAAATTTTTATTAGTGAGAAAACTCATTATCAAAATCTACTGTACTAACTTGGTGCTGGCATGCAAAAACTCTCAAATTTTTTGGTAATATAGAAAAATTTGTGCTCCGAAATTATTCTGAAAGGTTAGCTTCACAATCCAATCTGTGCTTTAAATTAAAAAAATTAATTCTAGTAATCCTACTAAAAACAGACGTCCAGAGGTCTTTTAGATTCCCTATTTGAGTTACATGATTCGAGGATCATAATATTGAAAAAGATTGTAAAAATATTTTTAAAATAGCCTACTGCAGTTATTTGGTGCAAAACTTTGCAATCTTAAGAAAAATCAACAAAATTCTGTTATCATCATGCAAAATGCAAACAAGATTGTCTGGTTCATTAAAACCAAACTTATCCAAGTAGACTTACCATAAAATAGATTTTCAAGGTTTGGAATTATGTCATACAAAGAAATGTTTGTAGAAATGGAAAAAATAGTGAATTTACAAGAAAAAAAGTGGATAATTGGGAATTTAAATGAGAATTTATTCAATTACTGTATCACAGAAGAATGTAAGGTAACCGTAATAAGTTCAAAACTACACATGAATAGTAGGGCATTTTATTAGTTTTTATTTAACAATAATAGGTAATAATATTATTGTAATATACAGTTCCTACTATACTACATTGGGATAGATTCATTTATAAAGATCAAAAAATCTCAAATACCGGTACGCTTGTATTTTTCTATTGGAATTTTTACTGTAAATCAATTTAATTAATATAATAAAAACAAAACATAAACCTTGAAGCTTGATAGGAGGATAAACATTCATACTGTTAATAAATTCCAGGGAAATGGAAAATTCCAGAGTCAAATTCTTGTGTTTTCATTTTAAATTACATGAATACCAATTTAGACCCAGGACAACTTGTTTCTTACTTTAAGATTTTCAAGTCATTCGAAAGATTTCAATTAATGCCAATTTTCTCATGCACATCAACCCATAATTCAAGTACAATGCACGTAAAACTAATTTGTGAGAGGTAATAAGTATTCTTGCATCAAATAATATTCATGGAGGATATGAAGTTGACATTGGGAAGTATTATTAATTGCTAATAAGTTAGTAATCTATTAGTAATTGCTCATAAGTTAGCAAGCTACTAGAATTTTAGTATTGTTATCAAGTATTACTCCTATCTAATACAAGTTAGATCATTTTTTAGTTACAATTACTTTGTTCTATAGGTACCGTACATAAATTGCACCTATATTATATATCTGTTCTAAAGATATTTCAATGCAAAAGCATGCTAATCAAATACAGTGGTAGGGATCTCAGAAATATAGAAATTGAGTGAATATTACAAACGACTGTCTAAAATAATTTAACTAGTGAGTGTTTAGTTGAAAAAACACAAATTCAAAGATTAAGTATTTTATGAAATACTACTATGTTGAACAATGAGTAATCTAATATACAATACAACTACTATTATAACACAACATTCAGCATTTGCAAAATCAATACCGTACACACTACAAAACATGAAATAAAATTTGTTTCAAGAAAAACTGGAAATTATCTTACAAAATGGTTTGTTGGACTTTCTATTTCCGTCAAAACTATTAGCCTACTACTCTATTCTTGAAGCTTATTAAATATTGTCTATGAACAAATATAGTCTATTGTCTATGAAGCTGAAATATACTGGTGCATGTATTATGTGCTTGCTAATGCGGAAATTTGGAAATTTTAGTTGTAATATTGAAACTAGCGACTTTAACTATGCCTACTCTATTGCATCACTTGATAGACATCTAAATAATTGTTGAACATGAGTAGAATTTTTCATTGAATTATATTGCAGAGAACTGTTCGAATTCCAACAATTGGAGCAATCATTTGTTAATTTTGTAACTTTTTAAAAATTAATTAGATTGTTGACTATAATATGTATCTCTGTTTTTGCTTCATGGTAGGCCTACCTTAAACAACCAGCGAATCCCTATGTTCCTTGCTATCGAAATTAAGTTTATTTCATCTTATCTATGAATCTACTAAAATATTATGATCTATGAAACACTTATCTGCGATGACTTTCAAAATCAGTATTTTGTGGTGCGCTAAATTAATTATTTTCAATAAAGAACACTTGCCTATTACTTGATTCAGAAAAAAGTTTCCTATTTATTATGCTTCTCTGAGATTCTCTTAACCTTCCCATTCACTTTGTTTAGAAATTGAAAAATGTCTGCCCTTTCAAAAACCCCCCACATAATTATTTCCACATATTTCTATAGACAATTTATTACACTGTCACTTCATGACAAGCATTTAAATTAAAAAAATCTCAAATCACAGAACCCAAAATAATTTCGAATATTTTTTACATTATACCTACTCTATGCAAGAAGTATTCACTGAGATGTTCAACGTGGATACTTGAGGTACCGTACCGAAAACTTGTTATCAAGAATTCAAATATTTTTCGTTGAATATTTGTATTTAATACAATAACTCTGATGAATTTCAACCTTTTCTAGGCTACTGTAGTAGGGGGTACCTATTGTAGGCTAAGTTTCTAGTAGCCTACACATAATATAATCGACAAAAAACTACCTCAAAGCTATGTAATCTTTGTGAGTTCATGATTGCGATAAGCTGGCTCTAATCCAAATGGTACTAATATTCAGCATTTAAATAATGACTTGATCAGCATTAACTCTAAATAATATTTTTAAGGATAAACTCTAAATAAAATATGTGAGGAATGATTGACGAGTACCAAAGTTTGATGTTGGAATGAGTGTTCAATGACTTAAATGCATCACGAATGAATTAAATTGAGTATACGGCACTAAACGTAGTTCAAAAAACATGAGAGTAGAAAAGTTCACTCTAAAATTCTACACACCTACCTTTTAAGGGGAACGTTACAAATGGTTCTTGAATCGATTTTTACACTATGATAGAATGCGGAAGATGACAGTTTTCCAAGTGAATTAATGAATTAAAAATACAAGAATGAGAAGAGATTAAAAACAGCAATGATTTGAGATGAAAATGAAAGACTGTCAGAAGTCTGTTGACAGAAAATGTACAGCACAAATGATAGATAGGAAAAGCATGCAAAACATGATAAAATCTATGATGAAGCATTTATATGATTGTGAAAATTATTTATTTGTAAACTACTGAATTTCTATTCATCACAATTAATTACAGTTGATTTTTAATTAGTTTTTGAGAAGGATTATTTGCTACCCCGAGTGTTAATTGATAATATTATAACCGAGATTTGTTATTGTTAAAGTAAGCTTACATTCACATACATGTATTAGATGCTTGAGTAAGATGCATGTTCAATTAAAAAGGCCAGAAAGATTTACTCACACAATCTCCTCATGAATGGTCAAAATTTTGTTTCAACATTCGACTTATGTGAGCTGTTTGGTCTTCAAAAAAGTAGGCCTATCTCACACATGTAAAAATTTGTCGCATTGGATAAATTTATTCATGTTTACCTAGTAGACCTAGTGCTATTGATAGAAGATTTTTTGATATTTAGATCTGAGAAGGATTTTATTCGATTTTTTCAAGTTTGGAGAAAAGAACACTGCTTTTACTACCAATCATCTACCGAACTAACTAGTTCTCACATAAGATAGATTTATTCATGTTCTACAAGTAGACAGGGTTATAAATAGATTATTTAAAAATATTTATATCTGAGAAGGATTCAAAATCATGGATTTGTTCCAGTTTGAAGAAAAGCTTTAAACGGCTCTCTAAAGGTCTTCTATCCGACTAACTAATGGGTTGAAAGCTAAATATTAGAACTGGAGCTGTTTCATAGAATCTTATAAGTCCTGTAGTACAGGAGAAAGGCTGACACACACTAGACATGAATAGGATGACTTACTATGTAATTTATTCATATGACTAGTGTGTACCCGCCTTTTCCCAGTTTTAAGCCTATGTCACACTTAGCTACTTTACCCAACTAACCTACTAACCTAAGGGTTAGATGGGATATCTTTAGAACATGTTCTGTATGCTCTATTACTGTGGATGTAGTATGTTCTATTCGATTTAATTTCGGCTGTAGTTGAATTTATTATTATTCATCTGTATAATTGTTATCTACAGTATGGTTCTCTGAATCAGTATGACGCTATTCAATGTAGCCTACAATGTATATTATATATGAATAAAAAGATTTGAATTGAATTGAATAGATATTCCATCTATGCACTACTGAACTATTCAGCAAAGCGGCCTCAGCTTAAAAGTCCTTCAAAACAGGAAAATTAATGTCTTAGCTTTAAAATGTATGAAACAGGCCCCAAGTGTAACACAAGCCTTAGGCCAAGCGCCCACTGAGGTGGAGTGGCGATGGCGTGGCAACACGCTAGATATAAACATATGAAACTAAATGAAACAGCGCACATCGAGGTGATGCGCGCTGTTCCATTCAGTTTTATATGTTTGTATTTGGCGTGGCGCCACGCCAGGACTACTCCACCTCAGTGGGCGCTTGGCCTTACAGGACTCCTAAATTTTCATGAAACAGTTTCCAGATAGTAAGTAGTTCTAGAGGATTTCTAGATGGAGTTGGGGGGTTGGAGTGTTAAAAAGCTATAGTAAGAAACGAAAACATCTGCGACTAATACGGAGAGATAAGAGAAAACATGACAGATACTATAAGACTATGAATTCAGGGTCATGAATTCGCTTGCGGCCGAAAATGCTGAGTTCAATGCAGTTGGCACACAGAAGCGCTAGTTAACACGGTTTAGTTGGCTGTTAGTGGCCCAGTAAAATCGCCATCAAAAGTAGGGTCCACCTTGCTTGAAATGGGGTAATTGATATCTTTTTTTCAAGTTGTATATGATAGTCCTGGGATGTTAAATCCAAGTTTTTGACCTCGGCAACCTTCCAGATCACCATCAAAATCCGTTTTTTTTTTAAATTTTGCACTGTTTTCATGTTTGGCCAATTTCGACCTTGAAGCATCACTTTTTCATAAAAAAAACAGTCCTTACCATCTTTAAAGTGAATCGAATTAACTACAATTCAAGACCAAGATGATTATTATAGTCTCAATACTTTGCGAGATATAGCTCTTCTTAGTTTATAAAATTTCCCATAAATACTATCACATTTGAGCGATTTCCCAAGTCTCGCGAGAGTTGCGTGAAAACGCGAGAAACCACGTGAAATTACTTGAATTGTACTAGCATTGATGGAAATTTTTTTAATGAACTTTGAAGAGTTAGGTAGAATAATTTTACTGGGTACTGGGAAAGCACTGATACATGTGGGTGATGTACAATGCGTTAATAAAGAGTACAGTTGTAGAGCTTATATACATATTTTGAGGAATAATATTCTCATTGCATAAATTATTATCCCTCAAACTTGAAGAGCGTTCTTTTTGAAACACCCGGTATATCTCGAGAACTGTTGGGCCTACAATAACAATCTTGGTCTTAATATTGATGATGAATTTTATTTCTTTAATGACTCTTCGAACATTTCTTGATGTACTTTGAAGACCTATATCTCGCAACCTGTTGGACCTAAAATAACCATCTTGGTCATTAATATTGTAGGTAATTTAATTTACTTCAAAATTGATAAGGACTGTTTTTGATAGAACATTTTTTGATGAACTTTGAAGAGCTATATCTCGCAGAATAGACTAAAATACAGTAACCATCTTGTTCTTAATTGATGAATGTTTTCTTTGTTGTCTCTACGAATATTTTTTCTTTATTCATTATTATTGTTTTCTTACCAAAATTATAATTATTATTTTATTTATTATACCACTATGTACTGTATTCTTATTATTGTTATTAATTTCTCTTGTCTTGTTTAGACTTATGATTATTATTGTATAATTACTATTAACATTTTTCTTATTACTTTTTCTTTTTCTTTAGCAATAAGATTATTTGTATTTATCACACTTATTGTTGAATGTATTTTGTTTCAATAGGCTTAAGCCTGTAAACCATTGTCATCACTCTTATTGTTGAATGTATTTTGTTTCAATAGGCTCAAGCCTGTAAACCATAGTCATATTATCAATAAACATTTTTGATTAACTTTGAAGAGCTATATCTCGAAAACTGTTGGGCCTAAAATAACCAACCATCTTGGTCTGTAATTGTAGGTAATTTAATTTAGTTTAAAAACAATTAGTTTTAATAATAATAATAATAATAATAATAATAATAATAATAATAATAATAATAATAATAATAATAATAATAGTTGGCCTCCACATCACCCCTTACAGCCAACCCGTTCCACCACATGGCGCCAAGTGACTATATGCAAGACTATATTAGGACTGGTTTTTTGATGAAAAAGTGATGCTTCCACGCCAAACATTAGCCAAACATGAAAAAATGCCAAATTTATCCATGTTTCACCATGATTTTGCCATGATCCAGAAGGTTACCGAGATCGATAACTTGTACTCAATATCTGCAGATGGAAGGAAATGAGATATTGCAACTATTCAATTGCTTTTAAATCATTATAATTAGATTAACAAAATTCCTAATGCTATATAATACTTTGAAAGCTTCTGCTATTATTCCCAGTAGCGGAAGTCTTCAGAGTATTGTTTGTTTGTCAATGGCTCAACAGCCCTATGTGGGCTTAGGCCTACCAGCTGGTTGCCAGTTTCACATCCACTTGACTGAATCAGCAGAGGTGAATGATCATTAACCAGAAAGATGTAACGTGTGGTTAGCACATTGACATCTCAACCATAAGCTAGTCTTCGCAACCCAGTGATGGGAACAAAGCACTGCTGGATAACATTGTGTTAAGCAGCTATATAGTGCAATGCAACAGAGTATTATATAGCATTATATCAGAGTATTATATAGCATTATTAATTAGGAATTTCGTTAATCTAATTATTATGTATTCAACATCTCAAGACTATCATATTTACAACAAGAAACCTTGGATTACGACTACCATTTGCAACCGACTACCCCATTTCAAGCAAGGTGAGAAATGCACTATTTTACTGGGCGGTACGGGCATAGTACGGGCGGTACTGGTCAAATGAAGGTCAAAGCATCAATTTGCAGCAACTGAAGAAGCTAGCCAACTGCTGGCAGCACAATCTCACCTCGATTCGCCTCTCGACGGGACGTCCGGCTACATTCGCTCCCGGAGAGTTGAGTCTTTCCTAAAAAATAACCCAACTAGACTTTGAAAGCGGCCCAAGCTGTGCCAGAATAATTCAAACACCTTTCCTAAACCTCCCCTCCCAAAACCCGCCTCCCTTCTCCTCCTCCTCCCACCCAGAGCTCAAGCTATGTGCAATAATATTTACAATGCAATTTTTATTCTCAAAAAGTATCGTGTTTACTCGAAAAAATAGATCTACCTTCAAATAACTTGTGCAACGGCTAGAAGAAAAATATTGCCTGTTCAACTTTATCAAAATAAGTACGCTTGCTGTGCAAAAATTAGATATACCATATGAATATTGCACTGTTTGCCAGCCAAATTACTGTTGTTTACTGTTTATTTTGTTCAGCCAATTACTGTCGTTCATGCATTAGAGCAAGCATTATATTATTTATTGTTTACTGTGATTAGAATACTGTAGTTATTATATGAATATTACTAACGGACGATTGCACGAGATACAAATTCAAATTTTATCACCTTAGACCCATGTGAAACCAACTTTGTTTCAAATAAGGCTAGACGTACACCGGTTAGTCAAGACAAGACAAAACAAGATTAGTCACGTTTAGTCACAGTAATACACATAGTTGCTTATCATGAAGCAGCACACACCGATGCAATGACTCATCGGTGTGTGTTGCTTCATAAGCAACTATGTGAAGTACTCTGACTAAACGTGACTAATCTCGTCTTGTCTTGTCTTGACTAACCGGTGTACGCCTAGCCTTAGAAAGCGTAGTTTGAAATTGGTTTGTAGTTCTACAGTTTAATTCAAGTTCGAAGTAGGTTTTGATTAAACTTAGTTTGAACAAAACGTGGTTATAACTTGGTTTTGTGGTTCTACAATTTCACTCAAGTTCAAACCCTGTTTTGGTTGAACTAATCGCTGGATTTCACGATTCCAGTAGACGTTCAGGTTACTGGAGGCTGGTTACCTGCCTCTGCTCTGGTCTGAATAAGCCAGTAACCTGTTCAAGTAAGAGTGGTCTCACGGTTCAGTTTACCTGCTTCAGGTAACCTGCCTCCAGTAACCTGAACGTCTACTGGAATCGTGAAATCCAGCCATAAGATACAGCTGGATTAATTTAATTTTACGCTTGGCATTACATACATAGATAAATATTATTTCTTGACGTTGCTGATGACCGTAGAGTACCTTGGCAAAGAAATAATATCTCTCTATCTATCTATCTAATGCCAAGCGTCAAATTAAATGAATCCAGCTGTAAAAACTACGGGGCTTAGAATGACGTCAACTAACAAAAACCACAATACAAGGAGATCCCTACTGCGCTCCGTTATCTGACGTCATCCTTTACAGCGGTCAAATTTGACTGCCTCTCGTGCAAGCGACCCAATCATATTAGAGCCTACTGTTAAAAATAATTTGTATTTTATTTTGTTTATTGGCGAAGGAAAGTAGTGAGCATATGAAGAGAGTATCAGCATGTGTAGAGAGAAAATTGAAAAGTATCTAGAAAACAAAAACAAATATGATGAAAATTAATGATAAATGAGAATGCGGAAAAATTGGACGCTTCAAAAATTCGTATACATCCCTTGGTGAAGAGATAGGCTTCCTGGTGATAATAAGGTGGAGATGATGAAGATGAATGAAATGAGACATTTAGCACAACAAATATATACACAGAAAATTTTACCACATTCATCTGTTTGGTAGGTAGTATTTTCATTCCTTGTGCGAAGTTTATATGTAGTATCACGAACTTATTGCTGCATTCTTGTGTTGGAAATAATAATAAACTAGTAATGTGCTAGTATTGGTTCCCCTAGACCAGTCAGGGGTTGTCGAATATTAACAATACCTGATGCGTTTACGACTATTTACAGTGTTACACGAAAAAGTCTAAATTTTACATCAAGCGGCCATATTACGAGATATTTATTTAAAAATATGTGAGAGCGTTCCGATAATACAAAATCTGTTATATGTTAATTACGTACGTACATAATACACAATAATATTATTATGTGAAGAGTAACTAAAAAAATATGTAGTTATTAAAAAGAAAATATATCATAGATGCCGAGATCAAAGTTTAGCTGGCATAAAGCTCGAGCGAGGCCATAAGTATAATAATTACAGGGTGTCTTGTAAATATCTGAGAACAATTCTAGTTGTTATCGAACTCACCATAACAAAAAGTGAGGTAACGTACCAACAAAAAGTTGCAAAAGTACACTCAAATCCTGAAAATCTGGTTCTTACTACGGTAATGCACATCAGTATGCTATTTTTGTTTGTCTTAACTAATTTCCATCCTGAGTTCTGGGAGAATTTTAACAGGTCTTTAAATACTTTGAAGACATAGAAGATTTTAAAGGCATAATTGATTTTCTGAGAGAATTAGTGACGGGACAATAATCATCAGATTTGAATCCTCTACATCTACAAGTTTCTGGTTCACGCAAAAAATCAAATTATATGCTTTAGATCACGCTTTTTTAGCACATTTTGCAAATATCTAAATAACTATTGCAGATACAAACTTCTAACTGGCTTCGTTTTGGATTTCAGAGGATTTTTTTTAAATCTTACCATTCTCATACTCGTATGAGAACCTATATTTTCAATAAATGAAAAAAATTAATAAATGAATAAATAATAAATATTTATAGATTTATTTCCACTCTTGGCAATACACTTGACAAAAACCTAGCTAAAAATAAAAAAATTACTTGACAAAATAAATAAAGTAGCTTGCTGGTGTGACTTATGCTTTAGGTAACAAAGCCCTACAACTTTTCGCAGGTACTTTCCTTATTGTTCTATAACAAGTACAACAACACCTAAAAGTATTCTCAGATAGTTATAATAAAGAACACCCTGCGTTAAATTTGACTGAGCATTTACCAACGAGCCAGCCTAGTTAATTACTTGATGTTAAGCGCACGATTAATGTACAGAAATCTACAACGGACAAGCGTCAATTAGATTTTGTTGAAGTTTGAAGTGCGGTAGGAAGGTTAGGTTGGGTTGAGCCGCAACCTCTCTAGGACTAACCTCTTCGTTTTGTCCACACTTACGAGAAGTGCTGGCCTTGCCTTTCTTGCCACCAGCGCCCATAATTATTCTCTTCACCTAATTATATATTTCGTCCATTTTAAAATCAGTACAATTTAGTAGTAGCAGGTAGTATTGTCAGATTCATTTAGTTTGGCGGATGGCATTGGATAGATAGACAGAGAGATCTTGATTTCTTGATGACCGTAGAGTCCGATGGCAAAAAATAATATCTCTCTATTTATCTTTCTATCTAATGCCATCCGCCAAATTGAATGAATATTACTATAATAAAGTATTAATATATACACTAGCACTTACAAGACATTAAGTTTAGTTTTACATGGTGGTGAACTGTGCTGTAAAATTAATATAATGGCGAATAGAACTGAGCTGACTTTATCTAGAGGGCTGTTTTATTGACAGAGTTCTATCCAGTGCAGAGGTTGATAGATATATTATATTTTTTATTGAAGGTGATATTATTCTAGTATTAAAAAATTTCTCAAAAAATTAAGAGAATACGAAACCTATTCAGAGAATAGTAGAAACTAGAGAATAGTGGTACAGAATAGTTCCATGAATTGGATACCGTTCTTCTAGTAATGGAATATTTCTCAAAAAATTAAGTGAATACGAAATCCATTCGAAGTATAGTAGAAATTTCTTAGTATCGGCTTAGTGAATAGCTTAGAAATATAATAGCTTATAATATTCCTACTGTCAAAACAATGAATTCAAGTATGTGCTACTGTAAATATTAACGATTCAAGTTTTGATTAATAGATGTCGCTAAAACATTGTTATCAGGCCAACAGATTTATGCCCGTTTTCTCAGTCGTTCAATAAACAGTTTATAGATCCTATAGCAGTATTGAATCAATAAACATGTGTTTTTAAATAATGAAAAACAACATATTATTGATTTAATAGTTTATTGAACAACTGAGAAACCGGGCATTAGTTGTGTATCAGTTCTATTCTTTGATAATAATGATAATACAAAATGAAAACTTTTGAGAATAATTATACAGCTGTGCAAGAACCTTTTCATAATGAGAATACAAAATAAAAACTTTTAAGAATAATTTTACAGCTGTGCAAGAACCTTTTCGAACTTTAATGAATGAGTCAGTCAAAATTACGTGCCAATAATTAATCGATGTTTGATTATTTGATACATTTTAAAAGTTTGTTGGATAATTTATCAAAATTTACGTGGTAATATTGCTCATGCATGACCAGCAAGCATTTTGATCCATCAATTTGAATGAGTCACTTTAAAGTATAATTCAGTTTTGAAAGAACGTTTTCTAAACTTATTCTTAAACATTTACATGAAATTAGAACAGAATTGTGGCAATATGATAGATTTATTGTATTTTTGAAAATTATTTACTGATGATTTAAAAAATCAGTTAAATTCTTAACACATATATTACATAGAAGTTTCAATTTTCAGAAACATAGGCTACTACTGTGCTGAAAACAAATTTTAATTTTATCTTTACAACTTTAGGGATTTAAGAAAACATGTTGTTTTCTTGCTTGATATGAACTAATCAAATTAATTTCTTGGATCAGTATTTATTCGATTGAAATAAAACTACATGTCTTGAAATATTCAAAATTAATCTATCACAATGAACAATATGTGATAAAACAATTATTGCCCTAACCAGATTAATTCTTGATGTTTACTTATATTGATAATAAATTGACTGATTTAACATTTAAAATTGTGAATTTCCATTTAATTAGAAGGGAAGTGTATAGAAAACCAATATTTAGGCCTCACTGTTTATCAAAATAATATTACTTTTTAAGGGAGTAATCAAATCATCATTCTGTTGTTAATGTTTGTTAAATTGAAGATGATTTTTCAAATAATAGTATAGAGGAAAAGGAAGGAAAAACTGATAAAATATATGGAAAAAGGGGATTATAGAAGAAAGTATAAGATTTTTCTTGAGAAATATTCAGATAATAATCATAAACACACTTTCCAGGAGAGAGCATAAAACTAATTTATGCAAATTATTTTCATATCATGAAGTTATAGAATGATGATAATTGATAATGATCTCTATATTCTCAACACAAGTTTAGGCTATAAATGAAATTTTCGGCTTGTTTCAGTTTTATAATACAAACAATAAATCCTCTCTCAGACGTTTCATAACCAGATATTGCCTACCTATTTAAAATTTACAGTCGACAATATATTATGTACACAATAATTGACTAACAATTTTTACTTTTTACAACCACTGGGAAAAGTCCAATCTAGATTACTTTCATTTACCAACACATGAAATCTAAGATAATTACTGAATTATTAACAAAAATAGTAGATATTGAAACTTGATCTTTAAAAATTCTATACACAATCAAAATAAATTCAACTTATCTCGAAAAAGTTTACTAATAACCTGTAAGCTACCACTTTATTATGATAGATGATATTATACATTTTTATATTTGAAAATGACTTACCAAACGTGATAAGAACATGGAACTTTTGTAATAATTATTGAGACTATAGGAATGATTATTAAACATGAAAAGTGTCATGTTTTCAAGTTTAAAAAAATGAAACATTTAATTTAAATTAATTTTTTGTTTTATTCAATTTATTATTTTTTGTCTGTTATACTCATACCTGTGCACAGGACTTTTCTTGCGGGTATTATTTTCTGTTATATGTAAAAATGTGAAATTGTGTTTCAATAAATTCAAATTCAAAGTATGTCCGAGCGTTGAATATAATTCTAATTATCTAGTCAATGTGTATTGGTTTCTTAAAAGAGAATCAACTACCTAAACTGAGATAAGGAGTTTTATTCCAAACCCAGAAACGATCCCTCAATAATATTGAAATGCATAAAAGTTTTCAAAAATTAAAACAGTGACCCTAGTGTTGGGTTGCACGAACTGGGATCAACTATTTTGAATCAGATGATCCCGTTTAATAAGTATTGTATTGATCCTGGATCAAATTTGATCTTGCTTGGTGCAACCCATGGTAAGTGATTTTTAAAAAAGTGCCTATTCAAAGTCTGAAGAGTACCTATATTTATGTCTTTTTGTTTTGATCTGATATATTTTTGTCTTATTTATTTATTTCAATTTTACAATTTCCACTGAGTCTGATAAGAGTTCCACTGAGACTCTGATAAGACTTATTTGTCTTGTTTTCAATCAATGGTTAATTAATATTCAGAACGAATAATTTGAGAACAAATAATATCAAATCCGTAAATATCAACGATAAAATAAATCTCACCATTGTGATTACATTTCTGGAATGTAATCTGTAACGAAAGTCCTTAATTAGAGTGAATTGCTTGTGTGGAGAGACAAAGCCTCACAAAAAGAGTATTAACGAATAGTAAGACATGGACTATACATGATTTTGCATACACTTACAATGACATGCGTTTTCAAGTGACTATACAGTACATAACAACCAATCAATAAGACTTAATTGGAGTTTATTTTTTTGTCAAAAGTGAAGAAAATTCAACTCACCACTAATTCCAGGACTAACGCGTCCACTATACTTCCAATAACAGTGATAAAATCGAACACGTTCCACGGGTCTTTAAAAAAATTCTGTAAAATACAATAACAATGTTAGTTCCAAGAATTTACAATGAATGTTAATACTACAACACTACTCAACATTAATTAAATATTAAATCAACATTAATCTTATGAAGCCTCAACAAGATTAGCAATGAGGTCACCTAACCACTTTTTACAATTTTGTATTTATATGTTGTATTATTGTATTGTTTTTGGAAATTGTGTGTGAATGAATAAAATGAAATGAATGAATTTGTATAATATTTCTGTGTTATGAGGGCAATAATGGGGTTTCCCTGATGCCCTCTCATACTGTATCTTCTCAATAAATAAATTAACCATAAATTAATTCACATTTTTTTGTGTAGTAGTGGAGGTGATATTGTGGTAGTTATCTATATTTAATAAAAATACTCTAAATTGTTATAACCACAAATTTATTAAAATCTCTCGATATTTTCTTATAAATTTCTGATTATGCCAACTTCAAGTCTTTCTAATCAATATAATTCGCATATTGATACATTACTTATCAAGAAATTTCTGTTACAACCACAAATTTTTTTAAAACTTTTGATATTTTTTGGTTACGCCAACTTCAAGTAATTTCAATATACGTCACATATTGATACATCACTTATCAAGAAATTGATAAACTAAGCTAATAATCCTGTAATAGAGTAATGAAGACAATTTTATATATACTACTAAGAAATATGAGGTTATGAAGGAAATTTTATAAAATACCGTCCATATCTTGATGATATTCAACAACATTTTATTATTTAATTATCTCTATAATAATGTGTAGAAAATATGAAGTTATTCATCAGAAATGATGATTAGGCTACACAGTACAAAAACAATTCAGGCTAGCTCAATATCAAGGGCTAGTAAATTTCACTATGGAGGTCAAAAAATCACTTCTATATCATGAAGTTGGCAATTTTACTTGAATGTTCTATTATTATAAAGAACTGGAGGTACAATAATAGAACTTGAATGTTCTATTATTGTAGAGAACCGAAGGTACAAATTTCATAACATTCACTAGCCTATTTACGATTATTAATTGACTACAAAAATTTAATCCCACTATAAGATAGCACTGCTATAATTTGTCAAAACTTGATTTTTTTCGGAAAAATTTCATGAGTTATTTTTTCACCTCTTTTATGTGCTTTATTCTTTGATTAGACTATTATCTAGTGCAGCTTAAGTTAGAACAATCTGAAACTTTAATTATTGAAAATAGAGAGATTATAAAAACTACCATTTATAACTAATGAATTTAGATTGAATGTTTGAATAGTTTAGTAAAAAAGCGACTATTTCTTCAACAACTATCAAATGTGACAATACAGACTACCTAATTGTGCTTTAAAGCAATTGAACTTACCTCCCAATGTTATTTAGAGCATCGCCTTTAGAAGCATAGTGAACTACATAGTCTAATGAAAATTAACTAGAGCATTTCAAAATGAAATTTCGACTGCAAATGATTGAATTGCAATCATAAAAATACTATTTGCTCATGCCAATCAAGAATCCATACCACTATGGTGATGGCAAAATAGTTTTCAACTCGCATTATCCATTCTACAAATACTCTATTAATTAATTTAATGATTACGAAAGCGAATACTGAATTCAAAATTTTTATTGAAATAAAACATTAATGAACGAAACTATCTTGGGTTGGAAGCTGAACGAGAATAAATTCAATCAAAACTGAATTTCATTACATTTTAGATATTTAAATAAACAAATAATAGTGAGTAATTCAAAATACACACACTATATTTCAGAAATATATTGTGAGTACGTTTCATTCACTGCAAACTGTTTCTGTATTTCAGATGAATATTGCAAATAGTGATAATAATCATCAAGGAAGCCCTACTTCTCTTAAAAATTGAAGAGTAAATAAATTCCTCAAGCTATTGGCTTTAATTTAGAAGCATTTTAAATTGAAGACTGCAATGTGTAAAGCAAAGGCAAATAATGTAATTGACAGTCAAGATTAACAGAATTAATAAGAAACATTAAATTTCAACTATAGTATCTCGTTCATTAGACTTAGAATACAAGCTTTGTTCAGCGATATTATTTAAAAAACTTCACACTTTACAAAATCAGAAAACTGATTTTTTAAATACTGTATTTATTGAAGTACATTATTCTAGTATCTATGTAAGATTGAAGCATTTTTAAGCCATATTTTTGAAGCATATAACTATACATATTTTGAAGCATTTTCAACACCTATTGTTTAGTTTTATGAGAGCTGTATAATCATTACATGGTTGAAAAGCTACTAAGTTTTGGATTTATTTCCTCAATCATGAAAAATGTTTTAAGATTTTTCTCAACTGCTTCAACTAACGTGATAAACTGACATGGTTCCATATTCACGTTAAAGCCATGCTTTGGGAGCCTACGATTTTTGAGTGGGTTCCAAACCACCTAACCATCAACTAAAGAGCAAAATAAGCCTTCTCTGCGAATTCAAATAATATTGCTGCTTTTTTCTTATTAATAAATCCATGTTTTCCATGGATGAAAACACGTGATCCATGCGGATCCATGTTTTTACTAATAAAACTTATACAAATAAAATGATATTTTGCTGCTTATTCATCAGCAGATCCCATATTTTTACTAATAAATTTTTTGAATTGGGCGTGTTAGCACAACAAAAGTATATTTAAAAAATACATAAATAAGCGTAAAAGTAATTGAAATATTGCTTGTCTAACTGAATTTCTCATAAATCTGTGTCCATGCTCGTGTGATTCTATTCAATTTTCTTTTCAAACACCACATGCATGAACTGTTTCCCAATAATAATTATTGCAATACTTATCATAAAGGCCATAACAGATTCATCACCTTAAATCCAAATGCGATGATTTTTAATATACACTCGATAAGGAATAGTATGGTGAAGACCAAGTTCATTATCTGTAGGATATCTTCTAGCAGGGGTGGAGCATCACGGTACTGCCAAAAACATATATCATACAAAACTAATCAATGCTAAAAGAATAATTTCAATATATTACAATTAATTTACACAATTTCATTGCCCATCTCATATTAGGAGATCTACCTGTACGGTATTTACAAAGAGCGACGTTCTTTTAAAAGTATTCACAAAAAAATTTAAGAGACCAATAAAATTTACTGAATTTGAAGCGATTTTAAATAAATATGTACACATCTGGAATCCGATGGTTGTAATCAATCACTGTCTCAGTTTTCTTTACCTTTAGAAGTTGATGAGATATTTCCTGTACAATTGTATATATTGTATTGTAACTGTGCTTTTTTATTGTGGAAATAAATAAAATTGAAAAATTGAAATCGAGATCACATTGATAGTAAATTTTGCTAAGGCACTTGGGGGGATAACAATGAATTACACTGTACCTCAGAATAGAGCTCTCCACATTGCACACAAAGTGCAAAAGAATTAATTTTGCAAAGAATTATAAATTGCAAAGAAATTTCTTGTAAAGAAATTGAAAGAATTCATACATTACTGACATGTCTGAATAATGGAAGAGTTTTTATGCAATTTGAGTACAGTATTGTAAAATGGTTTGATAGGGGAATGCACTTAACAGTTAACTGTACCAGCTATACATGTACTTACATTGTACTAGAAATGTACTTACATTGATTGATGTAATATTCGTTTATACAGAATAATTTTATACAAAATAAAACAAGATAAATGTTTTCATTGGACAAAACTGATAGAATGTTGAACATTTGGAAGTTGAATATATTTGAAAAGTAATATATACATTGAAAACTATGCTTGTTCTTATACAAAGGCGCAAAATATGTACGAGTACATTAATTATTTATTCTGATCCTTATAAGATCTCTAAAATTATTGTTTTTTTCATATTTTTAATTTTATTGACAAAGTTATGAGGAAGATTGACATTACAATGGAGAAAGATAAACTATCTAGAACTCCTAAATTATTATAGAAAATTATAACCATGGAGGTATTAAGTTTAACAATTTAAATAGAAGATTGAGTAGTAGAAGAAACAGACGTTTATAAATTTATACATTCATTTATTCAGTAATGTACAAATTATACAATTGTACTTGTAATGTAATGTATAATTATAAATTGTACTAAATGGAAGGTCCAACAGACTTATGTCCTAAACCCTAAACTGTCCCTTTTCTAATTAAAAGTTGTATAGGCTACTTCTATGTTTTAGTAGCCTAGGTAGACCCTATCCAAAATTTTTATAACATTTTGTTTAAAAGTGAGAGATCTACTACTATTAGCCTAATGCCAATACAGTAGTTTCTAGTAGAATTTTAAATAATTTTCCTCGTTATGATATACTAAAAACTCTATACATAACCCTACAAATATGAGATGAGCAATATCAATTTCAACAAAATTACACAATCTAGTAACTACACTAAAAAGTATTCACAATAACAAAGATAATAAATAATTATTACAAATGAGTTATCAAACATTTTCCGCCGTTAATTCACAGCTAAAAACAGCACCCAAAATTCAAATATTATCAACTATTTCAAATTAACCTACTCTGTAAAAGATAATGTTAATTAGTACATACACATTGAGTCGAGTTTTCAATCAAAGCAGTGTTGGCAAAATAATATTAACGATAATGTAGTGAAGCATTAAATATGTACAGCGATTCTCATAACTGCAAATACATTTCATTGGTTTATTTATTATTAGTGTCTGAAATAATAGTTCAGAATATTTAAAAAAATTTATTTAGTTATGGGTATGCCCTACCTCTACACTATCAATACTATACTAACTGGCATAGTTTATATTACTGTATAATTAAATATGTACAGTGACATTCATTTAATTTCACGCTTGGCATTAGATAGATAGATAGATAGAGAGATATTATTTCTTGACGTTGCTGATGACCGTAGAGTACGATGGCAGAGAAATAATACCTCTCTATCTATCTAATGCCAAGCGTCAAATTAAATGAATCTGATTATATGTAAGTGTTTTTATGCAATTACATTTTTCATCACAATCTTTCCAATAGAATAATAATAGAATTGAACTGCTGACTTGTAAGGTAGTCATACACTAAACATGCACTACTATAACGCAGCAAACCATGAATGTTTAGTGTGTGATTGCCCTAAAAGTCAGCTGTTCATTTCAAGGTTATTGTATTGAATGGAATTTGTTGAGAAAATTATTCTTGTACCAAAAAAATTAACACTTTTATGAAGTATATGGAAGTATACAGCATTACATTCAATAGAATATAATGATAATTTAGAGGGTTTTATTTAAAGGAGTGGAATAGTAGAATAACATAATGTATTCAGTTGGATTTCAGAATTTCACTAAATAGAATGGTAGAGTATTATTAAAGAATAAATTATCTTGCTTGACCTCAGTGGGTCGAGAGATAGAGAGGCCTCTCTAGCTCTAACTCCACCGCATAAAGAATATCCTCATTTTTTTCATGTATAATTTTCCCTTTCTTCAACATGACATGTATTTGAGTTAGAGAATTCCATGAAATGAAAATTAACCATTTGGAGAATAAAATAAGATTTATAATGATAACATAAAATAATAAGCAGCAACTAAGACATACTCCAACTAATAATGCAAGCATTCCAACATGCTAAGATATCATTCCTAATACAAAGAGTGCAGTGAGAATTTTATCTTGGAAGGAATCAAGGGTTTTAAGGTGAATCCTAGTCAAACCCGTCTCATTTCACAAGTTATTAATTAACTTTTCACAACTTCTACGCAATATTGTGAATTGAAAAACTATAATAAATATCAATTGATGGGGTCAATTATTTATAATTTACAATATTCTAGATATTATTTCAATCACTTACCTTCCGTAATCGGTGGGACCGGCAAGATTTTAGCGGTGACCTTTTTTACACAGGGGGATGATTCTACTGACAATACTAGAAAAGTATTTCATCAATTTGAAAAGTGACTTGAATGTCAAATGTTTATTTACATACTTTTTGCTATTGGTTTACACAAATTATGCTCACCCCACTAGCATCTATGGGAATACATACTCGGAATTTATGAATTTTCAAGCGTCTAAGTTGGTCTATGTTATTTATACACACACTATGATAAAGCTTTTCTAAAGCACACTTTCAAAACATGGGTTAAACTTATTGAAACTACAGAATTTAATTCAGATGAATTCCAAGAAAATTGGTTATCAATACTTTTTCTAATTTATTGCTTACAAATACCAATACTTTTTCTAATTCACGACACTTTAATTGCTTACTGAATTAAATTTTTCAATTTATGACACCGTAAAGTCTTACTGCTTTAATTTTTCAATTTATTACAAATTAATATCTTACTTAATGAATTTATAAATTTATGCCACCCTAATGGCTTACTGGATTAATTTTTCCAATTTATGACATCTTAAAGTCTTACTAGATTAGGTACTACTTTTTCAATTTATGTCATATCTTACTGAATGAATTTAAATTTGAGCCACCCTAATGGTTTACTGAATTACTTTCTTTGAACAATTAGTTTTTTTAACAATTGTTTCGTTTAATAGTTAAATTCTATTTGAGTTTCTGTTTTGTTTGTTTAATGAATTGGTGAGCAGGACCAGAGGAAATTACTGTATCACAATTTGTTTTCTAAACAATACTATACTTCAGATAATTGTATAATTTATATTGCCAATAAATTGATGCCGAATGAAATACATATAATTTTAGGCTGTAATGTATCCACGTTTCACAAGATATTCAATAAAATTATTCAACCCTCATTTTCCATGTGAAGTCTGCCACTATGTGAAGTGTTTAGGCACTTATTAGTTTAACAAAATTTATGAAATAAAATATTAATGAAATAAATAAAAGAAATAGAATGTATTCCACCTCATAAACAGACTCATTCTAAGTGTGGAGTACGAATTTTCATTCACTATTTAAATTCTTTTAATATGTACTATATTTTGTTTTGCTTTTTTGAGAGTAAAAATATTTCGATCCAATATCTTTCATCATATTTCGTCCGTTAAATTTTTCCGTCTTTTGTGCAACTACGTCTTTTGAAGCAAACTTTTTACACTTATTTGAAATCTCAAATCAATTGATAAGTTGTTAATAGATAACGGCCATCAGCTATTTGTAAGACTGTCAGGTTTCAGTCTAACATAATATCATGTAAAAATACATATATTTATGGCAATCGTTAATTTGGTTATACAGATATTATTATATAGTCTTATTGCTTTATTTGATTTTGCTTCTTGTTGATGCTATTTTATTTCAATATTATATTGTAAAGAAATATGATTAATTTGTTGTCAAACCCATATATTGTAATATTTTTAAAGAAACAATAAAGAATTATATTATTATATAGATAACGGCCATCTTACGACTTTTTTTAAGCAAACTTTTTAAAATATTCAAATCAAGTAAACGGTCTTTCAGTTTTAAGCAAAATTTTTATACAATTTTGTACAACACCTCAAATCAAGTAAACGGCCCTAAGGCTTTTAAAAAAACATTTTACACTTATTTAGAATCCTAAAATCATGTAATAATAAGATTATTAGTAAGTTGCAGATAGATGATGGGGTGTGCACAATTTGTTTGTTTTTTTTTTCTATGATGTTGGCAGTGTCTGCTTACCCTTATGCCGAACGCGACAATCTTCAGACACGTTTCAACGGTAAACATACTAGTGAAGGCCACATTCATGTACTTGAGTGTTTCCCTATAGACGGGGCTCTGCTTGTGAAACTAGAAAGTCACAATTTTAATACACAACAACTCGTGGAACTAGACAAAAATTCACAATAATTTCACACACACAAAAATTCGCAGATCAGGTAACACACAGCCAGCAACAAGTCCCATCAAAAAAATTAAACTAAAAAAATTTAGAAAAATTGAGAAAAGGTTTCAAATGAAAAAGAAAGGACACTAAGATACAGAGTGAGGCTTAAGTTATTTGATTTTGTCAAAATTCATTTTTGTCAAACGAATTATTGTATGAGTATAATGTATAAATCATTTCATATTGACAAAATCGAATTTTGTCAAGCGACTCAAGACTTGTTTACACAATGCATTTCCATATGCCAGTCGAGAGTGGTCAGTGATAAATTTCTAAAATGTTATATGTAAGAACGGTCATTTATCCTTATATGGTACTATCAGTGACATTGGAGTAATAAGGTGTTATGAATGCCATCTATTGTTACAAATTACTTCAAAAAATCTTATAAATAAGCCTCTACTCACACTAGGAAACTCAAATCGCGTCGCTCGGCAACTGGAATAACAAAACATGTGTTTTCAAATGATGACCTTCAGACAACCGACAACGCGGTTGCAGGATCGTCTGAGCGTCATCATTTGAAAACACATGTTTTGTTATTCCAGTCGCCGAGCTTTGTTTCTAAGTTTCAATTAATACGAAGGTAGAGTGGTACAATTGGGTGGTTCTTGGCCGAGGCGGCTAAGAGCGTCAGACTGATTTAAGTTATCATCGGCGGTCAGAGGATAAAATCCAAATTTGGGCCGGGGTTTCGAGCCTGGTTGACGGAAAAGGATTTTGACAAATCAGCCACTCCTGTCTTTCGGAGGAGACGTTAAGCCGTCGGTCCGACTGCCTAAAAGTAGTCGTCATATCTCATCATCACCCTACCCAGTGCACGCACAAGCCTAGAAGCTCATGTGGGCATCATCCTCGGAAAAAAAAAAAAAAAGAAAAAAATTGTGAGTAGAGCCTAAGTCGAATTGCAACTAGGTGGTTGCCAGTCGACTTATTTCTAAGAACATATGAGTAATTCATACTAATAAATGTAATCTATAACACCATGATACGCTAATGTCAAAATATTATTTAGGCCTATATTATGAATAAGTAGGCATTCCTATTCCTAAAATTCTCTGAATAACACTGAAAACTTTTCAACTAGCGATAGTTGACTGGCGTATCGCCAATCAATCAGACATATGCACCACTTTACTTTCTAACATTGGCGGGTTAACTAGAGGATAAAATTTCGGCCTGGCCAATTACAATTCCTTTTCAATTAGTTATGAATGGAAATGAGCCAAAACAAAGACTGTAAGGAGAAGATTCATTTCATTCCAAAGAACTTTTATTCAATTATAATCCCGTTTGAATTAATTATGAACAGAAATTATCCAAAGCAAAGATTAATGTATTTCCTCATTAAATTTCAATGAACAGTGATTTGGTTTGATTTTGTAACTAAATTTATTTTGAACAGTCGTTTGATCGTCAAGATAACTCCACAAAATTTATGATTTTATGACACATGACGACATAGAGTTGACATACTTTATCAAGGTACCTTCTCATGGGAAGTAGACAATTAGTCAAAGGAAAAACTGGCCTTAGTCAGGTGGCACGGGCTCTCTATGCTGCTAACCTACTAGCGAGGTTAGCTACCAAGAAAGGTTAAGACCGGTGAGAACCTAGAGAGCTGACTACGGCCATTTTTCCCTTCGACTAATTGGGTACATCCCCCTTCTTATTCGTATACATATAGGATACCCAATAATTAATTATTGATAATAATTACAATTATTGTATGAGAATATGTTGTTTGGGAAACAAGCACACACAAGTTGAACATTGACTTGAAATTTTGTTAGTTCAAATTGTATGAAAAGTTGCTGAGATTCACACAAATTGTTTGGGAATTTTTTTTTAGATTTGTTAATCAAGCAATTGAGTACCTCACACAAGTACCTAATAATCATTGATCATTGATAATAATTGCAATTATTGTATGAGATTATTTATTGTTTGGGAAACAAGCTCACACAAGTATTTTGTTCATTCAAATTTGTTTACAAATTGTTTGGAGAGTTTTCTGATTTGTTAACAATTGAGTACATTGTACCTTTTACATGTATACGAATGTAAGCGTACATTGAGATAGGATTTGAACATAAACATCAATCAAAATCAATATGAAACTGTACAACACAGTTCCCAGCTTTCAATATAAATCAGCAAGGAAAGCATGAGATTTATATTAACATGCGATAAGACATGCAATTTGATATACCATAAATTATCATGCATTGAGAGAAAGAAATTATCAGTAGAAGAGAGAAAGAAAATGAGGGGAAGATTAGATAGAAGAAGAAAGAAGTAGAGTTTGGATAAAGAACTCATAAATTTATAGATACCGCTACCCCTAAACCTAGAAAAGGTATAAAATCATCAATTTGTTTCAACTACGGTACTGATGGATCTAGTAATATAGAACTGTTCATCACCAATAATTGAATTCAATTGATAAAATTATAAGAACAGAATAGAATAGAATTACTGCCTTTATTTCAACCTGGGAGGGCGAAGTTAGGGCGCAGTCGGCCCTCTCTTACACTTAACCCTCAAAGAGTCAACAAATCAGTTCAATGTGAATTCATTTCAATGTATTATTTAAGGAATCGAGGTATGCTTCTTCAGAAAGGTGATGAATCAAATTTTAAAACAATTTTCGATAAATTGTGCGAAGATACACAAGTAAGAAATAAAAGGAAATATAAAAATTCCAAGTTGTAAACTACAGGTTTACAACTATAATAATTATATGCCTGGTTTCTCAGTTGTTCAATAAACTATAGTTTATAATTTATTGATTCAATAGCTACTGAATCACTACATTTTTTTGAATTGGAAAACACATGGTTATTGATTCAATACTGCTGTTGGATCCATAAACTGTTTATTGAACGACTGAGAAACCGGGCATAAATCTACTATTTTAATATTATAATCTACCTGTAGATTATTGGTTTTTATTGCCAAGGCAACCAATAAACTTTGGCAGTGCAATAAAATAATTTAAAACACTTTTATTACAGTACAACATAACTTACAATATATTTATTAGAACATGATAATTTAGTTCAAATATTTTCATTCACCGTTTACTAAGAATGATTGCATTAAAAAAAAAATTCTTAGGCCTGAATGAAATAAGACCAGTGAGCTACATATAGCAGGATTCTTTTAAATTGTCAGAAAACAGCTGATTTAACGTCAGTGAACTAGCGTACATCAATCAGCTGTTTTCTGACAATTCAAAAGAATCCTGCTATAGCTATAATGTGTTTGAAAGTTTGAAACATGCACATAAAACTCATGCAAAGAATGAATACTTCAAAAAAGCTGAACAACCAGTCTCATGTGAAGCATATTGTTGCTGCTTTTGAAAAGAAAATTAAAACTTTTTAAAAATTAGGATCATCACAACCGATGAATTTAAATAATTCAGAAAGTTCTCGACAGAGGAAAGCTTGAATAGGAAGCCTTACATACAAGAGTGAAGATTCAAAAACAAATTTTGTAAGTGTATCGTGATTTCATGCAATTACATGCGAGACAAGATTATTATTTTTTCATCAATGAATCAAAACAATCAATATCTGTAAGAAAGGAACATTGTTATTAAATTTCTGTCATGTTTGATTGTGCAAAATGAGTTGAGACCCGACAAGAAGTGAAGACTTACAGAAATTGTGGTATATCATTAATTTAATATCACAAGAATTACTTTCACTTTCGACCCGAAATATGAAAATGTTGATATAATTAAGAGGACATATTTTTACAAACATTGAACATCAAGCAAACATGACAGAACATAGAACATTCAAAAAACGAATAAATATTCACAAAGCTTGTTGACAATAGAAACCAACTCTGAAAAGAACATTATTATATTGCTGACTTGACTGCTGTAAAAAATATATTAATTTTCAACAAAAATAAATAGATTGATTTCTACTTCCAACATGATTACTGAGGTCTGCAGAGTTCATCTTTACAACAGAATATTCTTGTTATCAATCTCGTTTACAATCTTTTACATGTTAAGAAGATTCTTGAATGTGAGGAAAAAAGTTAATTAAGGTGAAAATGTTAGTCAAAACATACTTTCTGATTGCTTTCACTGTGAGGAGAATAGTTACTTTAATAAGGTAAAAACGTTAGTCGAAATATACTTTTTATAATATAATATATTGTTGAATATGAATTCATTTCATAAAAAATACACTTCATAAAATTAATAAGCATTGCTTAGTAGTATGTGACAAGACAAAAATTTGAATTATAGTCTTTCATAAGATAAAATTTAGTCCATGATTTATCGATAGCATTGTTCATGCCCCCAAGGAATAAATTCCTTCAAGATTTTAAGAATATTTTATTTAAAAGAGAATATTCTAATAATATTAGATGATAAGATTATATTATATTTATAATAATATTCATTTATTTCAAGATCATTAAGAATAAATTGTTATTCTTATTCTTGTGTACCAACAAATAAAACCTCTGCAGCCTCAAAAACACAATGAATGACTGTCTTTCAATAGAACATTGTTTTCAAATTACTATTCCCACATACCAGTCTAGTCTACGTTCCGTTTCAGTTTATAGTTCCGTTAAGTTCAGTTTATAGTTTCAGTTTCGTTCTATGACGACAATCCAATCACAGAGCACTGACGCATGCGTAGAGCGAGCTGAATTGAAACGGAACGTAGACTGAATTGATAAGTGGGAATAGTGCTTAGGTGGTAAGAGATTGATTAATGACTGAGCACTCACCTTCATCATTAAAAGGAGGGTATTGAACACAATGAGCATCATAATGAAATATTCGAATGGCGTGGAGACAACGAGCCGCCAGATTTTGTACTTGAAACCGTTTCGTTTATTTGGCATATATCGTTCGAGAGGTCGCGCCTGAATGGTAAAATCAATACACGATTTCTGAAATGAAAAAAATAGAATAATTTCAATCATACAAATAAATTAGTAACAACACCAATATATAGAATCAACATTTGAAAATAATCTTATATATGAAAAGAATTTCATGCCCGACTTTGGAAAGTTCGTGGAGAAGACAAGAAGTTTGAGTGGACCGATTTTGATGTGGTTTGTACCAAAAGAAAGTAGTTTCTAGTTTGTAAATAAATCTAACTTAGTAAATAAGCAAATGCTTATTTATTAATGCAAATAGCAAAGTTGAGAAAAAATGCGTCCTACAATAGAGTCTTCTTGAAGGGTCAAATAAGAAAATCTTGTTTTTTAAGTACAGTATGTTGTTGTCTATCTTTGTTGTGTATCTATGTTTCTTTCAATGATCATTTGAAAACTATCATAACATTAGAAAGGTCTCGGACAAAGCTTCAATTGAGATATAGGCCTAGGCTACTTGACAGAGTACTCAACTAAATTTTTCATTTTTGATATTGAGATACAAATGAAATAGTACATGACTACATAATGAAAACACTTGGATGTTGTCAAAATTATCACTGTATTTATATGAGAAATTCGGCATCATTGTGCCATGTCCAGTGTACTAAGGACTTAGTACTAAGAGCTTAGTACACTGAAGATGGCAAAATGATGCCGAAACATGTTTGTGAATTTCTCATATAAATACAGTGATATTTTTGACAACATCCAAGTGTTTTCATTATGTATTATAAATATCACATCTCACCAGACACTGTGTTAGAAGCACTTGACTACCTTTTACGTTTGAGATACATGACTTTATTTATAGCAAAAAATGGTGAGACTGATGAAAATTGAAGAAATTTTTAAATTAAATTCAACTTAAATTTACAAAAAGGGAAAATTTCTGTAGAAAACTCACTTGATTTTTGTCGATTTCACCATCCTGGAGTTCGGCTTCTCCTTGTTCTTGAAACGTGATAATAATCAACGCAACGAAGATGTTTACAAAGAAGAATGGAAAAACTACAAAATACACTATGTAAAAGATGGACATTTCGATTCGGAAGTTCCGTATTGGACCTTTGTTTTCATAAGTAGCGGACATTGAGTGCTGCAATACTCTGAAATCACACACAAATTAAAATTTATTACAACAACAGAATTAATAAATACAAAACAAAATCAAATAATATTCTCAAAAGAGTGTTTCTGATACGCATCGTGAAAAGATCAGAAACTTGAAACATTTTTGAACAAATTCCTAGCAATCAAAATTTTTGGTCTATAAAAACTTGATGATGAAAAAGATTTGATGACTACGCTTATTTATTAGGTCATGAATCAAGAATATTGTACGTAATTGGCCATTAAGTACAGTGTCATTGTACAATAGGCTTTGTCAATATTAAAGAGGACACAATTCATAGTCCAGTCACATGTTTGTACATCATGTAACATCTTATACAATTATTACATTATGTAAAAAGGGAAATTCCCATATTGAAGAGGACAAGACAAATATTCTAACACTAGATAAACTGGGTAGTCGTTTCTAAAATTCATATACAATACATCGTGTAACATCTTATACAATTATTACTCTTGTAAAATATACAAGTAATAGTCTGTAGGTATAACTCTACAGATTTATTATATGAGATCCTGAACGTGGAAAACTTCAATAAATTGTAAAATTATTCCATAGATGAATATTTTGTATGACTGTAATCAATTCATATTTATTTAATCTGATTGATTAATAAATACATACTATTTTCCGAATAAAAAAATGATAATTGAATTTTAAGACATTTGTATTAAGATTTTCGGCTTTCAGGAATAATAAATATAGCCTTTACTCATTTTGATAAACATGTTTAAGAAAAAGGAAACCCCTAGACGCCCCAGCTTCCATAACCCCCCCCCCCCCATGATTCCTGAATAAGAGAGAGAAAAGAATGAGATAGCGAAGTGAATGAACTATCTGTAACCGAATGAAATAGGAGAATACAAATTATACCGTTGCAATGAGATCAAAGAAAACCGTAGTAAACATTATACCGTAGTAGCTGACTTGGCAAATAGTTGCTGAGGCCGCTCGAACGACCTTGAACAAGGCCTTGGCTCGTCTACGAAACCGGCTGAACAGGCTCTCGACATCTAGCGGTCGTTTCTAGTACTATGTTCAAGTAGTTCTAATTTCACCGCTAGGTAACAGCACCGATACGATCCAAAAATTAATCGGTTGGAAAGTCTTTTGCTACTCAACTTTTCCCAAGGAAGAATGCTGTACGCATGGTTGTGGATCTAATAATACTTCTAAATACTGATAGAACGTTAACGGAGGAATTTTTAGAAAATTTCTGGAAATATTTTGAAAAATGTACTCACTGAGGCCAGCCTTCTCCAGTTTGCACAGCAAACAGAGTCAGCATTGCAGCAGCCACATTGTTGTAGTGGAAACTCTGCAATTTCCACTCTCGTTTTTCAGCCTTAGGTAAAATACTTCCTTCCTCGAACACAAAAAATTCACCCCTGCAACACAGAAAATGTCGAGTTACAACAAATATATTCATTTATTATTTATTCAAGCAAATAAAAAAATGAAAAATACAAACAGAAAAATTACAGCAATAACTCTTACCTTAAAAACAACTTATAGGAATCGTAAAAAACATAAATACAGAATAGAAAACGTCTTCTCGGGAAATTCAAAAAAGGAGTTGAATCCTCAGTCGGATTTTGAGAGTAGAAAGATGTGTTAGGCTAGGCGTACACCGGTTAGTCAAGACAAGACAAGACTAGTTACGTTCAGATTTTGAGAGTAGAAAGATGTGTTAGGCTAGGCGTACACCGGTTAGTCAAGACAAGACAAGACTAGTTACGTTCAGTCACAGTACTTCACATAGTCGCTTATGGAGCAACACACACCGATTAGTCATTGCATCAGTGTGTGCTGCTTCATAAGCAACTATGTGAATTACTGTGACTAAACGTGACTAATTTCGTCTTGTCTTGACTTGACCAACCAGTGTACGCCTAGCCTAATATTGCTAAATCAATATTGTAGGTAGTGTACATGTTAATATTCTTAACGTTTGTGTTGCAATATCAGAAACACCTTTAAGGACGGTTTATAAATGTGCTATGATTCGCTTGCAACAGTATCAACTTTTGCCAATGAGGTTTGTGGAGTCCTGTCCAATTATTTAGTCGGACCAACCTCATTGAAGACAGCTGATACTGTCCCTAGCAAATCATTGCAAGTATAAACACTCATTTATATTATTGTATAGTAGAAAAGAAATTATACCACTTCTCAATCACCTTATTAGGCTAGGCGTACACCGGTTAGTCAAGACAAGACAAGACGAGATTAGTCACGTTTAGTCACAGTACTTCACATAGTTGTTTATGAAGCAACACACACCGATTAGTCATTGCATCAGTGTGTGCTGCTTCATAAGCAACTATGTGAATTAATGTGACTAAACGTGACTAATCTCGTCTTCCATTGAAGCGCTTCCATTGACTTTCGTGACTGTTGAAGAAGAGTTCAAAGGAACTTGAAAGCGCTTCAGTCCAGTGAGTAACATTTATGTTATTTACAGTAAAATTTTACTGCATATCGTCGATTCTAGTGTTGAAACAATAGTGTACTGTTGTGATACAAAAATAAATTTCTATTCTATTCTATTATTATTTTTTCTCACGTGAGCTCCAGTACCTCAACAGTTTTCTATCCCTATATGCGATTTTGATGTTGATAATACGGTAGGCTACTACAGTTACTCACTTGCACTCATCCTCAGAAAACTTGCTCTCATCAGTACAGTAGAAGAATCTTCCGTTGAAGAGTTGGACGGCGATCACAGCGAAAATGAAGTGAAACAGAATGTAGACGATGAGAATGTTGATGACGTTCTTGAGCGAGTTGACGACACAGTCGAACACCGCCTTCAGCTTGGGCACGCGTTTGATTGTCTTCAGCGGCCGCAGCACGCGCAGCACTCGCAGCGACTTGATCGTCGACAGGTTCTGGCCCGCCGAACTTCCACTGCAAAACACAATTCACCAATTTATTGCTATCATCATCACCCCTCCAAAGCCTGGTTTTCATTAGTAGAGTTAGTGCTAGAGTTCCCTGGGCAAGTAGATAGATAGATAGATAGAAACTTTATTTGCCATAAAAAACAGATATACAATTTGTAATAAAAAATCATTTAGAATCACACAATGTTGACAAACTAAAATGAGTATAAATAAGTATTAGTAAATACTACAAAATTCATGACAAACTTACTGGGCGCAAAGAAATAATTTTCCGTCCGCACCCAGGAGTAATTATCTTTAAACTAGAAATAATTATAATAATAATAAAAACCTAGTAGGCTACAATAAATAATAAAACCAATAAACTAATAGAAATAAGAAATTATAGCAAATAACTAATAAGAAAATAAAAATGCTACATTAGAGTTCACAAGTACTAACCATCTTGTGAACTCTCCCAATGAAAACGTTCATAGTAGAGTAGAGTCATGGTAGAGTACTTGTTTTTAATATAGTAAGCCTGGTTTTCATTAGTAGAGTTAGTGCTAGAGTTCCCTGGGCAAGTACTAACTATCTTATGAACTCTCCCAATGGAAACGTTCATAGCAGAGTAGAGTGATGGTAGAGTACTTGTTTTTAATAGAGTAGAGTGGGATAGTACTCTACCACTTGCCTTACCCCACTACAGCTTCTCACTCTACTCTACCGCCACCACTATCCTAATGAAAACAGTCTCGAGCTAGTAGAGTAGAGTCTGCTAGTAGAGTAGAGTCTGCTAGTAGAGTAGAGTCATTTCAAGGTAAAGCCTGGTTTTCATTAGTAGAGTTAGTGGTGGAGTTCCCTGGGCGAGTACTAACTATCTTGTGAACTCTCCCAATGAAAACGTTCATAGTAGAGTAGAGTAATGGTAGAGTACTTGTTTTTGGTAGAGTAGAGTAGGATAGCACCGTGGGATAGTACTCTAAAGCCTGGTTTTCATTAGTAGACTTAGTGGTACTGGGTAACCCTGTGCGAGTACTAACTATCTTGTGAACTCTCCCAATGAAAACGTTCATAGTAGAGTAGAGTGATGGTAGAGTACTTGTTTTTAAGTACCAAGTAAGTAGAGTAGAGTTAGTACGGTAGAGTTAGTATGTTAATTACTCGACCACTAACTCTACGCAGCGACTTGATTGTCTACAAGTTCTGACCCGCCGAACTTCCACTGCAAAACACATTCACTTTATTGCCATCATCATCACCCACGCACAAGCCTACAGTTGATGTGGGACCTCACCCGCAAAAAATTACTAATCTTAGAACCAATGAAACACATGCAATGATTTTCTGGCGGCAATATTCATGCCAGTCTTCACCTGCAAACTAGTGAAGTTTAAAATTCATTCTGTTTTGCATGTTATTGTTTAGCTCAACTATGTTAAAATAAATCATTGTATATTTGATGAAGTCCAACAACTCCTGGGATCAGAGTAGAATATTTTCAGTACAAAAAACTAAAAGGGAACAATAATCTTAATTGATTTTTTTCAGACTGATGAAAATTATATGGAAATGAGAAGCTTCAACTGCATCCTATCCATCTCCATTCTATAATTTTATAAATAATTTTTGATTCACTTCACTACCTCCATGCAGACGTTTATTTTCAAATTCAAGAATCAAAAGTGTATTCATACTGTATTCATCGCAGTTCGTAAATGGATAAAGAAATCAGCTTCATAAATAATTTTGAAGTATAGAAGTATTATAATCTTAATTATAATACCAATGCAATGCAATGGTTTTCAATGCAAGTAGAGTGATAATTAATGTGAGTAGTGTACCTCAAATCGAAGGCTAATGAAACTCCTGCACATATGACGACCACGGCATCCATAATGTTCCAGAACTCCCGCAGATAGGATCCCGGATGCAGAATTATTCCCATATCTAGAACCTACAACACAACTCTCAAATCAATTTGGAGCCTCACAAAACAATTGAATTAACCAACATTCTTGTTAAACTTGATTAGATTTCAAGAAACAACTTTGAACATATTAATTACAGTTCAATTAGGCCTTATTAATTAATATCAATATTGTTAGTAATCATGAATTAATAGTCGTTTTTCCTTCTCATAATTATTACTTTTTTAAAAATGTATTCTTGATTTGGAAATGAAGATAAATAATAAGATTAGATTCAATATAATATAAATATATAATGAAGCCTAATTCAACTTTATTCAAAATTCATATGTAATTGATTGTATTTATTTTCTATTTCAATTTTTATTATTGATATTCTAGTTTTTAAAAAGAATGAAGCAAAACTTGTTTGAATGTATTCTATAGAAACAAGTTTTATTTATTTAGTTTTTTGTATTGTAATGTATTGTTTAGTTTTGTTGTTTTTTGTAAATGTTTTAAGCAAATACGGTACAGTATCGAGTTTATAAAATTGTCGAAAATTCAATTTTCGAGCTAATTTTTCGAATATCATTATATTTTCTTATTTTTCTAAGGCACCTGTACTGAATTACCTTATTACAGCTTTTCACTATGATGCAGCCATGTTAAAATTGTATAGTAGATGAAATATTATACACTTTAAACTCTATAAAAAAAGTTGTGAGAAGTTGTGATGGAAATAATTAACTTTCAAATCCGGTGCCTTAGAAAATGAACAAGCTACACTTTATTTATTTTTTTTTGTAGACTTATTCCCCTCTTATGAAAACTTTTACAAAATTAATTGAGTCTACGTTGATCTTATTAATAATAACATAAATTGACACTAAAACTAACATAATATCTTATATAAAGCACACCTTTTTATGCAGTAAGACATAATTACATGCTATGAATACTTACCTGAATGAAATGATCGTCATGAATGTAAATGTTCGTTACCTTTCTGGTGACTTGCCTGTACAGTGTACAATGTCATTTGTTTCTGAGTAGTATCTGCTATGAACATGATCTTTTGTTATGATTAATGATTGTAATTGATAGTTTAATGTTGCAATAAGTATGTTTATGAAAAGCCGCCATGTTAGTGTACTGATTCGTGACATGAAAATCAGTAGTAGTGATTGTATGTGTGATTTTCATAAATAATTATTATGTTTCCAAATATGTTTTGGATAATGTTGTTTGAATGTTATTTATTGTAGCTGTAGCTGGAAATATTGAATCAACAGAAAACTTGATTCAATAGATAAATGTTTGAATAGTTTATATGCTGAGACAACTGATTATACGATGTAATAAGTTTCCTAATAATCGTTCTAATATTCGATAACAAGTTATTTTCAAGATTATTTTAGATTTGTTCAAGGATGAGTAGTAGAAAGGACTTTCTAGTCCTAACTCCGCCAAATAAAGAATATTTTCATTATTGAGATTGTTATACTAATTTAGAATTTGAATCTAGTACAAAGAAAGGTGAACGTAATGTGGTTTATGATTTTTTGAAAAGTTATTGATAGGTCATGTACTAACTGAACATGTGTAAAAGATTGAAATAGAAATGAATTAAAACAAAAACCAATAATAGGAAAGAACAATACGGCTTCCGACCACCATAATTACAATATTATTGTAACATCAAAAATTTAAGAGAACTAATTAAATCTGTTCAGATACAAAAATACAACAAATTTAATGTAATTAGAATAGTAAGATCTTGAATTAGATAGAACTGATTAAATCTGTCCAGAAAACAAAAATACAACAAATATATTAAAGTATAAAGTAAATAATGAAGTAATAAGTATGAAGTAAATAACCAACAGCTTCAGCTAAACAATTTAGTAAGTCAAACAACATATTATGAGAGAATTTTTTTATTGTATGTTTTTGGAAATGACGATAGTTTATTTAACAACTTTTTGTTGATTAGAACCACTGTATGAGTACAGTTCATGTATTGTTAATGAGACCTACTGTATGAGCACAGTTCAGAATATGTGTGATTTGTTGAAAGTTATTAAAATTTTGAGAATATGTGTAATTTTTTGAAGTATGATAATAATTTGAATGGATTAATGGATATTTTGAATATTTATTATGGATTTTTATGGTAATCTGAATGTGTTTGTGATGGATGAACCATGAATGAACACTTATGAACAAAGCACAAGGAACATACAAGACACCATCTAAACGCTAGTTAACTAAATTTTACTACACAATAGCGCACACACACATAAAATTTTCAACACTGGTTCTCATATCACGAACGTCTCACCGTGCTGAATAAATCCGATGGTAATTACACTCAACTTTTCCACTTTTACGACTCAATACTAGCGAATTGTTTCAAAAACTTGAAAATAACAAATTAAAAATCGGCTTTGAAAAACTGAAGAAGTTGTAAATTAAAATAGAAGTGCAATAAAAAAACCGAGGAGGATCATAATATTGAAATATTTTTTCCTAGTATCTCATCAAATGGGAACGACAATGGAAGAGGCACAAGTCCGAGAAAGATGGAGGGAAATTGTTGGCTATCTCATCAATATTATTGTGAAATTAATCAGAGAAAATTGAGAGGATGGGAGTTTATTCAATTTTGAATATTTTTTCTTAGTAGCCTATATTTCATACAGTATATTATGATTTGAGAAATCTATCTGGAACTATTGAGATAACGAGAGTTTTAATCTGTTATGATAAAAACAATTTCAGCGCATTCTTTTCTACTGTGCTTCCAGCACTGAGAGATTTGATGTGAAATCTAGAGGAAACTCACACTGATACAAGTCTGTTTCAATGATACTGTATTCCCAAACGATACAGTATTAGGCTACTGAGCAAGCAAGCGGCGCTTTGCGCTGCGCGGGGGTAAACTCGTTCTCTTTAATACTGTTTTAAAGTAAGATTTAGAAAACGTTTTTTCTCAATCCATCCTGTTCAGTGGAATTCCTATTGATCAACAATTATTATTAACATCACTGAGAGTTCTGTATCTCTGTAGCTTAGCTATAATACTAGACACACTAATATTCTCTTATATTACGTTTGTATAGGATCAAATCCTCCACCAATACAATAACCTTGAACTGAACAGCTGACGTTTATGATACCTAGACATGCACTGTTATTACATAGCAAACCACGACTTGCGTGCGTATAGTGTGTGGGCTCCTTACAAATCAAGCTCAATTCAATATTATACTATTTCCTTAGATGACTTCTAAGGCACCCATACACTGGATATGGTTTGCTGTATTGCAACTAATGTGTGAGTACCTGACAAGTCAGTTGTTCAGTTCAAATTTATTTTATTGTATGAAAGATGAGATCGTTCACAAACGCTTTTATATACTAAACATTCAAGCCTACAACACCAAACACATATATTGCTATGCTATTCAGGACTTCGGTAATCACACCAAACACATATAGCTATGCTATTCAGGATTAATTTTAGCATTAGTATTCACACCAGGTCTACATGCAGAAGAGCACACACATTGTTTTCAGAACACAAACATTGCATTCCAAGGGAAAGCGTTATTATAACTACAGCTTGAACACACATCGAAGGGAAGGGAAGTATTGATTTTCATAGGGAAAGTATCAAATTTCATAGGGAGAGCATCAAATTTCATAGGGAATGAGAGAAAATGAGATAGTTAGTCTGATAAAACCACACGAAAGTTTATGGAAAGTTGAATCAAAGTTATCAAACTTGAAGGTGAGAAAATATTCCAAGTTAGGATTATTAGCACACACAATGAAAGTAGGTGTATTAGGAGTATCAAAAATACTGATTTGTTAGTTCACACATAATTGAAGTGAGTTGAAGGTACAGGAGAAATACACAAGAGAAATTTAAAGAGAGAAAGAGAGAGAGAGAATAATTCATAAGAAGACAGGACATAATAGTACACACATAGGATAAGATATGAATAGGAGATATTCATAAGTATACACAGACAAGCAGGACATAGAATTCAGATGTTAGTAGAAATGTCTGTATTTACAAAGACTATTGTGAGAAATGACTAAGGCTTTATTTGCATGGTTTGGTTGATGAATGGACTATTGAGAGAAAAGACAAGGGCTGTACAAAATAATGCATGGTTATGTTGAAAAATGGACTTTATATTTCGTGTATGGTTGATGGACCCATATTGTGTGGAACTTGATATTGAATAATCAAAGATTTGTTATCCAAAACATTATTACCTAGATAATATTAGTGTCTTTTTATTTATATTTGATAAAAAATTATCAAATTTTGTTAATTATTGTGGATTTTATTACTGCAGAGTTAGAAAAAATTGCAGGAGACGATTTTCATGTAAATTATTACGAAGAAGACAAATCAAGATTAGTAATTTAATTGAATGTTTTTTTAACTATTCAAGCATTGGACTTTCCAGATTTGAATGACCAGCTAATCCTATCACAAAAATTATACAAACTTGAAGTGTCAAATTATATATTATACAAACTTGAAAATTATCAAAACTTGAAGTGTTTTCCTAAAGACCAAATCCAGCTCTTTATCTCTTTTCAAAAAAATATATGCAAGTTGTAAATTCCTTTTTGAAACACCCTATATTATACATTATGTATTATTTTATAGATTATAAGTAGCCTAGCCTACTTATGGATTATATTTGGAACTTGCAGCTTGTGAGTTTATTTCTTATTCTTCATTTTTATTGTTTATTAATTCTCTTTATTGCTTATTGATGCAAACGCGTAGATCATAATGACTTAGGGGACAATAATTTAATTACTTGATAATTGAAGTATTGAATTCAAAGATTTGATTGGAATATAGATAGCCTACTACGAGACATTCGCCTCAACAATAATTTCAGTAGTTGATAATAATTATTGAATTATTAAATTGAAAAGTGTGATTAGAATATACTCGTAGATACTAGATAGCCTTTGACAATAAATTTGCCTCAACAATCATTTCAGTAGTTGATAATTGAATTATTCAATTGAAAGGTTTAATTAGATAGCCTATGACGAGACATTCGCCTCCGCAATTTCACAGTTATTTTAGCTTTTTATGTTGATCAATCTATTCATTACTTTTAGAATAACTATTTATATATTCTATTATTAAAAAATATTTTTTATTTTATTTTATTGGAATCATAACATCCAGCGAGTGCTTTTGATAATAATGTGCTCATTTTTGAATAAGGTCTGTGTAATGTAATGACGTCTGTACAAGATGAAAGTTTTGATCAAACCCAAAACAATAAAACAAATCCTTGAAAAGGTGTCTTGTAAGGTAGGCTTACACTAGACAAGGGTTGCAACGTTATAGTAAACATTGTACTTCATGTTTAGTGTAAAGCTACCGTACAATGAAAGTTTGTTGTATTGGATTGAATTTGATGTAAAATTTTTATACTGTACAAACGCTATGAATGAGAAATTGAATTTGATAAATAATTATAGAAATCATAATGTAAAAGAAATAAAACGATAGGGGATCGTTTGAGTCAAGTGGAACATTCTAAAGGGAATCCAATGACTGAAGCTCCATTTCTAGTTTTAAGACAATCAAATATGGTGACCGAGACTTAGAAGATACTAGCGCTCAAACTGAGGAGAAAATAAACAATGATCCCCAAAACCTGATATCCGCACTAAAACCTGAACCTTATTCAACCCCTGTTTTGTCCTATCGAAAAGGGGATAACCAAAACTTGTAATGACATCCCCAGAGCGTCTCGCTCCACACTAAGGCTAGGCGTACACCGGTTAGTCAAGACGAGATTAGTCACGTTTAGTCACAGTAATTCACATAGTTGCTTATGAAGCAGCACACACCGATGCAATGACTAATCGGTGTGTGTTGCTTCATAAGCAACTATGTGAATTACTGTGACTAAACGTGACTAATCTCGTCTTGTCTTGTCTTGACTAACCGGTGTACGCCTAGCCTAAAACCTAAACCATCTTCAACCCCTGTTTTGTCCTATCAAAAATGGATCACCAAATAATAAAATGTAACCCTATAATTAACCCCAACTTGTCATTACTTGTAACTTGTGATAACCCGGGTACTATTGGTAACTGGAGTATAGCAGGATCCTTTTAACTTGTCAGAAATCAGCTGTTTCAGTAATAATTAAACAGTGATTTCGACACAATAATCAAAAGGCTTAAAAGTCTTAAAGACCTTTAAAGTCTTTAAAATACCTTTTTGAAGAAGACCTTTCAAAGAATAACTTTTTAAAAAACCTTTTTAATAATCTGCGAGATTCAGCATTTGTAGGTCAAGTATTGTACTGGTGGCCGAGTAAAACATATGTTTTCTGACAAGTTAAAAGGATCCTGCTATAATTGGGGGAACTTGTGTGATAACCCAGGTACAATAATAATATTCATATCTGGAGTAATATTGGGGTAACTTGTTATCTGCACCCCCCAGAGCACCTCCCAAGCCACGGTCCCCCCACAAGAGAAACAGCACATTTCACCAGCAAAGTTGACTTGTGACGTTTCCAGTGTAGTTAGATTGTCGAAAATATGTAGAGACAGAGTTGCCGACATTCGACTCAGTTTCGCTAACAGAGAAAGCGACTGCGATACCAGGCGACTTACAATGGATCAGTTACTCAAGCAGGTTTCTGTTATTTTAGATTTTTCTGTTTTCTAGCGGAAGAGAGACAGACAGACAGAGAGAGCAGATAGAGATAGAGAGAGGAACACCAAGAACACAACATCCAGTAAAAAGTTTGATTGATCGTTTACCTTGAGTAACAACTCTATTGTAAAGACACACGTGAAGGCATAATCTAAATAGTTGAGGTAATCATTCCAATCAGATTTTTCAACAACAGGATCTTCGGCAGCTAGCGCGATACTACTCATACAAATAACTAGCATGATGAAGAAGTCGAAGTACTTCATGTTGACCACCCAATGAGCGGCCTTTCTTAGCCTGCAACACCACAATGCACACGTCAACTCACACAATATCACATTTATTTATAGTACCATTTTTTTTATTTTTGCGGATGGCAAATGACTTTCATCTAACGTTTCCATGGTAACGGGTGATGTTCTGTTGATTTCCTTTTTTAAATATTTTTTTACATGTTGTATGAAATGTATTAAAATATATATGTGGAAAAATTTAACATAACATCACCCGCTGCCACAAAAACGTTAAATGTAAGACATTCGCTATCCGCTAAATTTAGGGCCGGTTTCTCCAAAGACAGTTGAACCATTTTACCTCTCACTAGAAACTTTTTTGTCAGAAAGTCCGATGTTCGAACAGCTGACCATTTGATTCAATGTTAGCATCAACATTGCATCATGGTAACATTAACAAAGCATGTTAGCATGAGTTGAAAAAAGGTTCAGTAAAGAGTTTCAAAGACTAAGTTTCAGTAAAAACGAATTCATAGATTATTATTATCAATGATCACTTGAAAACTTCAAAGCTCAAAATCACTGTCCATTCAAGGAACTAGTTAAAATCAGAAAAATGTTGGTAAAATGAGATTATGTCATAATTCTAACAAATTGACTACAACTTACCATGAATATTATCACAAGTAATATGGTTATTAAGGTTGTTTGTGCCTCATCCCTAATGATTGGGTTCTCTATTAGTATCAATGAAAATCTTTTCATTCTATAAGCCTATTGCTCTTTACTAGTAATCAGAGGTAGACATAATAAGAGGTAGACACTATGAAATGAAAAATGAATAATTATTAAAACTTGTCCGATTCCAGTATTTTTCATTCATATTTGAACAAAGCAGAACGTTTCAGTTGAGAACATAATTTATCATACATATTATTTCATGTTTGAAGCCTTCAAGACAGAATAATAAGTGAATGTCTTGAAGATTAATTGCTTTCATGACTTTTCATCAATATTTGAACAAGATAAACGTTTCAATTGAGAAGAATATCATTTTCTCATACACATTATTTCATGTTGGAAGCATTTGAGATAGAATTATAAGTGGAGGTCTCAAGCATCAATTTAGTAGTTACTTATCCTATGTTACCTCTTATTTTTATCAAAAAATACTATTGAAATTTTTAAAATACTGACGAGTTAGTGGGTGAAAGTATGAACATGGAAGAATAGGGCAGCATTGGCTTTGGTCCTTCTGCCTCTTCATCGTCAGCCTTTTTATCGTCGTCGTCTTTCGAGTTGCTCTTTCCTTTTCTGCAACAAAAAAGTGCAACCGTCAGCATTTCGTGAAGTAATTATAATGAGAAACAACAAAGAATTGAGATTTAAGAATGGTTTTCGAGCAGAACACCATAATAATGTACTCGGAAGTTGTCATTTTCAGGCGCTGTATTACTCGATACCACTGTTCAAGTCACCTGGTTGCCATTGCTTAATTTCAAGTACGGGAACGCTCATTTGAACTTGAAATTTTTTTTGCTAGGGATGATGCCCACATAAGCTCTAAGCTTGTGCGTGGGTAATGGAAGGATGATGATGAGATATGAATGAACCTACAGCTTTAGGTGGGTTCCGAACCACCGGGAAGCAATTTTGAAGCTCATAAATTTTTGTATTTAGAGGAGCCGGAACATTTAATAGAAGAAAACGTTGCCTTATAGATATTCACGTTGTATTGTAATACTAATATAGAAATTTCATGGCACGAGAATTTTATCTGTGAAAGTTCACTTACAATTTGCTAGTTGGAGAAGAAGGAAAGATGCCATCTTCGCCCTCGCCAGCCGCTTGCAGCGCCTCCATCTCTTTCTCCAGCTCCATCTGTTGTTTCTGCACAAAAATAACAATCAACTGAAGAAAAACTATCGAATAAATTTATTCAATGAACAATGGACCATGTATTGTATATTGTAGTGAGGAAAGTAATTGAAGACATAAAATGGATATGATGATACAAGGTGCGGCAGCATAACTTCCTTTTTTAAAATGTGCGCCATTTAGTCGGTTGATGTCGTAGCGGAGCGCTAGTGGTCTCATTCGAGAGGTGCGACTTTAAAGTTTTGTCCCGACACAGTTCAGTCGCCATCATGAGTTGGAACGGTGAGGAACATGCGTTTGCCATTGAGGCCTACTTTTTGAGCGGATGTTCTGTGATCGCAACCCAGCGCGCCTTTCGGAATCGCTGTAATTTAGCCCCGTCGGCCCCTGTCCCGGACCAGAAAATCAATTGTTACGTGGGTCACTGCGTTGAGACAAACTGCGAGTGCCGCTAGGGGGAGAACGGGGGTCCCTCGGCGGATTAGAGCACTTGAGAACATTGAGGTAGTGAGAGGTTCAATGTTGCGATCACCACGGCGTTCTGCGCGCAAACATGCGTCTGCCCTTGGACTTTCCGATCGTTCTGTGAGGAGAATACTTCATGATGATCTTAATTTCCATCCATACAAGATGGCAATTGTGCAGGAATGACTGTTTTGAGGGAACACTTCCCAGAGCGCCTCATCTCAATTAGGGGCGATTTGGAGTGGCCAGCCCGCTCTCCCGATTTGACCCCTTGTGATTTTTTTCTATGGGTTTTTTTGAAATCCCGTGTTTATGTGAACCGTCCAAGGACCCTCCACCATCTAAAGACCAAGATCCAGGAAGAAATTGCCAACATAACGCCTGCTATGCTGGCAGGAGTCATGAAAAACGCCAGAAATCGGTTTACGCAGTGTATGGAGAATGGGGGACGTCACCTACCTGATTTGATCTTTAAAACTGAGTAAAACAAAACTTTATGTATGCGCCTACATTATAAAAAACGAATAAAAATTTTCTGATCCATACAATGCGTTTTATCAAGTTTTAAAAAAAGGAAGTTATGTTGCCGCACCCTGTAGAATCAATCAATGAATAAGAAGCCCGGCAATCAAGTGGTGATGGGTTCGATTCCCGCCCGGTCAAAAAGTCTTTTTGTACAGCAGCGTTCATCAAATTTCCTTAGCTATTACTCTGTTGTCAATATTCGAAGAAATGGAAGACTTCAGAGTATTTTATAGCATTATTAATTAGGAATCTCGTTCAAAAAAAAAAAATAAATAAAATGAATGTGTTTGAAAGTAGTTAAAATTACAATACCCATACATTACAATGAGAATGAGAAATTAATTGCTAAAACCAATAAAAAATTTAATAAGTTAATTAATAGACATGAAATAGGTAATGTGTGAAAATGACTGAATAATTAAAAAATGAATGTTCAATGACTATATATTTGTAAATTACTGAATAAATAAATATGACACTAGCAGTTAGTGATATAGTAACTACACATAAGTATCAAAATGATAAGTTAGTATTTCATTGATTGAAATGTAATGTCATAATATAAAATATAACGATGTTGCTTCTCTCGAAATAAGTTTAATTAATGAGTGAATGAATTCATGTTTGCCTGTAATTCCATATCAAAGTTAGAACATTTGAAAAAAGCATGTCGGTGGCGGGAATAAAAAATGTTCCAACACACTGTTATGGACCTTTTCACACCAACGACCGCACTGTTATTATAGTGCACACTATTTCCTATCTTGTCTTAAAAATGAAATATTTAACAATATTTTATAATTTTTCCACCACAGATAGTTTGATAGTTTACCTCTTTATCTTCTTCCTCTTGTTCTTCTTCGGCGGCAGTGAGCTCCTGAGCATTGGCCAGATTATCTACAGCGATGGCCAAAAACACGTTCAGTAGAGTGTAGTTGCCGAATAGCACAAGAACAATGAAGTAGAGAGCGTAGATTTTGTTGTCTTCTTGCGACTTGATCCCATCGTACATTACCTCGTTCCAGTCCTCCCCAGTCAAAATCTACAAAACAAAAAAATCAACATTATCAAGAGTACAACAGGCTTAAGCCCAAAACGTATTTGTTTTCAATTTACACCGACCCAAATCCAGGTTAAACCGTATTATCTTACCAAATTATCATCCCTATCAAGGGATAATTGGTTATGTTGGTGAAGTGGAAGAACCTCACTCGGGTCTCCCCACTAAAGCCAAGACAAGACAAGACAAGACGAGATTAGTCACGTTTAGTCACAGTAATTCACACAGTTGCTTATGAAGCAGTACACAAAAATGCAATGACTAATCGGTGTGTGCTGCTTCAGCAACTACTGTGACTAAACGTGACTCTAAGCTTCTTCTTGTCTTAATTTCTTGTACGCCTAGCCAAAGAATGTATACTTCCATTTACTTCATAAAAGTGTAAAATGTTTTGTACGATAATAATTTTCTCAACAAATTCCATTCAATACAATAACCTTGAAATGAACTGCTGACTTTTAGAGCAATCACACACTAAACATGCATATCATGGTTTACTGCGTTATAATAGTGCATGTTTAGTGTATGACTACCTTACAAGTCAGCGGTTCAATTCTATTATTATTCTATTGGAAGGATTTTGAGGAAAAATGTAATTGCATAAAAACACTTACATATAATCAGATTCATTTAATTTGACGCTTGGCATAGGATAGATAGAGAGGTATTATTTATCTGCCATCGGACTCTACGTACAAGCCCTTATTATGTGGTTAAGGCTGAGCATCAGCTTAAAAAAAACTTTTTTATGGTGATATTTTTTAAAGTTTTACGATTTGGATACTATCAAGCTATCAAAATGAAATACTTTTTAGAGGAAAAAAATTGTTTTTTGTTCATTAGTTTTTGAGATATGGGCGTCTAAAGAAGAAATTTTTGGGGAAAGCCATCTCAAAATTGGTTGCAAATACAATCATGAAATTTTGAGCATACGTGCTTGAAGGTATTGTCTATCACTTGACATAATTAGTTTCTCAAAATAACCAATTTGGAAAAAAAATATTTTCGAAAATAATTCCTTAGAAAAAATAACTCAATTTTCAATTAAATTGAGAATTTGTTATTTTTCTCAAAAGTTGATATTTCGAGAAACTAATTATGTCAAGTGATAGACAATACCTTCAAGCACATATGCTCAAAATTTCATGATTGTATTTGCAACCAATTTTGAGATGGCTTTCCCCAAAAATTTCTTCTTTAGACGCCCATATCTCAAAAACTAATGAACAAAAAACAATTTTTTTCCTCTAAAAAGTATTTCATTTTGATAGCTTGATAGTATCCAAATCGTAAAACTTTGAAAAATATATCACCATAAAAAAGTTTTTTTTTAAGCTGATGCACAGCCTTAAGCCCTGAATCAAAGCCCTCAGCGCGGTACTTACTTGGAAGACGGTGAGCAGCGCTATGGGGAAGGTGTTGAAGTTGGTGGGCGGCGTGCCCTCCTCGAAGTTGAACTGGCCGCCGAACAGCTGCATGCCGAGCAGCGCGAATATCAAAATGAACAGGAAGAGCAGAAACAGCAGCGAAATGATCGAGCGCATCGAGTTCAGCAGCGAGATCACTAGGTTGCGAAGCGAAGACCAGTATCTGCCAACCAAGGTGGAACATGTTACAGGCTAACTGGCATATCAATCATGGAGACAGGTTTTACAAAATTCTGTTATAGAGTCGATTAAAGAAAGGTGTGCATCAGCTTAAAAAACCATTTTTATGGTGATATTTTTTCAAAGTTTTACATTTATTTATTTAGCGTATGGCTTTTGTCGGTGGGGAGACCCGAAGGTTGTTCCACCTCGCCGTGTTTAACCTAATTCCACTTTTCAGTTGACAAAGTTTTACAATTCGGATACTATCAAGCTATCAAAATGAAATACATTTCAGTGGAACATTTTTTTTTTGTTCATTAGTAAAATAGGTTGCAAATACAATCATGAAATTCTGAGCATACATGCTTGAAGGTATTATCACTATCACATGACATAATTAGTTTCTCAAACTATCAACTTATAAGAAAAATAACGAATTCTCCATCTGAATTGAAAATTCAGTTATTTTTTGAAGAAATTATTTTCGATAATATTTTTCCCAAATTTGATATTTTGAGAAACTAATTATGTCATGTGATAGAAGATGAATAATAGCCTACCTTCAAGCATGTATGCTCAGAATTTCATGATTGTATTTGCAACCAATTTTGATGTGACCTGTTCCAAAAATTTCAACTTTAGGCACAAACTAATGAAGAAAAAACATTTTCTCTGAAATATATTTAATTTTGATAGATTGATAGTATCCTAATCAGTATCCTAATCGTAAAACTTTGAAAAATAACACCATAAGAAACGGGTTTTTATGCTGATGCAAAGCCTTAAAGTTAGTCTTTGATTACTCATGAAGGTGCTGAGGTTGGCAGCTGTTTGCAACAGTGTTGCATACAATATTTACAGTCAGTTGCACAATAATCCAATTGGAGATGACGATTTCTTTATCCATTACGAACTGCGAAGTATTATGAACTACTGATTTCATTTAACCACAGTCATTTCATTTCAAATGTAAGAAACTTATTTGTTAACTTACTGACTGGAGCGCTTTCGAGTTTCATAAGCACATTGTCAACAGTAACTGTTAACTGTCGTTACTTATGCATATTTGCAGCATGCATGAAACGCACACAAAATCGACCAAGTGTGGACGTATAGTGAATTGTATGCAACACATGTTGTAGTTGCCAATTCCTATGGATCAGCACCTCATGAGTTAACATTGTTAGATCAATTCATTCATTTCAAACAATTCATTGAATGGAAACTTACACTATAAACTCTTAAACATACAATGACAAAAATAATAAACAGTTTCCTTTTATAATAATAGAAAGTTTGGACATGATAAAATTTTTCATCAAATACATACTACAAAATAACCTTGAATGAGAGCTGACTTGTAAGCTACCTTCACACTAGATTTATGCAATTTTATAATATGTAGGTCTATGTCTAGTGTGAGCATAACTTACTAGACAGCTGTGTCATCCAACTCATTTGATGGAAAATTTGATCTTGCACAAACCACTTATAATTGACAAGACTAATATTATTTCTTCCTACAAAATACACATGAATTTGAACATTCTTCAAGTTGAAGATAATTTTCCAAGAAAAAAATATCAAAGAGTACAAAACTGATCACTACAGTTTTACAGTACGGTGGAAATTTAAATATTTATCTTTAGAGTACTGAATTTTATATTTCTGAATAATCATTATTTAAAAATAATAGGCCTATGGTTTCTTCCTTGCAAAATTCTATTTCCATCATAATAATTATGTCTAGATTCATATTAGCCTACTTAATATTTGATAGCCTATCATCTATCGTCATATTCATGTGGTACTCATATTCTAATAAACAAATTGTACAAGGAATAATTTAAATGTTATACAATTAAGCTCAGACTATATTCAAGTGTCTGACTAAATTGAGAGTCAAGAGAAGGAAATCCTTATATAATATAATTCTGCATAAAAGCGTAATGGCTTTTATACAAAATATGTGATCAAAAGTAATGATTACAAAATCATTATTGTTGAACGAATATAATCATTACTGTTTTTTGCCACATAAATTTAAAAGCTCACTGAATCTTTGAAAAATGTTCAAATTCTTACAAGACTTCTTTTATCTAAGATAACTGGACTATTAAATAGCAGACAGTTATAACATGTTTGGAAACAAAACAAGTGCTAACATACGGTACAACATTGGTCATTTCAATTAAGTTAAAATAAGCATTTTAATGTAAAATTGTCAGAAAGTGGAAATCAAGACATGAAAATGATCTTGAGCTCGGAGAAAATGTTTGAGAACTAATATGAAGTATCTTTTCATTTCTCATCATAATCCTTCCCATTACCCACGCACAAGCCAAGAGCTTATGTGGGCATCGCCCTCAACAAAAATATCATAATCAGAAGAAGATCAGTAATACATAATATTATGACTGAGACTACATTATTCATAATCAATCTATGAAACAAACACATAAGGATAAGATAGAACGCTTACACTATAATCAGATTCATTTAATTTGACGCTTGGCATTAGATAGATAGATAGACAGATATTACTTTGCCATCTTACTCTACGGTCTTCAGCACCGTCAAGAAATAATGTCTCTCTATCTATCTATCTATCTAATGCTATGAGTCAAATTAAATGAATCTGATTGTAATAAGGAACGTTTTCTCTAGGGAACATGTATGAGAACTTGTGTGAGGCATTTGTTTGAGGAACAAATCCTCATACAAGTCAAATTTTGAAACAATTATTGAAAAGAATTTCTGAGAATAAATTATTAAAATAATTACAATTTACAAAACCATGATACTCCAATGTCACTTATAATACAATTTCTGAGAATAAATGAGCATTCTCATAACTGAAATTTCAGAACAAACAATGAAAACTAGTCGAATAGCTTTAGTCAACTGATCACATGTAAACAAGACATTACTAATTGGACTCAAAATCATTTTCATGAAATCTTACTGACAAATTTTACTAAAATTATTATTAATAAAATTGATACCTTCTTAATTTAATTCACCAATTACTTACCCATGGAGTGAGTACCTTACTTTTCAATAATTACTCATGGAACATAACACACAATTTATTGAATGATTAAAACACACTTAAGCACTTTGTCTAGAAACATCGTTGGAAGTTGATGCTCAGGAGGCAGCTGACAAGGCAAATTGTGAGTCGTCTCCTCCGTAATTATCTTCTTCTCCTCCTCCTCCTCGTTGCATTCTACACGACGTTCGCGGTTGTCTTCTCTTCTGGATTATTCATTTTTTCACAACGTCACTGATCACTTATCACTTATTCAACGACTTAAGAAATGATCAAGGACCGTATTTATAAACGTTCCTTACGCAAGTGAAGTACCTTACTCAAGTAAATGTCTATTTCTAATTAAAAATATCGCTTCCCACCCACAGGTATTTGCCCATAATAATGAGGAGCCTTCTTCAAATTATCTATGTATTTTAGATGTACAGTACACTGTATACGAAGGAAAAATAATAATTTCAATTTCATTATATATAGTAGCTCAGCCATGAACAGTCGATAGAAATGATAAATCTAATCTGGATCCTTGTAAATATAATAACGTTTCCAATTTTTAGGAGTTTTAGTTTTTAGAAGCACAGACAAGATATACTGTCTCTTGTCTAGATATCTCTTGTTAGTGGTAGAAGTAACAATAATTTTAAAATGATTCAAATCTTTTTGAATTGTACCTTGATCTATGTTTTGAATCCGTCTATTTTCTCCGTTCTTGAGTAAGTCTACTTGAGTGAGGAACGTTCATAACTACGGCCTTGGATACTATTTAGGTTGGACACTGCACACTTACTTTGTAACTTTGAATATCCTTAGCAGGCGCAGAGCTCTGAGCACTGAAAGCCCGAAAGACCCTGATTTCAGCTCGGACCATATCACTTCGAATATTGATCCACTGATGACTACACAGTCAAAACGATTAAATGCCGATTCAAAATAGATTCTAGGTCCCAACGCGTACATTTTTAGAAACATTTCCATCATGAACAGACCGAGGAAAAAATATTCGGCCCAATCTGCGAAAAAAACAACACAAATATATTACTAGAAAGCATATAATACAAATAGTGTTTTTTTTCGAAATAGTCATACATGGTCGGATTGCTCAAAAATCCAGCTTCATTTGTGAAAGCTCCATAAGCTCCTAAAGATAAAATATAATAAATTTCTTGCTGGGGCCAGTTGCATGAGAAAATACAAGCTAGTAATACTACAGTGACTATATTAAGACTTTATAATATAGTCACTGTAGTAATACTAGTTGTCACTATGGTAACTTGCCATCTGATCATAACAAATTTATATAAGTATTTTTTAATTTGGCAGATTGGGAATGACTTTCAATTAATGTTTCTATATGGTAACGAGTATATTGTTGAATTCAACACAACACTATTATTATTCACTTTTACAAGTAAGATGTAAAATTTGTTGTAAAACTGCAATTACATTATATTTTCAACTCATAGGTTGGCCTATGTTGAACATGATTAATAATTTAAATTCATAATTTGAGAATTATTCTAATGCTAAAAATAATTATTGTGAAGACCTTCAATAGCAACATCTGATAAAGATAAGAACAAGAATTTTGATAATTTTCTGGAAAGTTGGAAATCGTTGATTGAAAATAGATTAAATTCAAATATGAATCCTTTTAAATCCTATATGTTAATTAATTATTATTATTGGATGTTGCAGTTTTTATGCAGTGGCACTCATCGATTATCCTCTTGCTTTTTAATTCTGTTGTCAATATTTGCTGTAGCAGAAGTCTTCAGAACTATTTATATAGCTTTCTTTTGATTTTCGTTTCTCTAACTCGTGAATAATCTCAAGAAAAAGTACCGGATACTTACATAAAAATTTAGTCAGCCATTCGGGCTGGTTATAATGTTCCACTGCTACGCAAACAGTGTTGAAGAAGACGAGAACTATCACAAACCAATAGAACCACTGCTTCTTCACTGTGTGCCGGATCCAGAACCTGCAAGCCCAACACCAAATCGCCATCAATATTTGCATAGAAATTATTTATTCCAATCCCTTTTTACATCAAACTGAGGAAGGTTAACTTAGTAAAAATTTAAAGTACTGAAAAAAACGCAGTATGGAAGTTGAATTGTTATTTATATTGTGAAAACGTGTTTATAAAAATTGACGCCCATCAAAGTTTGAGGGGGAATATATTCCCCTCAAAATGTAATGTATAAGCACTACTGTACTCTTAATTAATGCACTGCATATAGCTTACATGTATCAGTGCTTTCCCAGTATCCATTTGTATCTGTAGTGTCTGTATATGTTAGGCTACGGTTTTTCCAAATGATGAACGTGTGTTCATTATCGAGAGTTATTAAGCATTATTTTTAATCTTGAAAACAAAACATAAACAGTTCCAGTACAAGCGGTTGTCCCAGTGGCAGAGGCGAGTCTAATAGGTGAGATTAGATAAGAGACAGCGCCTACCACTCCCGTTGTAACGGTGACCGGCTCCTCTGAATACAAAAATTTATGAGCTTCAAAATCGCTTCCCGGTGGTCTAGAACCCACGTAAAGCTGTAGGTCCATTCATCTCTCATCATCATCCTTCCCATTACCCACGCACAAGCTTAGAGCTTATGTGGGCATCATCCCTAGCAAAAAATTCTCTCGATTCTGAATTGTCATGTCTTTTACTGGAACTTGTCCTTCACTCGTTCGTAAGATTTATATGCTTAATAATATTGAGTAATGGAAAAACGTTCAAAAATTGAAAAAAACTTAGCCGAACACACACAGACACTACAGATTCAAATGGATACTGGCAAAGCACTGATACATGTAAGCGATATACAATGCAATAATATTAAGAGTACAGTAGTGCTTATACATTATATTTGAGATAAAAATATTCCCTATGCAGTAAATATTCTCCCTCCAACTTTGAAGCGCGTCCTTTTTGAAACACCCTTTAGATTTTAGAATATTTTCAGGAGAATAATTGATAAGTTTAAGATTTTAAATGTTTTTTTAATCTCACCTTAACCTCTTTTCGGCTCTCCAAAACTGAACACATGCTCCTTTGTTTTTCACTTTAGTTTTCAAGTAGTCGGTGTGTACGAATCCTGTAATAGAATATCGAAATTAGAAAAGCTACAAAACAACTAAAAGAGTGAGAACACAAAAATAAGGCGAGACCCATAAGAGTCTCCCTATCGATAAAAAGCCATGAAAAAGCCATGTTCTGACTAAAATTAATTTTAAAGTTCATTTATCAACAAAGAATAATAAATAACCATGAAATGTGAATAATTGAGAAAAATTACTAGATTGAAATTGCATACAGTGCATTCAATACCTACCCCATAGTTATTAGATAGATCTCCAATAACCTTGTACCTACCCTATGAAGGCTACAATAGTACTGTAATTTTTTAATTTGGCGGATGGCGAATGACTTTCACTCAACGTTTCTATGGTAACGGGTGATGTTATGTTGAATATTTTTCACATAAATACTATACATAACATGTAAAAAACATATTTAAAAAATAAATCAACATAACATCACTCGTTAGTGTGAAAACATTAAATGAAATTCATTCGCCATCCGCCAAATTAAAAAATAATAATACTACAATAGGTACGTGCTTGTACCACAGAAAATTATCTGTGGTAGTACAGACTTGTTTCACAAAGTATTAGTTCGTATTTGAAACTTAGTTATAGATAAATTAGAAGAAATAGAGATTTGAGGTAGATTGACAATTCTAAGCTATTCACCTAAACATGCCAGCAATTTAAATAAGTGGAGAAAATATGTTATTTTATTTCTGTCATGAGAAATCATTTCGCTACTTTTAGCTTTTAAGAGCAAGGATAAACGTATTGTTCATGACGGAATTTGATTGAGATGCTCCAATAATATTGATCAATAATAAGGCAAATTGCAAGAATAAATCGTGTATTATGATCATAGTTTATTAATATTGGGACAGTACAAAAATTATTTTCTATAGAGCATTTCACCACAAATGTTTCAACTGGAGTTGATCATAAATATTCAGAAATTAATTATCTCATATTTCTTTAACAGATGGAATCACTTGCAGCATTCCTATTGGTAACTACATAAAAGATAGTTATATTAAGAAAAATATGCCTTTCAAGCTGAATCTCGACAAATTAAAAAAATTTAATCACAGTTGCATGTATTTTCTCTTCAACTTCAGTATAAGATAGGGCTTTTTGGAATAACTCTTATTCTTATACAATGACATGGATTAACAAAATATTTGCACACAACACTTAATCACTTTTATCACACTTTGCTAAAAACAGAGAGGAACAAAGAGCACAAGGATGGAAGCGGAATGATGGAAAAAGAGAGAAAATGCAGAGAAAGATAAATCGAAGAAGCAAAAGAATATAATTAGAAGAAATCGTAGAATAATGAAATAATATGCGATTAAATAATCTCAAATCAAGTGACGATGTGACATTTCCTTATCAATGTCAATTCAAAAATTAATGGGAATTCTTATTTCAAGAAATCTGTATTATCTTAGTCAGTATCCCTGAAGTTACACACTATTTGAACAAAACTATTTTTTCTTTAATATAAATACACGACTAGTATGGAAATCAGCAAGTGAATGCAATATGAATTTTTTAATTTTTTGAAAAATCAAACCCCTAAAATAAAAACATTTACATTTTTATAATGTACTACTATCAAACCCTTATTGCAAAAACTATGTAAATTAATTTTCTCAATTTAAACCTCTTTAGTCGGTGTGAAGGCTTCATCGTTGCAATATTGTAATTTAAAATTTGAATAATTTTGTCCAAGGATGGACTTCATCAAGAGATAAGCACTCACTCGAATTTAAATCTGCAATAAATTATTTTAAATCTATAATTATTGCTTACTTATTTCAGTTTTTCTGCTGTAGTAGACTTTAACCAGGAAAAGTATCTAAAAGTTTTATCCAAAGCTATTTCAAACGATAAAACCACATAGTGTTATTGAAGAAGTTGTCTGCGTTGTTGAATATTTTTTCAAGTTTTCCTAAGATACACAAGAACTGGTACAAATTGACTATAGGCCTAGACTAAATTTATAGTCTAAACATTTGACAACACATAGCTTCCATGAGATTTAACTAAATATGACCAGATATTAACTAAATGTAACTAAATATGACAACTGAGATTCTAATAAAATTACTAATGTTGAGTAAACTTAGCACGAAAGCATAAAAGAACTAAGTTTCACAGTTGAAAGCTTGCTATTGGAAACGTAAGCGGCTACAAAACTTATTGAAGTGTACTCTAAACTAAGAAGTGATGAAAGCTAAGCATGACTTACTAAGTGAGACAGTGAATATGATAACTATTGTCCTATAGGGCTAACGTGTAATATTCTAATACTAGAACTAGATTAGTTAATTTGTGTCTTTATGGACTTCCACAAACTGATAATAGATAAATTATTTTGAATTTTATCTGATTTTAAGACAAATTTATTGCTGTGTTGGGGAACACCACTAATTTAAACTTTATTTCCTTTCCTTTTTAATAGGTTTTTAATTATAGAGTTTCATGATTCAAAAAATCAATAGTCTGTTCATTAGAATAGGAGATGGGAGGCTAAAAAACTCAAAATTCATATCATAAAGTGTGATTATAGAATCACAGACAAAAGTCACTAACTCCAAAATTTGCGATTTTAAATTTTACACAAATATGCAGAAACCCCTGCTCTTTCCAACGGCAGAACGTATTAAGTCGTATGACATTCGACAAAGAAGTTATAACGTTTTTCACTTACTAACCTTTTTTTCAACATTATTAATTAATATTGATATTAATCAAAGACCAGTCAACTCTTTAAAAAGATTCGGACTCAACTTTTCATTGAAACATTCCAATCAAAGAAATAGAAAGATCAATCCATGTTTAAGAATGCGTCTCTATTGTTTGTAGTTGGTTCTTGAATTTAAGTGGAAATATAATGTGAAATTTCATTATATGCCTAACGTGGTGGATAGTTTATTATGACAATATATTATTATGATATTTATTATTATGACAATAATAAACTATTATTATGAATTAATATTAGTGCTTGCAATACAGAATCGTATAAAAAATACTTTAGTGAGCCAACATCACCCCGGAAAAGTTGCGAATTTTTTTCAACGGTGACATTGAAAGTTGCAAATTATTACTCGAATATGCAATTTGCTTTCTACTTGTGTTGTTTAAATAATAGATGCGAGAGAAATGCAGTATTTTAGGTGAGTGTCTCAAGTTTGTTGTGAGAGTGGGCTAAGCATGACAAAGATATTGCTGGAGATTGAGAATAATAATTTGAAGCATAGCGAGTGAAGTTTTAGAAAGAAGTTTGAACGTATGGAATTTACTTACATCAACAGGATAAATGCAGCATAATAGAAATATGCACATCATCATTTATGTTAACATAAAACAGACAACGTAGTAAAATTGTTGAATTTTGATGTCTCAAAATAATAGTCTAATATAGATGGATGATTATCCATATGAATATGGACGTGTTATGGGGGTGTTTTTGGAGATTAGAATATTAGATATAAATATAATGAGATTAATATTGATAACGACGACAATATTCATTAAATGCAGTCTATACAACGTTCATCTAAACCTTCTAATTACAGTTGTATATATAATGTTCGATTGTTATTACCAAGACATAATTCTGTACAGTCTACGACATCGAGAACTCCCATAATCACAATGAACGTTACAATCGTTTAAAAATCAAATACTTCTAATTTTTAAAGTTCATGCAGAATCTAAACATTCAAAATATATAGAGGAAGACACCTACAATAGTCATAATAATAATATACAGAAGTAAATAAGGAGTTTCGATTGATAGACATAAATTTGTTCTAGTCAAATAATGTATAAAATTTATCCCAAGCTGAAAATTTGCTTTCCAAGCAATATTCGACAAGTTTTTAGCAAGCTTTATCTGGAGAAAAATAAATAATTTCGAGTTTATATTATAAATATTGTGCATAGAATAACACTAGCACATAAAAATGAAAAATATAATAAAATCAAGTGAGATGAAAAAAGTAGAAAGTTAATTCGAAAATAATAGTTGAAATTTATAGTTGAAGAATATTTGTACAAATTTATGAGGGAGGGGGAAATATTTGGGAACGGAGAGTAGAGGTCGAAAATTACAAAATCATTGATTTACAAGAAGCATTCATGTTCTATAGTTTCAACAAGAGAGCTACAAATTTGTACAGAAAGCATACAATATTATTTAGCCCAGTTGAATACAGCAAGAATAAAGCTAGATACAGCTGTTATCCTTATCACACTCCAACACCAACAAAAAACGATTTTTCTCCTGACGATAAAAATAAACTGGAATCTTGAAAAAATTGTGACCTTAAACTGCCACCATAATCACTTTCCAAAAACATCAGATCGTTGATAAAAATTTCACTTTTCTCGTCAAAAAAATGTTCAATTCACTACCTACACTTTAGTTCAAACAAGAAGGATCCATGTTGTTCGTATACATGGATAGAAAATAGTGGTTACTGTTGATATTCGAATATCAAATTATATCGAATATCGAATTATATCAGACAAAAATCAAAAACTTCCAAGCAATTTAACAATCTGATACCATTCCCAATATCCCAAAGATGAAAAATGACAAAGAACAATGTAAAGGTATCATAAGCAACAGGTAGAAATGGATTTGATGAAATTTTAAACTTGTATTACAAAAAACAAAAACAAAAAAGGTCAGAATGTGTTATATTTAATGATAGGCTATCATTATTATTGTTATTGATGACAAAAATGATGTGTAATGGTTCTTAGATACTCTTTAGTATTTCAAAAGATTCAATCAGAATTGATTGGAAACCTGTATACTATAATAATACAGTAGCATTTATTTGAATAGCAAGACTAGTTTCAAGAAAACTATAAAAACACACCGTTTTCAATCGAATATAGTAATAGTTGTGTGAAGTATGTTGTTATAAATAGTTATATAATCAATGTATTAAGCCATAAGCGAGAATAGCTAGATGATGGTATAGTTTGAAAGTTGTGTTATGTACAGAAATAGCCACATTTCTAGGTGAGATTTTTATTAAAATAATTATTATTGCGAAACATTGACTAGAGCTGGAAGCGTATACCATCATAGATTTTGCGATAATTGAAGCCGATTACATATTATGTTCTATGTTGGAACAATTACTCAATTGTAATTAGAAGCGTGAACTCTACCATTATTGTAGAGTTGATAAAAGTGGAATAAGTACCAATTTAGAAGTTGAAAACATTTGATACTGGAGAATATTTGAAACTAAACGGATTTTTCATTGAATTGCACAAATAATTCTCATGAATTAGAATTCGAAGAATTTCTTATAATGTTTTCCGAATGTTTTCCGAAAAATTTCATGAATTTACTGTGTTAACATTCAAAGAACTTGTAAGGAACAAAATTAATTTTGATTCAATATCAAGCATGGCTGTTTTGTGAAAAAAATTTCTCAATAGAATTTAATTAGGCCTACATAAAAATGATTTCCGAAAAGTAGAAACATAAATGAATGATGGATAATCAAAGATGAAGGTAGAGCGAACATGATTTATTTAAAGGGTAAATCTACAGAAAATAGAGGTATGTTTAATTTTGAATTATCAAAATGGATATTCCATGAGAGAAGTCAAATTGAGCTTGATTTAGACTTGAAAAGACTTGATTTATGAGCTCAAATTTTCATAGAAGAGTATAAAGTTCGGAAATCCATGACAAATTATTGTTTATTGTATTAATTTAACTGATGCAATAAAGATAATGAATACATTTTATTGTTCCTTGATTAGGAGCCACAAAAATGCTTCAAAATAGATTTAATCTAGAACAACGTGGAGTTATTCAAGTCAAATGTTTTATTTAAATGATGTAATAAATGAAAAATGAAGCAGACTCTACAACACTTTGAACAACAAACCGGGTCTCAAATTTACAGTATGATTCGATAATACAGTATTATAATTATATTTATTGTAGAAAAATAACCATTGCCATGCTTCATCGGATTCACACATGACAAATTATTTTCATGAAATCGGGTTCCAAGTTACTAATATATTACACAACCCATGTCTCCATAAAATTATTTAGTATCAAATAGTTATTCGTCTTCTAGCTACTGCTAAGTTTACGAGTTCAGGACAAAAATCTACATCATTATCACGAAAGCTGGTTTTTTCACAAAATCATACCTTTTTTGTCTTTCTTAACCGGCACTGAAACAGAAGGTGTAGTAATACAAAGAGATGTTTGAGATTAAAGAGAAGGCCCTGCGTGGTGAATGGAAACAAAGGTACCAGAATAATAATAATAATTAACAAACAAAAAAACTAGAATCTAAAAATCCTGACCAAAACAAACTCATGAATCTACCTTAAACAATCTGCACACTAGACAAATAATGTTTGAAATCACTAAACGTCACTTCATATATAGTTTCTATGAATTTTTCTAAAATCTAGCCATCAATTTCACACTGAAAAATCTGCTCTAAAACAAAACAAATTCTGTGAAAAACTATACATATCAACAATCCCAAAACACAATCACTTGATATGAATTTCTAAAACTATACATGAATGAAAATAATGTTCAAAGTTTCTCTTATCAACAGTAGTAATTCTGGAAAAGTTCTATTAATTAATGTAAAGAGTTTCATGTTTCTAAGTATTTACATTGATATATAGATACTATGTGGCTATGTGTTGAGAAGAGGAGAAATGTTTCTAATTAATATGTAAAGTTTCAAAAATAGATTGAAGAATTGTGAAAAAATGTCTGGAATAAGGTTGAAAAATTGTAAATATTTTACAAAAATATTTTCATATTTATATAATGGCGACTACTAGAGTCCTCCATGAAAATAATAATATATTGTAGGGCCACCTATTATTATGGAAGATAATAAAAATCTTAATAAACCTAATTTATTGTGAAAAATTTGTTAAATTCAAAAGGTTATTAGAAGATTAATTTCAGGAAAGTTTTATTTACTTTTTCATTTCATTTTCAAAGTCTAATTCTTTTGTTACTTTTCACAAATAAGTAGGTGATAACTAGTGCTAGTACACTAGTGCTTTATATGTTTTCAAGACTAGTTTGTCAAAAATAGCCTAATAGAGCATGGATCATGGAACCATAAAGGAGGGAGTAATCCCTACTCTGTGATGGAACTATTTCAAAGTTTTCCTAAGGAACATGTGAAGAACAATTATATTAGAATATAATAGATTTAGAATTAGAATAGATTTTCCTTTATGATGAAGAATTGAAAGGCGTTCACTTAATATGTGTGTTCTTGTTCGAGCTAAACTGACAGATTTAATTTTGAATGAAGCCTGTGATAAATTCAATTTCCATAGATACATCTAAAAGTAGATGATTCAAAAGTGTTATAATAACGATTATTTACGTAAAAGTCAATAAAATCCAACTTGAGGTGACGTAATTTGACAAAACCCTAAAATGAAGCCCCTATTGATCTCCGTTAAATGTTTCATACATTTTACAACCATTAAATTTGATTGTCTCTTCTGCAAACTGCCGTTAGATTAAGAAATTGATAAATTTTAAGTTCAGAATAAGAGATTCAATAGTTAATTGATGTAAAATAATAACTCAGAAACAGTTTTGTACATATCATCATATGTGCATTAAGTACATTACTGATATTTACTCTTGTACCGTTATTTACACTAAAATAGTTGGAAAAGAGGTTCGAATAATTTATTGAAGAACTTTTTCAGAAACCATTGATAGACTATAAGAACAATTTTGGGTGATTTCACAGGAAACCAGTGCAAGTTGATGAAGTAATTGAAAAATCAAACTGTCTGTCACTATTCTATTCTGTGTCTATTGTCTGACAACTAAAACAATGACTATGCAACTGAACTTTTTTTAATTTAATGATGATAGTTTTGTGACTTACCGTCTTCGCCCATTTCTTCACCTTCTTCCTCTTCTGTATCTGTGCTTTTACTTTTTCCCAAGTTTTTTAACTTCTTCTTTTTAGCTGCCGCTCGTCGCCTTGCTAATTAACAAAATTTTGAAAACGAGAATATTAATAACAAAATTGATAAATAATAATATACAGTGTTATCATAAAAGAATGGTGCGAAGATTGAATTTTTATAGAAACCAACGTTCAAGCCAAACAACCTAAATTAGACAGGAATCATGAACTGATCCGCGTCAAATGTTTGTCAGAAAATCGCACCAATTCTTTTGAAACCGCACCATTCTTTTATGATAACCCGGTATTATTGATATTGTTTTAGATTCAACTGTTTCCTTTAATGTCATACTTTGATATAGGTATATACATTATAGTGACGATCATGTAAGTTGAGTTTGTTTTTCTACTTGGAAGTTTACTTTTAAATCAGTGTGATAATCACAAAGTCTCCAAGCAGTAGCTTGTGGTGGCATATTATTGTGTTCTGGTTAGAAACCTTCGACAGGTTACTCCCCTTCATATGGACTTGCTCAACCTTATTTTGCTGTGTTTATCACAGACAGTTTCAGATCCACAGTGCAATAGTTTCATCCACAGTTACATAATCACTGTGCTCTTGAGTGATTGAATGTTTCATGGTGCGTATATTCCACTGCTAAGAGACCTCTTGATCACCATTAGTATAGTAATTTACGTTTCTTGAGGTACGATTACAATGAGACTAAAATGTTCAGGTGATTTTTTCAATAAAAACCTGTTATTGAGTACTACAAATTCAATTAGGCTGCATGTTCGGGTGATATTTTTTGAATAACATACTGCACAGTATCTTAACAAGCTGAATTTAATTTTCAATAGGTAAGCTGTGATATGTTCTCACAGAGTAAGAAGTATTCTCTAAGAAGTAAATTCTATAGATATTTGGAAAACTTTCAACAAATTTTACCTTCGATAATATGAAGCTTTTCTTCTTCCGTTGTTCTCTCTTCTGCTAATATTACTTCCTCTGGAAACAAAAATGAGAAAAAGATGTGAAAAACTTCCCAAAATGAGAAAATTATCAATGAACAAAAATATGTTAAAATCTTAATGTAAGCTGTCAAAAAAGTTGTTAAACATGGTAATTTCTATTATTTCTTTATTAATTCAATTTTAGGTTGATATTTTGTATAGTTTGTACCTCTTTTAATATGATTTTTAATAGGTGGTGTCTTCATAATCATGAATAAATATTGGAATTGAAGTTTATAAAGTGAGAAAATTGATAGTCTTTATAATACAATTATGATTTGAAAATATGAAAGAACCTGTAACATTATAGGCTTTGATAAAATGGCATTGAATCAATTAAATATTTCTAATAATACAATTTCAAGAACGAATAGTTCATCGAATGACTGAGAGATTGATTATTAATAAGGTAACAATATTTCTTTACGATTCGAATATTTTAGTTTATTTACTATTTTTATATTATTTTTAGTATATATTTATAATTAAGTATTTTTATGTATTTAAAATGTTTTAGTGATACAATTATGATAATTGTTTTACATAAAATATTTTGAGATTGCACTTTACCTGCTTTACAAATCCATTCAACATAACCATTCAGCTCGCGTTCCAACTGCTGCTGTCTACGTAGCTTTAGAAAAGTCTGTCTATTCTCCACTTTTTCTCTCTCCTTTGCAAATTCACTACGCCAACAAACAAACTACTTCACACAACCAAAACATACAGGTACACACAATACACAAAATTTCAACCAAAATACCAAGCATTTGTCTACATGGGAGTTCCTATGGATTCTCTTTCAAAAAAGCGACTTTTCAACGTTTCACACATTCACGCATTACCCTACAATATGATGAGAGAACTATTTATGGAGTTTGAAATCTATTAATGGAGACACTCAAGGATAATAATTGATATTTTCCAAGTTAAATTACCTCAAACAAATTTTTTTTTTGTTTTTTTGTAGGACAATATTGCTGTGAATATTACTGTGGGTATTATATTACTGGGATGTCAGCGAACAATATGTGTACAATCATATACAAAATTTTATATTGCTAAGTTATTCGCTTGAAGTTGATACAGTTACAATGAAGGGAGAATAAAAGCTTTTGCTGAATAAACAGAATTTAAAGTCAGAGTCACAGATGAGTTCAACACACTCAAATGTCATTACTATAAACTTGATTATTGCTCAATTATTGATTTTATTGCAAATTAAAGGTTTTACAAGGAGCCTTAACATTAACATTTGAATGCTATTACTACTGTTTCAATCTATCTTATTATTGTAGGTACAATATTTTACAGGGAGCCTTTCTATTGAGCACAACTCTCCGAGTACCTGCTTGGGATATCCAAGTTAAATAAGAGTTAAATGTCTTATTGAAGTCCTTCTTTTTCCTCCGCTTATGAAATGCAGCTCGGCGCTCAACGCGAGCTCTTTCGTTAGAAAATTCACTGAAAATAATATTATTAATCGAAAAATAAAATGATATGAAGTGTGAAATCAATAAAAAACACAATTTTATGAAAACAATTAGTAGTTCAACAGAAATAAATAGAAAATTTCCTGAGAACAGAGAAAAAACAAAATGGATGAAAATATTATTCATTCAACTTGTGTGGGAAAATAATTGTGGGAAAAATTTAGTGAGAAATTTGCTGCTCAGTTGAAGAAAATACATAGTTATGACCGGTATGTATATCCATAGTTGGATATTCAGTTGAAAATCCATAGTCATGATAATATCAAGGATGATATCTATAGTGTTAAAATACGAAAACAAAAAGCAATATGATAGAGAAAAAATACGTTATTCCTTGACTATGAGTAAAAAAAAACCTTTAGAATGATCTATTACTCATTTATCAGTGAAGAATAAGAAAACAAAGATAATAATAAAATTTGTTGTTGACCGTGAACAATATCTACAAGGTTGAAAGATTGGAGAAAAATAAAATACGTTTAAAATAATAATGAAAAACACTTATTGAATTTAATAACATACTAATAATATTTTTATTTACTAAAAATTGTTATTTGTATTAATAATATTTGAAAAGTGAATCACTCACCCACTAAGAACACCAAGAACTAAGTTGAGCATGAAGAACGAACCCAGAACAATTAGAGGAATAAAATAAAGCCAATTAAACGTACTACCTATCGCATCATTCATCTGAAAAAAGAGAAAAACAATATTATTAATCACAATTTACTTGATAAGATGCCACAATAAATAATCATAGATAGTTTCAATTCAATTCAATTTTATTACCATTTATAAAAACATTTTTACAATACACAATTTTTCAATATGCGCCTGTAAAAGAAATACAAATCAGAGTAATTGTACAAAAACTCATGAATAAAATAAGAATAAAATACTTAAGATTTTAATTATCTTAATGGCATTGCTAGCATAGACAAAATGTCTGATCGCTAGCAATGAGTTGAGATTTAAAAGATTAGCATAATCACATTAATATCAACCACATTGTATATCTACTCTTCTAATGAATTCCCTTCTTCAATCTAAATATCTTTTAAGAAAATAATGACGTTGAAACCGCACTATTGTTCTCAACCCAGAACCATGCATTGCTTTAATACAAGACAATCACTCATTATGAGAAATTTCCCTCAATTGATGACAAGGTAAATCAATTTGGGCTTGCAGTTTATGGATATTAATTTTATCAATATAATAGTAAGTTGATACAAACCTAGATAAAACGAACTTTTTCCCTACACATTGAAACTCGTCTTATCAAGGTTCGACTGTGCTACTATTCTAAAAAGTTAGTAAACAGCAAAATACAATTGACAGTTTCTAGATCACAATATTGAAAGGCATGAAAAATTTAATTAAAATCGTTGTTCTGTAGGAACTTTGTTCTGCACAACGGCATGCGGTAAAGATAATTTTTTATTAAAATCAAAAGAAAAAGGGTGGAAAAATAGAGTAGGCTACTGACCCAATACAAAACAGCAGTCCATCCTTCCATAGTGATACATTGAAAAACAGTCAACATAGCATAACCTATATTATCAAATGAAGTAATTCCGTTGTTTGGACCTATCCACGAATCACGGCACACAGACACAGTGTCATTACAAATGTAACTCCCTGTAAAAAAAAATCACATATTATTATCAAGAAACGTAAAAAACGCAAAACAAAAATAATATCACAATATGTATTTCAAGCAGTAGGCTACACTTTATACTAAAATACATACAAGCTTGTAAAAATATTATGTTATTAAAGAGACATTCCAGAAGAATTATTATTGATTCCAATATAATTACCGTTATAGCTGTATCATTTTGCTAAGGCATTAGCACTTGCTCAGAATAGCAGTTGCTCAAGGTCTATTGAAACTTCAAAAGGTCTATAGACTACTAAAAAGAGCTGTAAGAATTATCATGAATGCACCTCAAAGAGCTCATTGTAAGCCTTTATTTAAAATACTGAAATTGTTGACATTGCCTTCCATTTATACAATGAACTTCCTGCTTCATGTCCTTAAAAATAGACGATAATTAATCACAAATATTAAGGTTCATAATTGAAATACTAGGCACAGGAATGACCTGAGAGCTGAATTTTCACATTTTGCAAGATCTCAGAAAAGTTGGCTGTACACAGGTGAAAAATTACATCATTCTTTGCCAGTAGTTGTTAGAGGGCTTCCTGGTATAGTTTTCAAAAACACTGTGATACATTAATAATTATTTCTATTTTCCGTAATTATAAATTTTGTAAAATTTCTATTTGAATAAAAGAAGAAGAAGAAGAAGAAGAAGAAGGAGAAGAAGAAGAAGAAGAAGAGAAGAAGAAGAAGAAGAAGAAGAAGAAGAAGAAGAAGAAGAAGAAGAAGAAGAAGAAGGAAGAAGGAGGAGAAGAAGAGGAGAAGAAGAAGAAGAAGAAGAAGAAGAAGAAGAAGAAGAAGAAGAAGAAGAAGAAGAGAAGAAGAAGAAGAAGAAGAAGAAGAAGAAGAAGAAGAAGAAGAAGAAGAAGAAGATGGAGAAGAAGAAGAAGAAGAAGAAGAAGAAGAAGAAGAAGAAGAGAAGAAGAAGAAGAAGAAGAAAAAGAAGAGAAGAAGGAGATGAAGAAGGAAGTGGGAAAGAGGAGGAGAATTAGAAACTATTTCATGCAGTTCAATAGTCGCAGTTTTGTGCGACCTGGGAAGTTCTAGTTATTGTAGATATTCAAGTCATCAATGAATAGAATTGAAAGAGATCTAATTTGATTTCATCTTATGATCAGAAACCGTTAACGATTGTTATTAATGATTTAATCAATTGAATGAGTGTAGCACTGACCTGCCGGTTGATTTGTCTTGTTATCCGAGTAGCAAGGCGTGGCGGCTTCCCCCTCAAACATGATTTTGTTCAGATCTTCTAAGCTGTAGCACGTCTGATGCAACGCCCCCGAGTAGAATTCCAGCCCAATTATAGCAAATATCACAATAGCAAATAACACCAACAATCCTATCTGCAGCAGAGGGGCCATCGCTTTGATGATGGACTTGAGCACAACTTGGAGACCTGCAAACCAAATTACAACCCAATGAAAAACCAAGAAAAAGTAACGATTCTCAACAAATTTTCAGATTAAAAAACGTCAAAAAGGTGTCAGACCAGTTGCACAAAAGTAGGTTGAAGTTAATCTTAGATTTATTGACGTTCTTCTGTTTATTAGATAGATAGATACTTGAAACGATTACTTATAACAAATATAGACACTAAAAATGACTCAATAAGTAAGAATGTACTCACAAATTACTGTGTTTATGATCATTTCGCAGTGCTGTGCTGCATCATCAGAACACGTTTTCAACATGATGTGAAATGATCATAAACACAGTAATTTGTGATTACAATCTTACTTTTAAGTCATTTTTAGTGTCTATATTTGATCAAGTGAGAAAAGTAGATGGAGCCAAAACAAGTGACTTATAACAAATTAATGCCTTGTTTACAGTTTTCCAAATGGCTAGTAGCCCTAGACTAGTTTTCACTGTTATTTCTGAAACTTTAGGTATGAAACCGCTCAGTTATTCTTATAAATGGTATTTTGAGTGACATCAGTGTATTATTGTATCGTAAAATACATTTATTCTTATAAATCATTCATTTATTCATTCCATACATAGAAAAGCTCACAGGCATTGAGTCCGTTACAACTGTTATTGACATTTATAGTGATTATATTAAACAAGATGATTATATTATAGATTCTTATAAATAAGTAGACTGGCAAACGAAAAGTTGCATAAGTTTCCAGACGTTATTTTACGTCAGTTAAATTCGATTAGGTTTCTGTAACCTAAGGAACTTTCAGTAGCCTATTATTAGCAACTGAACGTAGAATTTTTAATTAGAGATTAAGCTCAACAGACCTTTGTGCAACTGGGACAAAATATTCAATTGAAGAGAGGAATTCTACATTAAATATGAATACATTTTGCACTGGCTTGCCGTTACAATTCAAAATGTGGGACTATATTTAAACCTACTAGTGCTTGCTAGCAATAGGGTGACTGTGATGTCCTCTAGCAAATAGCCTAGTACCACTCAAATAACAACATTTGTGAATATGCACACAAAGTCACACCCATATTAAGGTTCCTCTCTTCAAGATTTGATGGTTTCAAGTAAATCAATCAATAATTCCTTTCTAATTAATTTTCGATTATTTTAATTTAAAATTAATCCATCATTGCTATCTGGGTGGAAAATAATAGAGAATTAATTCAATTGTTTTTAATAAAATTAATCAATAACTTCTTTCTGGATAGGTTAATCAATCCAGTAATTGGATTCACTTTATTTGAGCAATAAACATTTTCACTGTACTACTACAGTATACTACAGTACGTAGTATACTATAGTCTATATAATGTAGTATACTATACTGAGAAACCTGGCAAATCTTTTAAAAATTCAATTATCTCGTTTACAAGTTAATATAATTCTTATTATACTCATTTTCATCACAGAATCTAAATCTATATCGTCTTTGCACCATAATAAACGTACTGATTCTAATAATAATATTATGGGCTTTGTTGGTTCGACAATGACAATGTCATTTGAAAACATGCAAAATGGAAATAGATTTGATCTTGAAAATGTTGAATGTCTATTCTAGACGATCAAGCATATTATTGAAGATGAATGAATGAATCATGCAGAAACGTTTGAGAAAGAAAATGAAAATTCTGCTTGAGCAAGTAGTAATCTATTAGGACTGTTTGTGTATTGTGTACCATAATGGTTCCCTTCACCCATAATTTCTATCACCTATTTTATCTCTCTATATTAGATCAATAGTAATATTTGCTATTTTTCAAAAATAAATATTTTAGAAAATATAGCCTACTATGCACATCAGAAAATAGTAATTTGTGTTTTCGACTATCTAAACTTGACTGTTCTGTCAATCTAATTTCAGTAGAGTTGTGACTATTGAAGTTATTGTGGCTATTGATAATGGAGAAATACAGTAGTATTAACTTGAGTGCCGTGCAATTTATTCCAAGATAATTATAAAGAATTCAATGGTTAAACATGATGAAATATAATTATTTTCAATTTGATAGGCTTGTTAACTAAATTTGGGTGGTTATACTATTTTGTACTATGTCATAATTGTTGTATTCACCCCATATAAGTAATTGAATTACTAATGATTGCTGTTTATTGTTTCAACCAATTAATTAAACTTGATTACTAAATCAATAAAATAAGCATTTATCAATAAAAAATTTATATAAAAATATACGAATTCAACAATGAAAGATATCTAATTTTGTATGAGTTGTTTAAAAAAGTATCACCCATCAATAGGAAATTAATATCAAAATATACAAATTCAACAATCAAAGATTTCTAATTTTGTATGAGTTGTTCAGGAAAATATCACCCATCAATAGGAAATTAATATCAAAATATACAAATTCAACAATCAAAGATTTCTCATTCTGTGGGATGAGTTGTTCTGGAAAATAGCATCCATCAACAGAAAATTTATATCAAAAAATATATCGGAGTATCAGAGTACAGCTAGTATACAAATTAGACAACCAAACTCCCCAAACTCTCTAGTTTGGTAGAAGTTTGTCAAGAATATTCGCGCAGAAGTAAACCGTCTAAGGCCGTTTGAAATTGATTCTTTTGAAACTTACTTGGAATGCCAGAAACCAGTTTGAGGGGCCTTAGAACCCGAATGGCTCTCAAAGTGCGGAGGTCCATATTCTCTTCTTCGTTTGCCTGAGCGCTAGAGCTCAATGTTGACAGTACAGTCATTATCCTGTGAAACAACACTCTTTCACTACTCACTCGCTATTTCTACAAACTACAAATTAACACTACCGACTAACACAAATGTCAGCTCACAGGATTGGAGAACAGTCAGCAAAAATATTGGCTCAATCACTAATGTTGATTGCTAGAGCGATTCAAAAGAACAACAGATTGCAAGACGCTAGGTTTGGGTGAGAGTTTAGGTTAGGTTGGGTTAGGTTAGGTCAGGTTGGGTATCAAGGTTATGTTAGTATGAGTATTGGATAAATATATCCTCATCCATATATGGCAGGTAGCCTGAGAAAGACTTGGATACAAGCAACCAATGATTAAAAAATATTGTAAAATAAAAGAACAATATCACATTACTATAATAGTCTATGATTATATGATAGTCAAGATATGACAATAAATGTTGGTTGATTAGTCACAGTAATTAACAGGTTGTTTATGAATCAAACACAATATATTAGGAATTGCATGTGCTGCTTTCATTTTGTTATGTGAATTACTGTGACCAGTGACCAATTTCGTCTTGTCTTGTCTTGACTAACTTTAAGCCAATGTACACCTAGCCTAATAGCTCTGATTATTAAGGATGTAAATATACGCCTATAGGTGATTTGGAATAAAAATAAAGGCCTATAGTTGATTAGGGATAAATTAATATATAATGCCTATAATTGTTGTCAAAAATGAATTAACAAAAAAAAAACGAATTGCAGTAAAAAAAACACTTTTGAAAGTCTAATTTTAAACTTTATACATTTTGTATCATTTATTGTCTATCTGTGGCTTGAAGAAGTAATTTTTTCTATAGAAATTATGTTGTTTAAAAAGTCCAAAGTTGGACAGATAAATTCATAAAATTCTATAGAAACCTGAAGAATATCCAACATAGATAATACACTGATAAAAAATAATGGAAAGATAGGAAGATGACAGATGAAACTAATAGGAAAGATAAAAAATTTCTTGGTCTGTGGTGAAGAGCACTTGTATGAGGTACAAATACAGTATGATATAATTGTCTCAATTTCAAATTTTCAAAACACCAATAGGCCTACTAATGATTATGTAGAGAACATTGTAGCATGATTTATAGCAGTTTTAGGTTCACTTAGTACTAAAATTGTTTGAATATTAATGAATTAAAGAGAGACAAAGAAGTCTCTTCAATTTTGAAAATTTGTTTTTTCAATTTCCTGTGAGCTGACATGTACTATAGGTACACAAACAAACCCAACAACAAGCATAGTAAAATCAACTAATTCTATCTGATATATCCTACATGTGAGGCAAGCAATACCTTTATTTTTAGTGATATAATATCAACTTCAACTCAGGTTCTTCAATCTCGGTTTACTTCAATTACGGTACTCTCAATAATATTATTTAGAAGCTTATTTACAGTGAATGTGTTAGTATAACTGTTACAGAATTACTTTTATTGGTTTTATTAAAACTAATATTGATTTAATTAGGGAATGCGGGTTGGAAAACTATTGGAAAGGCTTACTGCTTAATTTATTGGAAATGCTTAATTTACTGCTACAATTTATGTGGAACTAGTGAGATATCACTTTAAATCATTAATGAAAGGACTAGGCTATACTAGCAAACTTGTCAAATTTTAGTAGGTCTACCCTAACTACTCTATCTGCGGTACTATCACTATATAGTATTTTGTAGTGATAAAGTAATACCTAATTGCAAAGTATTTGTTTCTAATTATTTGGATGAATTATTTTGTAAATTGTAGATTCTATAAAGTTTCTTCATGGAAAATAGTTTTTTATTGGTGAGCAGGAAACTTTTTTGAATTCAATTCTTTAGAGAATAATTTGGAGTGTTGAACCTATGTGTAATGAAGACTATAGAAGCCTGAATTACATGAAGTAGATTTGAAAATTTCAAGCCAATCGATTTGAAAATTTAGTTCAGTTTAAAATAATATCAGTAATACAAATTGAGAGGTAGATTCAAATTTTTGATTGGTTATTACATTTCAAAACCTCTTCACAGTATCACTCAGCTCTAGATAATAGTCGAGGTTCTAGGATGTTCCAGTCCATCAAATTATAAGGTAGCCTAATTGAAAATAATCATAGAGTAGTTATTTCATTCTATCCATTCATTAATAGAGACTAGGGGTTGTCACAAATACGTTTCCTTCACAAAAATATAAGAATCAAAACTTCAAATATTTGTCAAAGTTACTAACACATTCAATATTTTTCAAAATTCGAGTGCTTTTTAAATTATTGGTATCAAGGGTTCGTGAGTCTAGAAAGACATTAAAAGCGAGTTTTATGTTTTACTGTACTTTTCTGGTATCAAAAACTAAGCACAATAATTATCATTCAAGAACAGCTCCTCCTAGAATAAAGATTGGTTTAAAAATAAATTTGAATAAATAACAATTTGAAGTTCTAAAAGAAATTTTAGTTTTGAAATGAATTTTGTATTCTAAGGAATTGATTCCATATTAGAATGCCATTAATTCGTTGATAGAGACAAAAATAGGAGAAATTATTTATTATTAATCATTATACGAATATAAAACCGTTACAAAAATTTGAGATAAAAATATATATCTAGTTTCAAGAGAAACCATTCCCATTTGTATTTAAGGATATTAATTTATCAATAATACAAATCTTTGTAGAATATGAGTTATGAAATGTAAATCAGATCTATTTTGAGATAATTACTCCAATCAACTCAACTGTTCAAGTTGAGGATAATGAGAGTTCATTACAATTTTCATAAAATTTTAGATAACTGCACAATTTCGGTTAGGAAGGAGACGAAATTCAATTTTAATTTTAAGTAAAACACAATAGTCCTAGTCTAATAATACTTGAGGAATACAATATAGTCCGAAGAATATTTGAGGAGCTGTTCTCTTATTAATTCTGGACCAAGATTACTTCAAACACACTGCTTTTCTAAGCAAGATTACGAGATCACTTGAAGCGTTAGTCTAAAATTACCATCAAATTATCTCATTCAATATTTCAAATAGCCAATTTCATTCATTCAAATCGAGGGCTATCTCTACTTTAATAACTTATTTACAGTATGTGTCTGGGTAGGCACTTGAAGTGGTCTAATAAAAAGACCCACTGCTCCCAATTGCTTTTTTGCTTAAAAATTCATGAATTAGCCCCGGTATTCGCCTTTGTTAAAACAGGTGTTGCTTGTCTTTGAAATGAGTAAAATGTAGATGAAAACATCAAAGATGAGAGTAAAAGACTTATAAAATAACTAATCTATAATTGAAATTCGAACACACAAACAAACACACACAGAAGAACAATCTTTTTAGTAAATATCTGAAAAACAAACAATCCCAGCATAGCAGTTTTGGAAGCGAAATGATAAAATATTTCTAAATCTCTTCCAAATGTCAACCGATCTATCTATGATTTAAAACTCGTCAAAAATTCTATTTGTAAAAGACTACACTATCATAGATGTTTTATACCTGTCATATATACTTGAGATTCCAGTTTAACACACAAGACTAAGCCTGTAAACTAGAATTGAATTGAGTAAACGTCAATGAAGTACATATTCAGAGAAATTCCACTACAACGCCACTCATTCAGAGAATAATTGAAAGTTATATTGACACCACTCCATAAAAAATTGAAAGTTATTCAACGAAACTAACAAATAAAATCAATCAATCAATGTTTATTGAATAGAGCACCTACTTTTCTTGAATTGAATTCGTCTAACTGATTATACGACCCAAATCTAGATATCGTTTTGTATAGCCTACTATGTTCGAGGGCGTTCAAATTCCATTCAATAACATGACCTTGAATTGAACAGCTGACTTGTAAGGTCACCACTAGGCATGCATGGTTTACAGTGCATGTCCAGTGTTCGGCTAACTTACAAGTCAGATGTTCAATTCAAGGTCATTTTATTGGATGGTGAAAATTGATCGTTTGTGCAAACGCCTTAAAACACAGCTACTGCCCGAGTCCAAGCTCCGTGTCCCTGGGAGGAATGCAATACGTAATCGAAAACCGGTTTTTGTAGTGTATTTTATAGCACTCTTCGTCTCTCCTCTTCAGCCATCAGGGACACGGAGCTTGGACTCGGGCAGTGCCTACTTAAAAGTAAAGTAAATTATTTATTGATGTGGTATACTTGTCAAGAAGTCAAGTTCTAAAGAAGTCAATATATTGATGTTGTATATAGTTGTCCACTATCTATATAAATACTTACACCTAATAAAGCAGGTTAAAGCCTTCTATCTACTTAATTATCGATAATTTATGACTAAGCAGAGGTTGAAGCGAACACATTTCCTATCTAGACTAACACTAACTAAACTATAAATAGTCAGTATTGAAAGATGACTTTCTCTCATAACATATCCTCTACATTTCCCTAAAAAATAGTATTTCAACACAGTGGGACATGAAAAAAGACTTTGAAAATCCATCTAGAACACGGAAATTAAATTCAAAAATTTCACTGGACCATGAAAATAGAATATTTTTATATTAAAAATGTATTATATTAATATCAAATATAATATACTTATATTTAAATGGTATTAATTCATTTAGAGGTAATGCGAATTGGTCTGGAATACCGTATTAATAATGAATTGTCAAACAGAATATTGCATCAACAATATCAAGGTAGAGATTTGCAGAAAGAATTATTTTCAAACACTAGTTTGTAAAATTGAGAAGTATACCGAATATTGGTTCAACAATTCAAGTTATCAAGATGGATTTTTGTAATTCTCAAGGAGGATTCTCAATTCTCAAGTTGGATTTCTGAAGCATTTGGAAATGAAGATGAAAATGAAAATCAAGATGGATTTTTGCAGTAGGAATTCTCAAACATTAGCCTGTAAAACCGAGACGTAATAGCATCCAAAAACCCTGAAACTTAAGGTTTCAATATCAAATTATGTAAAATTGTACCGAAGCCTTGTTAAATTTATTGGAAAATGCAGGTGGAACGGATTGCCCAAAAGAAATGCTACACCGATGCTCTGAGAATGTTCTGTAGACCAAGTAACAAGAGCTGAATCATTATTAAATTTAATGAACAGGAAAAATGTACGGCATTTTTCAGAAAGAATATTTTCCTGGAAGCCAGGCTATGAGAAATAGAGAATGATATCTTCTGCGTTGATAAATTGATGCCAAATGTACTGATCTTTCTTCAGTATTTATTTATTTCCATAGTATTTATTTATTTCTTTATTTAGTAGAACAGGGAAAAATAAATAATAATTGATTCACAGGAATCTTTTTCTACAATAAAGTGGTAACCCGCACTTCAAAACTTTTATCATTTAAATGAGAAGGAAACATTGAAGTTTCAGAAGCTAGGATTGGGGATTAGTGTCTGATTCAATACTATTCATTTTGATAGGAGAGGAATAATATATAATCCAATTTAATATTAGTTTTTGATGTGAAGGTATAACTGACCTAAGTACGAAGAAGTAACTGACCCAATGTTCTCAACTTGAGAACGTGAATATTAATTAATGTAATAATTGTCGTGAGAACAACTTAATGTCGTGGATTTGAGAAGGAAACCTTAAAATCTTAGCCATCAAACTCTCAAATTTCATATAAGTCTCTTTCAAATGATGTTTTGTGAGCAATAAATTTCAATTTCAAAAAAATTCAATACTACATCTTGATGAAAGAGAGATTAATAATTGGTCTGATAAAAAATTCAATTTAAAAAACATAGTATAGGTAGTTTAGATACCATACAGCGAAGAGAGCATTGAGCAAGCCATAATGTTGGGAACTAACTCAATCCCTATGTCCACACTTGGTCGATTTCGTGTGCTGCACAGCATGCTACCAATGCTTAAGCACATACAGCCCAAAAAAACGACCAAGTGTTGACATACGCCTTAATGATTGAGCAACTTTTAAAGTAGTCTTGTGGTATTCAAATTTGATTTTGAATAGGCCTACCACAAATTTTAATCAAATTTGAATTTGAGTAGGCCTATCGTAAAACTGGACTGGTCTGGAGTTAACGTAAACTAGGCAAGCCCTCAACCTCAACTAATTAAAGATCTTTGGGGAGATGTATAACCTTTTCAAGTACATCAATACAATATTGAACTAAACTAAAACCTAACGTACGGGAGTTTACTTTTATTACTATCTATCTAACTAATTTACCTAATAAAGCATTGTGAGTCTAGACTGATTGCAATATTGAAAACACACACACATATCAACATGAAAATAGATTACCTACGTTTAATACAAATCTGTCTATTCTATTTGTTTAAGATTCAAATCTGTCTATTCTATTTGTTTAAGATTCAAATCTGTCTATTCTATTTGTTTAATCTAGTCTAATTTCTGTCTGATTCTAGTCTAGGTTCGACAATAATGTGATCTCCAAACATCAACACTGTCCGCATAATATCTAGATTACACTCTCATCTATGTATGGACCTAACAGCGGGTAACCATAGAGGAAAAAAACGAGTGGAGTTGCGCTGCAGTAGTTGCGATTCTTACTTGGGATTCTCGAGACCAGTTTCAATGGCCTCAACACACGAAACGATCGCAACATTCGCAAGTCCACGTCCACATTCGATTCTGCGAATATTGTCATTGACCTAAAACATCCAGCAAGTTGCAGCAACACAGCGCTTCCATTCAACCCCCACCCCCTAACAATACCCCCTCCACCACCCTCACCTCACTCGCCACACGTCCAAATCCACCACACACATTTCATGCACTCTTGTAACTTACACTAGACAACATTATAATTATACAGTGAAGAGTAAATGAGTTTGAATTTAAACGACGAACCAACTGTAAGTTAGGACAAGTAATGTTTAATATTAATATTTAGTTTGAATATCAATAATAAGCTGATTTCCTAGAATATTCTGATTCGTTAATGTAGGCTTCTAGTAGGCCTAACAAATGTGGAAATTGAATGTACATGATGTGACGAAAAATCTAAGTTTTATATATAAATAACAGTAAGTTAACGAATGACACACATACTAATCTCAAGTGATCGCTGATCATTCCCTTACATATTATAATCTTTAATATTTCAAGCTTATCTTATGAAAAATTATGTAAAATAAGTGTAAAACATGTAATTAAGTGTGAAAAAATAAAAATTGCTGGTTTTTTCTTTAAATTCAAATGTGAAGGTGAAGGATGCAAGGTTTACTTGCTATGGTATTAATTTCTTATTCAATATTGTAAAACAGTAAACGTCTATTGCTTGAACACTTGAATGCTTTGAAACACTAGAAATTTACACTTTAAATAATATAGAGCAAGTCAATGATACTATGAGATACACTCATAGTAACAGTGTTTTCAGTCAATTAACAAACTATATAGGAGCTCAATAATTCAGTTTCTAATAAAAATCAGTTGAATAAATACTGAAGGTAGGCCTATAACAAGATAAAAGTTTCTAATCCAGCGGCATTATTGAAAGGATGATGAATCATGAAATCAAATAGAATTTTTGCTTTGCTTGACTTATCAATTAATGTTGAACTAACAATAATTATTTGTATCAATAGAGTTTATGAAATTGAATAATTATGAAACAATCAGAAGAATAACACACATGATAATCTCAAGAGATTGCTGATGATTTGCTTACGTATTAAAATCTTCAATATTCTAAGCTAAGCTGATCTTGTGAAAAATGATAATTATAGAATAAATGGAAGACATGTAAATAATTGTAAAAAATCAAGATTACTAGGAAAAATTCGTTTTCTTATCGACTTCTGATCGATTTATAATGAAGGAATAAATGCTTGTTAATTGTATCAATCACTCAATCCATTACATCAATTACTTGAGTCATTAGATCAAATTAACATAATTGAATGCACGTGATGAGTGAGTTGCTAACACAACAGGTCTTACGGAACCTTAAAAATGAAGTAAATCAAGGGTTTATTGAATGAAAATGCTACTGGTAGATAAGACGTTCCCACTTTTCTGAAAGAGAATGCAATTTTAAGCCTTTGGACAGCAAGTTCACAGACATACGTTTCAATAAATGGAATCAACAACAAGCACGATCTGTTAGAATAAATCAGAATTTATCGATCCCCAAAACTGTACAGAAATAGTGCATTAAGTAAGTACAGTTTAAGAAAATGATTATAACAATTACTTCATCCAGAAAAAGGATAGATGTGGTAATAAATTTGTTTACATCCATTTAATCTGTACAGCAAGTACACTAATTTCTGTTTAATAATCCTGAAAACTCAATGAATGATTAAATTTTGAATTAAATATAGAAAGTTAGTAATATTGGAACTCACCCTGTTACTACTACAACGAAATCCATGATGTTCCAAACGTTACGGAGATATGAACCACTATGAAGTACGAAACCTAACGCTAAGATCTTCAGTAAAGCTTCTACACAGAAAATGCCAAGAAACACGCTTTCCGTTTTTTCCTGTAAACAAAACACAGAATTGATTAGATTTATTAAAAATCATTGAAATTAATCATAGTAATTGATACAATTAAGATTAATATTAGTTCAAATTCATGAAGAGTAGTCTAATTTACCTATGATAATTTCTGAAGTAGAGATGATTATTGAAATCAGGAGAATTCGAATGATTTGAACAGAGAAACTTAAACTGAACAATAAATACATAATACTTATAAATACGTGAAAACGTGAGACGATAGAAAATCAAGTAACCAACGAAAGACATGTTTATACTTGATTTGTTTACAAGATCACGTGAAGATGTGAGACTTGAAAGTTTTAGGTTAAGTTTCATATTACCGGGTGATTTTGAAATATTGATCAACGGATGGGAACTCGATAGAACGACAATAAATATTATCAAAAACTCAATGTTGTAAGTTTTATTTCAAATTTATGGTTATACAATTCCTTCTAATTAAATACTTCTGTGAAACATGGCGCTGTGTGATGAAGAGAAAGGGCTACTTTCATTATTTAGGGGTTGGCTACAGTAACAGCGCCAACATTTCAAAAGTGAGTGCCCTACGACACTTTTGTTATAAAAATACTGTTTTTATCATCTAATAATTTATTTTTCAGGAAGTTTTTGGATATTCCATGATTATTTCTCAACAAAAACCAAAAACAAATAAGCCATCATCACGATGTGAATGTAAGTGATGACAGATCACCAAAATATTGGTCGTAGGCTACTCTACAAGTTTAACAACTGGGAAAAGAAGATGAAAAATTAATAATTAGAGACAATTATTGATAAAATTATGACTATTTAGTGTGAAAAATGATTGAACAGACCAGTTTCCTTGCTAGCAGTGTCTTGTCCCTCCCCGGCATGTGCTCCTCCAGCGCCAGAACGACGCAGTTCGCTATGATGGTCAGCAGAACTGCGTACTCGAACGGAGTAAGCGTCAGTCAAGGAATCATTAGAAAAATATTGCCAACAAACAAATCATAACACTCAGTAAACACTCTAAACTATCAGCCTACTATCTCAGTGAACTATAAGCTATCACTATAAACAATCAATGAAACTATTAAGATTGGCGAAAGCATCGATGCAACAGTTGTGGAAAAATATTGCAACAAAATAATAAAACTCATCACAAACCATTATAAGCTATCACTGAAAGACTGAAAGATCAATGAAACATATTCACATTGGCGAAAGCATTGATACAACACCTTATTCTTTCCACCTTAAGTGCTCTATTTACTTTTATATTTATATATTTTCTTCTCTACCTTGTTATCTTACTTGTTGTTCTTGTTATTGTACTATTTTATATTGTGCTATGTTTATTGTTTACTACTCTTTATTGTTTAATTCATTATTGTGTTAAAAGAGCAATATGGGATTTATCCTTGTGCTCTCATATGTATGATTTGAAAAATAAATAAAAAAACAGTTGTGGAAAAATATTGAGACAAAATATGATACAAATTATGATGTGTCATAACAGTTGACTATTTTATAAAGTGGTTGAAAGGGTATGTCAATATTCTATTTCGATTTCTTGTCTTTTTATCAGTCTTATGAAAGTGTCTACCAAGTTGTCTATACTAACATTTCAGTTTGATAAAATTATAAAATACCTCTTATTATTGGCCACATTATCAATTCAATACACACAATCATTCAAAGGAATCCTGGATTTAGATTGATGGTAATAAAAATGACAGTTGAAAATTCCATTTAGATGATATTATAAAATACTCTTTGGATTGGTCCGTAGCCGAGGGCGATAAGCGCCTGTCTGATAATCCAAAGGTTCCAAGATCGAACGAATCGAATACATAAAGGTCACATTATAAAATTAGCACTCAATCATTCAAAGCAATCCTGTATTTAGATTGATGGTATTATTAACAACAATCAATACTAACTTTGACAGTTTTGAATCAAAATTCACTCATTCTACAGCTATCATTTCCTCGGACCCAAATAGAATCGAATAAATTCCATGAATGGCATAGTTTACAAAGGCATTGAGTAGTCTCGAACATTTCCAAGTCGACGAGGTGTTTGAAGGACGGCACTTGAACAAATTCGCCCAACAGTTTATGTCGAGTTTCAAGCAGTAGTTGGAACGGAAAGTTTATGCATTTGTTGAGCATTTGCTCCTTCAAACGTGGATAAAGTTTTTTTTCGCGTCAAAATAGTCAACTACTCGACTGTTGTAGTGAATGAAGACTAAAATAGCTTTTGCTGAAGACTACTACTACAAGGTTAAGCGGCGAATGGGGTTAACGGCCAGTCGTTCGGTGGGGGGGTTCCACCCCCTTTTCCTGGGGGGTTTGAGCTATGAGTTGTTTGGTTTGGTGAATAGAATACGTGGAGCTGATAAATTGTATTCTGCCCAGTTGCATGCTGAAAATCAATAACGTAAATAATTATTATCGTTATCAACAGCACAAATCTCGCCCCGCTATAATACAGGCTGGCTCTATTCAGTCTCGATTTCAATGTTCGAATACAGTACTATTCCAGACACTATTATCGAGTTTTCAGTTTGTTAAATGATGGAATGTTATTTGGTTATTTGAAGAGTACTGTGTTACAATACAGATGTATAAATAGATAAATAAAGTAGATAAGAAGAATAGATAAATAGATTAAATATCATCTACTACCCTCAAAGTATCCAGAGAGTTCAAAGGGAGAATACAGATACATGGATTGAATATCAGTCTCAAATTGAGGGGATCTAGAGCTCCCCAAGAAAGGATAACTGAAGGAAAGCCTACCGATTGGGTACAAAATTTACAGTTCATATTATACAAAAAAAAGAAAAGTCTGTTTATTCGTACTGAATACAGATACATTATAGATTTTATACATCAGATACATCCGATGATACATCGGATTATAGATTCTCTTTGGTACTGAACTATGAATTGATATTATTCAATAATATATATTCAAAACACTGTTTTTATTCATAGTAAGTTTTTTATTTTACTTATTTATTTCTGTACGTTATAGGTACCTGCTGTAAAATCTGTTTAGGTTTAGCGGGACCATTTTGTAAAGTGTTTTTCATAAAATAATGATTGATTGACTAGTCTGTATCAAAATATTTTAGGTAAATTTATGAATGAATTGAGTTGTTGCAATATTCAGAATTAAGGTTTAATGTTTCTAGGACTTGAACATCAGATAAAAACAGTAGGGTGCATGAATTTAATCCAGGACAATTGAAAAGTACAGTATTATAAAGAGACCTACAAATACTATACCAATTTTAATTCAAGTATTCAGGGCCATGAAGTCAATTCAATCAACCGCCGTAAGATGATGTCATTCTACTAAGTTCAATAGATAATATTATGTTACATTGGTTCCCTTATTTTAACGTTAGTTAAATTTAATTGTCTCTCGTTCCAATTTAATTGACGGTTCGGTTTCATTAGTTTAATTCAACTGTCTCTAGATCAACTAGCTTTAGTTTTGCGATAAACGTAATGTTTGACGATTTGGTTCCGTTAGTTTAATTCAACTGTTTCCAGTCTAACTAGCATTAGCTTTGCGACTAAAGTAACGTTTGACGATTATCTTTGAGTTATCAAAATAATTAGGGGTAAAAAGTCCATGAAATATCATGAAGTCACTAATAAGTGTGAGCTAACACGATAAATTTTTTGGGAAGCTTTCAGTTTGGTCTCCCATTAAATTCAAAGTGTGAAGTTTGACATTTTCTTCAGTGTTTGGAGACCATTATCATAAAAAGTCTCGAATTTCCATCAATTCAGTGCCTGCCCAACATTATGCTCACCAAGAAAGCATAAATTAACAAAAGGCTACAACGTCTTTCATTGTGGTTTGAAGACAAAAAGCTATTATTCTGGGGAAAAGTCATTTTCTTTTGTTAGGGCTGCTCTGATACTTTCAGTCTATTTTTTCATGTCCTAAGGCTGATGATTACCCAACCGTTGCAGGACAGGCTAGATGAGCTACAGTATTGTGAGAGCTTCTAGAACTTTTTGACAAAGTATTGATGAAATATTGATCCTATAGACGTTATCCTACCAGTAACCAACACTGAAATATTGTTCGAAGAGGTTTTTTCAGACTTTCAGATCTTACTCATCGGAAAAACCATAATATTACGATTTGCGTGGGCCTTAAGTCCAAAACCGGTACTCTACAGGTTTACCCTGTATTGTATAGTACCATATTACTATACTGTATAACCTGTGATATACATTATATTGTTTTGCAATACACTGTATATCTCCATACTGGCACAGTTATTATTCAATCTAGAACGAGAGATTCGGTAAGAAATATTATCATTCAACATGACAAATTATCTAGTAACAAGAAAGTTTTATGTAATTTCCATCACTTGTTTACATAGGCAACTCACTATTTGTCAAAAATAATTATTTATCTTATATATGAAAAGAGTTTCGTGTCCGATTTTGGAAAGTTCGTGGAAAAGATTGAGTGGACCGATTTTGATGCGGTTTGCGCCAAAAGATGGATAAAAAATCGAATTTATGCAGGCTCTATTTTTTGTTGAAAAATAATCATTTCAAATTGAAGAACTTTGATAAAAACCTAAAATAGTTTCCTGTGGCACTATCTGTTGGCATAAAATGAATTAATTCTTATACACTTTCAACATTGTAAAAAGCTGCAATTATGCTTCTTCTCCTTCTTCCTCTTCTCCTTCTTCTTCTTCTTCAATCTTCTTCTTCTTTCTTCTTCATCTTCTTCTCTTCTTCTTCTTCTTCTTCTTCTTCCCCCCTTCTTCTTCTTCTTCTTCTTCTTCTTCTTCTTCTTCTTCTTCTTCTTCGTCTTCTTCTCCTACTTGATCTTCTTCCTCTTCTTCTTCTTCTTCCTCTTCTCCTCCTTCTTCTTCTTCTTCTTCTTCTTCTTCTTCTTCTTCTTCTTCTTCTTCTTCTTCTTCTTCTCTTCATTGTCAGTCCAGGTGCCTAAGCAAAGTGTAAGGCTGGATTAGTCACGATTAGTCAATTCACATAGACGACATTAGTCAAGATTAGTCATTGCATGGGTGTGTGCTGTGACTAAGCAACTATGTGAAGTACTGTGACTAAACGTGACTAATCTCGTCTTGTCTTGTCTTGACTAACCGGTGTACGCCTAGCCTAAGCAACCATGTGAATTACTGTAACTAAACGTGACTAATCTTGTCTTGTCTCGTCTTGACTAACAGGTTAGTTACCAGTGGGTTAACTGGTTAGTCAAGACAAGACAAGACGGACAGTGGTCACGTTTAGTCACAGTAATATTAACTATGGATCAGGCACACCGATGCCATGACTAATCGGTGTCTGCTGCTTCACAATATCTCAGAACAAAATTTTCTTCCTTATTTTTAAAAGTTGTTAGGCAAAGCACTGAAAACAACAGGCAAATTGATATGAAATTCAGATTCTACATCCTTATAAGGAGCTGTGAGGAGCGGTAAATAAATCTTTGACCTCTTAATTTCTTCCCATTTCTTGGGTCATGTTCATTATGGTCCAGCTAGACGTACACCAGTTTGTCAAGACAAGACAAGACGACATTAGTCACGTTTAGTCACAGTGTTGCTTGAGCAACACACCGATTAGTCATTGCATCGGTGTGTACAGCTCATGTGCGTGTGTGTACTGTGACTTGTCCGTCTTGTCTTGTCTTGACAATCGTGTACCTAACCAGAACGTGTCTGAAGAATGATACTTCATCAGTCCTATATATATATAGGTATATATATATATATATAGATATGTATATATATATATATATATATATATATATATATATATATAGCAGGATGGGGGTTGAATTTAGTATTACATCACAGAAAAACTACATAAATAAGCATTGCTTCGTAGTATGTGAGACAAGTCAACAAATTTGGAGTTTAAACATCCAGGTTATATAGTCTTTCACAATATAGAATTTTGTCCATAATTATATATAAATTGTCAGAAAACATATGTTTTACTCGGCCACCAGTACAATACTTAACCCACAAATGCTGAATCTCGCAGATTATTGAAAAGCTCTTTTAAAAAGTTATTCTTTGCAAGGTCTTCTTTAAAAAGGGTTTTTAAAGACTTTTAAGCCTTTTGATTATTGTGTCAAAATCACTGTTTAATTATTACCGAAACAGCTGATTTCTGACAAGTTAAAAGGATCGTGCTATAATGTACAACCTACGGTCCACATCAGAAATGTGTTTGTCAATTCGAGCAGACTCAGTGACGTAGTAGTGAGTTCATCAAAACACATTACTCATTGCATTCCTTTGCAGCCATGTGCGTGTGTGTGTTGCGATTGAATGTGTGAGTGCATTTATGCGTGTGAGAGATCCCGATTCTTCACTGTGAGTGTGAGGTGGTCTGAGAAGGCGCCTGGCTTGGTGAGATATAGTAGTGGAATGAGTACACTTTGGCGTGAGGAGCGGTAGGGGTAGCTTGTCGCGGAGTGAAGGGTGGGGGGTTGCAAAACTACCCACGCTGAATAGAGCGTCCTCTGACGTCACTGACTGGGCGGTGACCTGGTGAGCACACACACGCACACACACCAACACAACGGTGTCTGTGTTGTTGCATACAAATCGATCAGAAGATCACACGGAAAGTTTATCACACCGTGTAATGGTGGAGAGGTAATAGCACTAAATAGACTGTATAATCAATTGAATGTCACACATTTGATTGGTTAGCTCGGTTAAATTCACCATAGTTTTGCCAATTCCTATAAGATTTGCGTTGAAATGATACGCAAGTCATATAATCAGATTTATTTTATTTGACGCTTAGCATTAGATAGATAGATAGAGAGATATTTTTTCTTTGCCATTGTTCTCTTCGGTCATCAGCAACGTCAAGAAATAATATCTCTCTATCTATCTATCTAATGCCAAATCGTCAAATTAAATTAATCCAGCTGTATCTTATGGCTGGATTTCACGATTCCAGTAGACGTTCAGGTTACTGGAGGCAGGTTACCTGAATACACTGCTATTGCTGCTGATTTTTTTAATAACTAGCTCTCTAATGAGCAAAAGCTCTGCAGCTCTTTTTTGTCAAGTCAGATTCAATAAATTGAATATTTCAAACTCAAGTCATCACAGTTGTTGTTGAAACGATATTCTAAGTGTCAAAGAAGTTCAATTGAACGTTCCCTTGCCGCATTTTAATTGGGCACTTATTTGTGTGAAGGTGATATTCAATTTTCCCTAATAAGGTCACGAAAAAGTAATTGTCATATTTGAATTGCTTCAAATATTATTTGAAAACATTATCGACTTCGTATCCTTTGTCCATGTACTTTTTTGTACCCGTTCTCCATTTTTAAACTCAAGGTTCTTGAATTTGTCTCCAAATGAAATCGTATATTCATCATCAGATCGGTATCACAGATAACGTTTTTGATCGCGTTTTCTATTTTATGCAAAATAATTGACGCTTATTGGTCTTTCCACCCATTATTCAATGTTCTCTTGAGGTTTCAAGTAAAAATAGAACTTTTGCATCTTATATTTCAAGCAAATTCTGCGCAATCGTTATCAATCATAATTATTACTTATTTATACGACTGGAATAAATCAGTTTCGGAGTTCAGTATCATATCGAAGCGTCCGTTCTCCCTTGAGATCAAAATCCTGGCGCTAAATCAAATTCATGCTGGGAAATAAATTCAATCATTTCCGATATCATGTTGGGTATCCTATTACAAGTGGAGGTGAAATAAGACACTCCTTTTGAAAAGATTAGATACCCTGCTCAAGAAAAAAGCAAGTGAATTAATGATGTTCTTTAAATAGATTCTCTTAGGCCCATGCTATAAGGGTAGGGCTGTTTCGACATCTTGAATCTTCCGATATTCGATATCGATATTGAACTCTAATATCGATACAGCGATCTTATCGAGTAAAATTATTAAGTAATATTCTGAATTCCGTTGATTCAGTGGAATGTATGATCTAGATTTGGAATACTGTATTGTCAAATTTTAAAGATCTGAGCGAAAGCCTGTTGAACCTTCCCTTGAGTATTGATTGTATCCTACATGTTTGTATTGATTAATTGTATTAATTGAGTATCGATTGTACATTCGATAGATAAATTCTAATTCAGTGTATTGTCATTAAAACTTTAAAAATTCCACATAAATGGATAAATATTGTATTCATCTGTGTGCATTAATCCCGAAAATTCAAGACTGAATCAAGGTGAAATTTCGTCTCACACAAAATCTTCCAACAAAGCCAATCTCAATCCATTTACCACCAACGCGGTTTCCCCAGACAGCTTAAGAAAAATTAATTCTATTCTTTGCCTATAAATAGACTGTAGATTAATCCATTACCACCAACGTGTTTCCGCAGACAGTTGAAAAAAATCTTATATTCAATGTCATCATATTTTTTGCCCGTCAATAGACGCTAGACGGATGCAAAACGGCAAATGCACACAACTGGAATTAATAGAGTTGAAGATCAGCTGACGTGGAAAGCTTTCTGCAACAATCCCGGTCAAGGTCATTGTTCCGTGATATGACCTTCACTCAGCGTGTGGCGTATGGCTCAATAGACACAATCCCATTATTTTCCTCTTATCTTTCATACTTTACACCGATACAAGTCTCATCAACCCATCTGTAATGTATGAAAAAATCGAGACTCAACAAATAATCGATAGATTCAATGTTACTTTTGTTCGTAATTGGCTGTGCAAAAGATGTTATCAATAATATTGTTTCGAAGAACGATATAGAAGCTAACAAAACTATCAACAACAATAGATGGATGTCTCTGAACAATTCGATGTTACTTTTGTTTGAAATTGTCTATGCATAAGGTTTTATCGATGATTGTTCCGCAAAACGATATTTCCTATATAGATCGATGTAAAAAGATCGAGAATCGTAACAACAGGTTGCCTATTCGATATTATTGAAATACTATAGTTGGTTGAAAATTGGCCATTGGCCATGCATAAGGTGTTATCAATAATTGTTTCACGGAACGGTACAAAAAATCAATCCTTTAAACGATATCTCTAGATCAACAATAAGTAACAAATTTCATTTCTATGTAAACGAATTAAGAATCGATTTTGCAGGTGGTCTATTTGATAGTCTATAGTTTGTTAATTATATTATTATTTAGTTTGAAATTGGCCATGCATGAGGTGATAACAATTTTTTCACATAGATGAATTTGAACAAATCAAGAAAAAATAGGTGGCCGATATAAAGCATTACGTTTGTGTAATTGAAATCCATCATGCGTGAGAGTGATCAATAATAATTATTGTTTTGTAAAACAATATAAACAAACTAAGAATCGAGACGGAACGTGATTGATTCGAAGTGAAACGTTAATTTGTTTGAAATTGTCCATGCGTGAAGTGTTGTCAATTACTGTTTTCAAGATTGATAAAACGAAATCAAGACTCGAAACAATACGGGATTGATTCAAAGTGAGGCATCAATACTGTATTTGTTCGGAATTGGCCATGCGTAAGGTGCTATCAATTATTGTTCAGTGGAAGTGTTGATCAAAAATGGTTCAGTCACAATTCTTATCAATTACTGGATGTGCTCCATTGATGGAATATAGTTGAAATCACGATTTCATCAATGGAAAAATATGAGAGTATGAAAAATATATTTTAGAATGAAAAAATTTATATCAGAAAAATATGAGAGTAAAACTTTGTATATTGGAACTGTTTAACTCGAAATATTATAAATATACGAGTAGTACAACACTAATGTAATCTGATTTCAAAAACTGTACAATGAATCCTCAAGAATCATTGTTTTACTATTGAAACGTAATAATTTATGAGAAAATTATTAAGTTGGAGCTTTTAAAATTGGTACTGTATAACTCTGAATAATATAAGTATTATTGATAAAATACTTTGATTGGTTCCAGTACTTATACAACATCCTCATTCATTGAAACATAACTTTCAATTATCATAATTTCCATCAATAATTTGAACACAACTGTAATACATTATCCTCATCTCATTGATAAAAAAGAATGCATTCACCCCAATGTATCATGAGATACATTGTATCATACATGTATCATGAGATAGGTGTTGTAGATACATGTATCATGAGATACATGTTGTAGATGTATCATGAGATACATTTTGTAGATATGTATCATAAGATACATTGTCCGAAATATCTCCCCTTGTGCTGCATTCAGTAGAATGATGATCAAATCTGGCAAAAATTCAAGTCGCAGTATTCCCTTAGCAGACACAATATTATGCACCAAACGTTTCTATTGGCCGACGCGATCTCCAAAGTAGATAGCCTAGTACGAGCTATTTGAAAAACTATTAAATTTCTCTCCAAAGCGTATTAGATTTATAAGGGTCCGCAATGCCTATTATGAAGGGATGGGGGTGGAAGTCAGTGCAACAAAAATAATCTTGGCAAGCATATACCCTCAACTGCGCAGCTTCATGCTTAGAATCTGTTTATTTGGAAATGAGCATTTTCCATCTGACTTCCTGTAGCTATCTCGTTAATGACTTTCGAAATGCAGCCTTTATGAGGGCTACCATTACTACCTATGACGTCATACCAATGCTGAACCGAACGAAACTAATTAACAATCCACTCTGTATTAACCCGTTTCAATTCATTTTATGAAAATAATTGAGAGTATTGAATTTGTTATCAACTAGGGAACAACGTTATTAAAATACGTTAAAACGTTAGTAAAATACGTTATTAACGTGATATTGCGACTGGATAGATTCTGTGATGCCGTGAATTGAACATTTAAAGTTTCCATCAAAACCCATCCAATAATACAATAAAACAATCCAATAAAACAATGAACTTTATTCTGTTAGGAATGCCACTACTCTTTCTTTTTCAATCAAACATTTTCAAATTTATGAATAATGAATTCACCAAACTTGTAACTAAATCGAATACAATCATCTGAAACTCGATGTTGGAGGCAGTGCACAATATCAATATTCGTTCTAAGAATTTTATCAAAATTCTCATAAGACAATTTTCTTCCAACAATTCTTTTGGTCATTGTGGATGTAGAGACTTTAATATTTCCAGAGACAATATTGTTTTATTTCCTAATTCTATTGTGATCTCACACAACATATACTCCAATTTTATTGGTGGAAGCCATTCTCAATCATCTTCTACGTCAAATCACAACAACCAATCATAAGCGAGGTAGAAGCCATTGTTTCTGTAGACCAATCCCATTGAAAACGTTTCACTAAGACTCCATTTTGAATTCAACCAATGGAAGCCATTTTGAATCATCTACTACGTCAAATCACAACAACCAATCATAAGCGAGGTAGAAGCCATTGTTTCTGTAGACCAATCCCATTGAAAACGTTTCACTAAGACTCCATTTTGAATTCAACCAATGGAAGCCATTTTGAATCATCTACTACGTCAAATCACAACAACCAATCATAAGCGAGGTAGAAGCCATTGTTTCTGTAGACCAATCCCATTGAAAACGTTTCACTAAGACTCCATTTTGAATTCAACCAATGGAAGCCATTTTGAATGGCAACGCCACACAGCTCTAACCAATAACATGCAAGTTACAGAATACAGCACACCGCCCGTTTAATCTCGGTCGTTGCAGCGAACAGACTAATTTCTAAAAGAGACTATTTTTAATGTAAGAAAAGTTATTTTCGATGTTTTTTTCTCTTAAAATGAGTGAATAGGTTCATGTTTGCCTGTAATCCCAGATAAAATTTAAAAATTTGGCAAAAGTATGGCGGTGCCGGGAAAAAAATGTTCCAACACACTGTTATGGACCTTTTCACACCAATTACCACACTGTGATTATACAGTCTCTGTAGTAGATTCCATCTCGCCTTATTTTTGTCTACTCAAAGAATAGTTACAAATTAATTCGAAGGTTCCACACAGGTGCATTTTCTAATGAACAATAATTGTGCATGAATGAATAGCCAAATATTCAAATTAAAAATACAGTAACAGTTGAAAGATTGAAAAATCCCATTAATTCCATGCGAATATTCTAGATCTAGACTAATATTATGAAAATACTCACTTTCCCATCCTTGTAAGAATTTTTCTATTGCATTTGTGCATTTGAATATTAATAATTTATGTCAGTGAGTGAGTGTGTCACTTATCTGTAGGTTTAATGTTCATAGAAGATAACTTTGATGTAAACATGGACCATAATGACCATGATACAAGAAATGGGAAGAAATTAAGAGGTCAAAGATTTATTTACAGCTCCTCACAGCTCCTTATATGAATGTAGAATTTTATATCTGTTTGCCTGTTGTTTTCAGTGCTCTGCCTAACAACTCTTAAAAAATAAGGTAGAAAAAATTTTGTTAATAGAGATATTGTGTACAATAAGGGAATATTTCTCCTTAAATTGGAAAAATTATATTTCAATAAGGCTAGGCGTACACCGGTTAGTCAAGACAAGACAAGACGAGATTAGTCACGTTTAGTCACAATAATTCACATACTTGCTTATGAAGCAGCACACACTGATGCAATGACTAATCGGTGTGTGTTGCTTCATAAGCAACTATGTGAAGTACTGTGACTAATCTCGTCTTGTCTTGTCTTGACTAACCGGTGTACGCCTAGCCTTACAATCAGTTTAGTATTTGTGGGTCTCTTCATAATGCTTTTCAATTGCCCTGCTGGATTAAAAACTCATGTAGGCTACTCACTAACTGTTTTTATCCGATGTTCAAGTCTTACAAACATTAAATCATAATTCTGAATATTGAAAATCTCAATTCATTTTGCATGAGTGTGTGCTGCTTCATAAGCAACTATGTGAATTACTGTGACTAAACGTGACTAATCTCGTCTTGTCTTGTCTTGACTAACCGGTGTACGCCTAGCCTAAGACTGAAATGTATGTATATCATTTGGGTAATATCAATGACGTTGTCTATAATGTATTTAGTGATTATAGAATATAGAATTCTTCTATATTCTATTCTTTTATTTATCTTTCTTTAATTATCTTCAGTACTAACCTTTTCATCATCCTTGATGTTACTCTTAGGATTATCATCTTTGATCCCTCTCCCACTAACCTTCCCCTCTACTTTAACATCCTCTATCTAATAATTCCTCTAATAGTAATTCCTTTAAAAAATACCTGAACCCCCTTCCTTAAACTTATAATATTTATTTTATCTATTTCTATTTGTATTAGTTTGTATTCATAGTGAGCATTTATTTTACTTATTTATTCTATTTGTTATAGGCACCTGCTGTAAAATCTTTTAAGGTTTAGCGGGACCATGTTATACTTTTTTTCATTCAACTATATATCAGATCTATTCATTTATCTTGATATTTATAAACACTCTTCTCGCATAAATTTGTCTTTTATTATACTGTATTTAAATTCTGTATTACAATATGATTATAATGTTAGGAATTGAATGATTGGATTACTTTATTATTATTGATTTTATATGTTTTGTAGAAGGATATAGTTTTTAGTTGTTATTGTAGCACGGCTGCTCCTTCCCCAAGCTCGAGCTTGCTCTTTTGGGGAAGTAGTTTCTTATGTTCTTATTTGTATAATACTGTATTGTTATTGATTCTTTTTTCTGTTTGTTTGAAAAGTGTTATTTGTAATTTTTATGAGAAATAATAAATAAAATAAATGAATAAATAAATTTTGTAAAGTGCTTTTCATAAAATAAAATGATTGATTGAGTGACAATAAAGAATATCTCTTATCTTATCTGAGTATAATAGCAGTAGCAGCAGTAAAGGATATGGCCATTCGATGATGAAGCGCGTATAGCGCCGCACAATGTTCTCCTCGCTGAAGAGGAAGAGCGAGGAGGGGCCCTTGGGGGGGTGGTGCGGGCCCCCGGGGTGTCCCATGCCGCCACAGCCAGCTTCGGCAGCCGACGTCCACTGCAAGTCACGACCAGCTCGCTGTTGAGCCGCCGCCTCCTGAGCTGCCGCTAGCCTGCAACCCGCACAACACCCACACAACATTACTCTCATCAAACTACTTGTTGATACAGTTTTAGTGGGCTCGTACACCGGAGCAATAAGCAACAAGCAATAAGCAACATTTGGATCATGTAATCTTCTACTCTATAGAAACAAATAGTCAAATGCGCACCTAAAGCAGCTGTTTCAGTGTGCATTGAACTATTGGTTTGTATAGATTAGACAAACATATGAACCATATGTTGCTTGTTGCCTATTGCTTATTGCTCCGGTGTACGACCGGGGTTAGATCTTTAAGAAATTGTGAGTAGATTTCGATCCAACCCTCAATTTTTTGTAAACAAATAATTTTTTGTGGCAAATGAAAAAATGGAATTGAGAAAGTAAGCTGTTCAATTATTTAAGGTCATGTCAATGAATGACGTCCAAATTCACATTAATCGAAACAACAAAAGAGTTTGAAGAACAATAATCAATTTAAAATTAAATTAATCATTCAATTATAATAATTTACAAAGGAGAGTACAACAGGCTTATGCCAAAAACTGTTCCTCTTCTAATTTATACACAAACAGTCCAAATTCAAGTTATATCATATCATCTAACTAAATCACCAATTTCCTCTTCGAAAACAAAAGCAGAACAATTTTAGAATTTCCAAATAAGTGTGTATTGAAGTTTTACTATCGTTATAATATTTCAAATCTATAATAAATTTGCAAACAAAAACACCAAATAAGAAATCCAAAACATTATTGAACATTTTCAATTTCTAAATTGTTTGTATTCAAACGCCACCTTCAAGGGCGACACTTGTAAGGCTATGCGTACACCGGTTAGTCAAGACAAGACAAGACGAGATTAGTCACGTTTAGTCACAGTACTTCACATAGTTGCTTATGAAGCAACACACACCGATTAGTCATTGCATCGGTGTATACTGCTTCATAAGCAACTATGTGAATTACTGTGACTAAACGTGACTAATCTCGTCTTGTCTTGTCTTGACTAACCGGTGTACGCCTAGCCTAACAGTGAGATAACAGAGATAACAAACGGCGGGTGGCCGGTTTGGAGGTTATGTTGTCCCGGGTCAAAGTTAGCACAGCACGCTGCTTTGGAAAGTGGGCCTTCGCTGGTTGAGTGGGGGGGAGGGGGCTGCTTGCAGTGGTACGCGAAGTGTATCGACCGGTGTCTACGTCATCACCCCCTCCCCCTTCCCAACACCAGCGTGACGTCACAGCAGCCGCCGCACACGGATTCTAACCTAAATTCGAAGAGAGAAGTGAAAATTCTTCTTCTTCTCTGCCTGAATCCGAACGCTTCCCCCCCCCTTCCACCACCGTGTGAGCTGCTGTGTTCTTGTGGCGCTACATTTTCCTCCGATTCCCTGTTCCGATAACACACACCGTGAAGTCTCCCCCCTCCCCCCCTCCATGCACCATACTAGCCGGTGAGAGAAACCTTTTATCAGCCAGCGACAAAGAGTCAGTCAACCAACAAGCATAGTGTGGATTTATGAGTAGGCTTTTGTTTTGCTCGTACGTTGAATGTACTTTAGAATAGAATTAATGTAAAGTTGCAATAAATTGTCGTGATAATAACAAAAATTACTTCAATTGGCATCACTGAGTATTATGGGATAAATAAGGCTTGAGACTATATAAACGAAATGAGAGTTATAAATATTCATTAGATCATGTATTTGAAGAATAAACCAGGGATGTTTAAGCATTCATGAGTGTATTGCTATTTTCATTTTTGTTGTACATTGTTTCCTTTATTGTATTTTTTGTCAGTATTATGGGTAAATTTCAATTTCAATAATATTCTGAAATACTGGAAGAGTAACTTAATCACTCATTTTCTAAGTATAAAATATTTCATTGCAGAAATAAATGAGAGCATCAAATACGATACTATGTCAATTTTATTATAACCTGAACAAGCAAGCATAATAAGGGTATTCACTACAAAGATGACCATCTAACAGTGCAATAATAAAATGGTAGAAAATAATCTTTTATAATAATTTTATATATTCAAATGTACTGCTAGCGGGAAATTTATGGGATAGTTTTGATTTTTTCCATTTGGTATGTATTTTTTGGTGCTGGATCCGAATCAGAGGTTTGCTAACAATGATTCATGACAAAACATTGACAAAAATGAGAAAAAATTGTATTTTTTTGTAGCTTTTGGCTTATAACTTAGATATTATTGACTTTCCGTAATAATTGAATAATATTATATCTATGCTTTGATGTGATGCTAACATGTGTGATGATTGAATCGCATCGGCTGCTACATGAAGCATGAAGTTATAAACATGTTTGGTTAATACTCAAATCCTTTCGAGAAATCACGCTTCCAAATTCTAGTAAATTTGTCAACTGAATTACACAACGATAACAGTTCAAACATATTATCAAAACCCAATTAATCTCACACATAAAGGAGTCTCTACTACTCAAAAATCAAAATCCTGGAGGTTGTAAAAAACGTAAACAAAGTTTTATTTTTGAGGTTAAAAGGTAACTAATTTATGAATCTCTCTTATTTTTATTTGTGTTTTTGATAAGTGTGTTTATAATCTTCTTAAGGTTTTGATTGAAAGAAATCATAGCGAGTTGATCGATTTGTTTTGAGCTCTATATAAGTTCATAACAGCTATATATTATCTTTCTGAACAACTGCATTCTTCAAGACTTATGAATAACAAACAAAAGACAAATAACATTATCCAACGTTTCTGATCGTGTCAAGTATCTTGTAAATTGAAACTTCACTCTATAGTACAACCGTATTCCTGTGTTTTTTAACGCTTCTCTCATAAAGAGTTATATGGTGATCATCATTCCTTTAGTTGAATCTCTACCTGGCTTCATAATAATGTTCTGAATCACCAGTGCTCAATCTGTGTATTCAATCCATGTTCATGAAAATAATATAGCATTTCTCTTTCAAAAATTCTACAATGTCATTACATTCTATTGAGAATTTAAATTGGAAAAGTTTGTTGAAGTGGGATGGATTGTGGATTTTTATGTCATAATTATTTGTTTGTTAAAATTTCGTTCGTAATCAATATCCATCAACATACAATAATTTTTTTCTTTCAAAAATAAGGGCTGAGTTTCACGATTCTAGTAGACGTTCTACTTACTGGAGGCAGGTTACCAGAAGCCTATCTACTTACCTATAAACCAGTAACCTGCCTCCAGTAACCAGAACGTGTACTAGAATCGTGAAAACCAGCAATAAGAGCGTGCAATTACATTCCAGTGGAAATTATAATTGAGAAAGATTGTTGGAATCATTCAAGTTTGATTTTAGAAACTATTATAAACACAAACTTTATAAAACTATAAAAAATATATCAGATAATCTGAGGTAGAGTGAGAGTAGAATAGCTCAAGCTTCATTGCAACCTTTCAATTTTTATTTTAAAGTAAAATATTGAGGTATCGGAATAGAATCTAGAGAGGTAGCCTAAGGTATTAATAATTCTAACTTTCAGACAAGAATTTATTGTTTTCCAGGTAAATATGAATTAGATGCTTAAAAGACCAGTTATGATTCTAGTAAGGAGTGTTTGGCACTTATTACAGTTTAGAAATTATTCAAGAAAAGTAAGAGTCTTCGTTGTTTATGGTCTCGTGTGCACTTGTAGGGTTTCACGCCTAAAATGAGGGTTTGCTAGAAGCTCTTGTGATAAATGCAGAACATTTTCCATGAGTCATTTTCCAATACTGCTCACAACAAAAGGGGTTGAAAATTTCCTTGTATTTTTCAATACTGCACACGATTGGAACATTTATACATGGAACATATTAGGATTGAGGAAAGTTCTTGTATAAGTTTTAAAAACTTATAATTCACATAATAAAAAATTAATTGAACAGAGCTTTGCTGGATGATTAGGATTTGAAAAACCGTGTACAAATCTAATATTAACGAGAGTCTGCGTTTGTATACTGAATAAAATCTTCTAGAAAACTTAAGGCGATTAAAGCAAAATTATATCTGAGTAGTAATTAACTACAGAATGAACTTACCTTATTCTAAGGTAAGTGATAGGTAAGTGTAGGTAAGTGATCTATGTGACCTAATGATAGCCTCTGATATTTTTTAATGACTTTCATTATGGCTAGTGTAAATGAGCAGGAATTTCTGGGGTATCCTTTTCCAGGAATGGGCAGTTATATGTTCCAACTTCGCCGTTTTATGAGGAAAAATTTATTAGCTTCAAATTGAATGATTGCTTCAAAAATAACTGTCATTTTTCCCCTCCACCTTCAAATCTTTCATTAATTCATTAGTATTTGAGCTTTGTACAATTGTCGAATAAATTTATTACATATCACACTATGACAATCTTTCTTAATGAGAGATGAATGAACCTACAGCTTTAGGTGGGTTCCGAACCAGCGGGAAGCGATTTTGAAGATCATAAATTGTATTTAGAGGAGCCGGTCACCGTTACAACAGGAGTGGTAGGCGCCGTCTCTTATCTAATCTCACCGATTAGACTCGCCTATGCTACAACTGGGACAACAATTTTAGCTGATATAACATTTGTAATCTCTGTATAGATGGAGTTGAAAATCTAATTATATAATTATTCATTCATTCATTTTATTTCCAGGTTAGCAATGAATGCTCATATATTTTTGAAATGGACCCACACAGGGAACTGTTCTACCAGTGTAACTGCAAGACCAAAGTTTATAACTTTTTAACAAGTGTGCTGTGAATAATGCAATAATACATTGAAGAGCAGTTCGGAGTCGTCTCTTACAGAAGGTAATTTAGACAAATTCTCAACTTCCACCAAATTTTTCATATAATAATGTATCAATAACTGTGTTATCAGATTAACCTTGTACTTGGATTATTCCATTCAATTAGTAGAGTATTCGAAAAAGTTAAACAAGTTCACAAAAATTAATAACACAGCATTGAAATTTTCAAAATAGACTACGACATGTTTTACCAAGAATTCAAGATTATTTCTTGCATTGATGATGATGATGATGATGGTGATGGCTAAGGCACAGCTACCAATTAATTATTGGGCACCCACACTACAATGAAACAAGTAATGGATTGAAAATCTTAGAGAATTGTTGAGTAGTTTGAAATCGAGTTAGAATCGAATGAACAATAATCAAAGTATATATATAATACGAACAATAGGCTATATAATACGGAGGAATAAATTGATAGAGGAGATAGATATTGAGAAAAAGGTAACAAGTAGTATGAAAGATATAACCAAGAAAAATGGATAGATTGAATAGAAAAAGAATAGGAATCAACACTAGACAAAACTTGTAATATACAAGAATTTTTGGACAACATTATAAATAGAAAATAGAACGTAAAGGAATGACAGAGCTTTACAAATTGATACTTCATCGTCAGAAAAAGTATTCAATTGAAAGCAGCGCAAGGGGATTTAGAAGTACGGACCAATCAAAAACAAGATCCAGATTAAAACCACGCCTACAGACACGCCTTCAAGCTCCGCCTTCTGTCTCCTGATCAAAAGTGCAAATAGCACGTAGTTCTGATCTCTGCCGCTAGATAGCACCATGTACTGGGTGAAGTACATATTAGGACCACGCCTGCTTTTAAGCTCCGCCTACTCTCTCCTGATTGGCGAACGATGTAAAACTAGTTCTGTATTTCTATAGTTCCGTATTCTACCGTTAGATGGCAGTAGGTACTGGGTGATGTTAATCTTTACTATGTCTTATTATGTAAATGACAGACGTAAACGCCTGAATCTTGTTTAATTGATGAAAGATGATTATTTCGATTCCACTGAATTCATAAACTGTCAGGAATGCATTCAAAAGTATGAAATAATTGATCACTTTGTTGTGAGCCAATTTCAACATTCATGATTTGTTTGAAAAGCACCAATTCACTATTGATCTTTGTTGATTCATCCATTGAAGTATACCTAATATATCGACGCTTTTTTGAGATCGAAACTTCTCATGGTTGATAGAATAGATTGAAATAATGTCATTATCAAGAAAAGCAAGTACCGTATTTGTCTTTAGATCGAAACTTCATTTGAGAAGAAACATTCCATCATCCAACGATTATTTGGTTATTCATTACTGTGAAATTACAAGTGATAAATTACATAATCATAAATCATTTTATGGTTTATGATTACATGTTCATTACATGGTGTAATCCTAGATGGAAGAATTTTACTTCTAATTACTTGAATGAGAAATGAAATACAGATATATGTAACGCATTAAATAGTTCACTCTATAGGACATTGAGTTAGAATTGTTCTACAGATTCATGTAGAACAGAATATTGCTTGATGTTTCTTTTTTATTTGCTTCTCAGAATTCATGGCAAGCAGTAATTGCAAAAAATGTATCCTCCATTGTGCCAGAACAATGTTAATGCGAGACAAGTGAGTAGTATTATTCGATTACCTCATACAGAGAGGCTCTAGTTAACTAGAAATAGTAAATATAGTATTACAATACTAAATATTATTCATAAGAATCTACAATTTCACTTTCCATATCAAACTGCTAGTTTAAATTCAGTCTAAAATTGCACTAAAGTCAAAGTACATAAATTTATGCAATTTATGTAAAGCACTATGAGTCTTTTTTCCATTTCACACATCAATTAAGTGTTGTAAGTAGGTATTTTTTCATAAATCAATACTCTCCCTCAATGAATGGATTATCAATAATTAATGAATCATCAATATTGATTTATTGGTGATTTTATTGATATTTTTCATTATTATCGTTTCTATTATGAGCAATATCATTTTAATTATTATTAATATGGAATTCGAAGAAATATATCATCATTCTTGATGGAAAAAAATATATTTTGTATATAATGAAAACACTGGAATGTAGTCAAAAAATATCACTGTATTTAATACAGTGATATTTTTTGACTTCACGATACTACTAAATGATATATCACAACATCTCCCCAGACACTGTGTCAGAAATATATTTTTTAATTATCAACACTACAGTATTCATAACCTCAATGGAATTTGGAGGTATAAACAATAGGAATGTTCTCTTTTAACAGAATGGAACATTCACCGACTACAAAAACATTCATCCTAAATACAAAAATTTATGAGCTTCAAAATCGCTTCCCGGTGGTTCGGAACCCACCTAAAGCTGTAGGTCCATTCATATCTCATCATCATCCTTCCCATTACCCACGCACAAGCTTAGGCTAGGCGTACACCGGTTAGTCAAGACAAGACAAGACGAGATTAGTCACGTTTAGTCACAGTAATTCCGTGTGTGTTTGCTTCATAAGCAACTATGGTAGATGCTGTGACTAAACGTGACTAATCTTGTCTTGGCTTAACGATGCGCCTAACTAAACTTATGGATATCATCCTAGTAAAAAGAAAACTGTATTGTTAAAAATAATAACGAACCGGAAGGAGAAAAGAGAGGAAGATAAAATAAATAATTAATATAAAAGAAAAACCAGAAATGGGAGTAATATGCAGACAGAATAAATTGAGAACCATGTCCACAAGCATTCTTGGTATTTAATGTGAAGAAAGCCTCGTTCCAAGCGATGTATTCCATGTAGGAAAGAGCCTTCTATGAAGTAGGTTAATTACAAAAATATAGTTTAAAAGTAAAGTCGGCCAAGATGAAAATAAAGCCGATTTTTAAGACTGAATGACAACATTTTCATAGCTCTCATTACATAGAATCGGTCATAAACTTCAATTGAATGATGGTAGTTTGTTGTTTATGACTGTTCAACAAAGTAATCAGTATCCAGTCTTAGTTGAAAGTTTCCCAACGAATGACTCAAATAGTTGAAGATCACAATTTTCCATCTCATTGGTTGCAATGATTTTAGAAAAGAAAATTTCGTGCAATATAAATATACGATTCTGCAATAATAAATATTGATGTTTGTCTAGTCTAGAAGAAAGTTGAACAGCATAAGAATATCTGAGTAGATCCGATCAATAATGAGCTGTTTTGAGAAAATTCTTGTAAATCTGCTAACTTTTCAGACTCATTGTTGCAATCTCTTAAAAAATAGATTGTTGCAATCTCGAAAATATATAGGTATCCCTCAAATAATGTCTTACAAACCACAGTTATCCACAGTCTAAGGCTAGGCGTACACCGGTTAGTCAAGACAAAACAAGACATGAAGCAACACACACCGATTAGTCATTGCATCAGTGTGTGCTGCTTCATAAGCAACTATGTGAATAACTGTGACTAAACTCGTCTTGTCTTGTCTTGACTTACCGGTGTACGCCTAGCCTAAGAAAAAACAAAATAAAACAGTGATAAAGTTTATTATTCTAAAGTTTATTTATTGTATTCGGTATCGCAGATGTTTAATTATTTACCACGCCGGAATAGGATTTTTTTTAATTTTTCCCTGTAAATTTGACAGGTCAGTTTCATCACTAGCTTTTTCAGTATTCTGTGATAGACGAAGATGAAGACGATTTAAACATTAGAAAAAATCTGATTCAATTGAAGAAGTCTTTTCATTTACTAATCAGACTTCTGCTTCTAATTATATCAATACCGTTAAGTGGGTGGTCACACAATATATTTATATTAGATTATTCATATTAATCACTGTTTGATAAATATTAATATACATTAAAAGTGTAAAGGCCGTGATAAATAGAAAGAAATAGTAGTAAACTAACAAAGTATGGTTCCACTCTATATATTATACATTTGAAATTATGGTTCTAATCACAGTTTGATAATAATAACATTATTATTATTATAAGTGATGTATATAAAAAGATTCGTATATTAAAGATGTATATTAAAGATCCGTGGTAAAATAGCAATAAATAGGCTAGTAGTGAACTAACGAAGTGTCATACTATAGAGTATAGAAGAATGTTACCAATAGATTGACTAGACAAGTATCGTGAGTTGCCGCTAAAATAGGCTTACAGCGGCACATCAATCGCCCGACTATTTCGTGCAATGAACTGCTCACTCTCTCTCACTCTCAACTAACTTTCTCTTTCCCCTTCCCCCCCTCTCACCCATTCTCTAGTCACTCCCTCGTAGATTCCCCATCTTTCTCTTTCAATAACAGTTCCTCGTGAATCAGCTATCCATGTTCAAGATCACTCTTTCTCTTTCAACTTTCTTCTTTCTCTCTCACTCTGACCATTTTCCACATTTTCTTCTTTATAATAACAGCGTTATTATTTTATCTACGGTTATATACTTGATTAGTATATAACTTCCGTATCGGCGTAGCACGTATGTGAAAGGGAATACGATTTATTCCAAACGGATGTTACATGTATTCAAGTGTAATGGTTATCACCAATGTCAATAGAAAGATTTAATTATTCTGATAAGTTCCTATTTGGTAACTGTCATGAGGAGTTGATTAAAAATAGTAGTCAATGATAAATAAATGGAATGTTACAAATATTATAACAACGTTTACCATACATTTTACAAAACATTTACGAATGAAAATGCTTAGTGAACATGTTTTAAGGTCGATTTACACACATCAGTTTAGTCTCAGTTTCGCTTCAATAAATTTTACACTATCTATACTTCTTTTTATTACAGGGAAACGCAAACAAATGGCGAGCTAAATAATGGTGAGTGAATAATATAATCCTACAGACTCATTCACTTATTCTTACAATTTAAAGCTCAAATTATATCATAACTTATAGGAATCAAACAAAACAGATGAATGGAAAACGTCCATTCCTAATTTTAATAAATATTGAAATATAGGATATGTTATGATAGAACATTGAGAAAAAAATCGAGAATATTGTGGCTTTCCTTATATCTGTGTACTGAATTTTTATATAATGAAAACACTTGGATGTTTTCAAAAATCTTTATTACTGAATTTTTTATTCTAGAATCAAGAAAGCCCACTGATATGGGATCCCACCCAGGAAAAGTTTTGACAGTGATTTGCAACTGTAATAAGGTAATATTTCATTTCTTTTAAATAAATAAATAAATGAATAAATAATTTATTTCCACTTTGGCAAATACATAGACAAAAAAAAAAACAAATTAAAACTTATCATAATATAGGATAATACATAGAATCAATTACATAAACATAAGAAACTACAATTTTGAAATTACATTACAAAATATAAGAAACATCATACAAGTAGTATTTATTATAAAAGTCATCAACATAGCGTAAGAAAAGCTCATGTAGAGATAAACAGTAAAGCGATAATTACTATATTATCAGATTTTTATTTAGATAGCCTAGTTAATAAATACAAATATTGACCAAGAAAATGATGCGATTGGAGATATAATTAGAGATATTCCACAGAAAGGAGAAAAAATTAATGTTATTGAAAGCACAGCAACACAGATACTATTCACTTTGTACTTTTAGTGGAGAATGTTCTTTTGCCAATAAATTTCAATCTATTTTTCTAATTTTTTACACAGGAGACACATGCAGACACGAAAAATGAATGCATTTGTCATAAGGCTGACATTGTACGGCATATAAATCGATCAAGCTATTCAAATCATCAGCTTGGTGAGTCGAATTCCCCAGATATAAAACGATAGTCCTAATTTTTATGATCAAATTAGCATACATCATTAAATATCTGCTTCTCCTTTACTAATGTTTCAAGCTTTTATTCTATCCAATCAGAACTACAGCAGTACTGATTGTACAGCTTCGTCGCAAAATTCGAACAAAATTTCAAATTTTTTTTGAAGTTCGAGTGATATTTTGTAGTTTTCAGTTTAGATCTATTGTAATCTTTCAAAATTCAAAATTGTAAGTTAATGGTTATTCTAGACTAAAATTATTAATGAAAAAGTACATGGACATAACCTCTGGACAATTTAGTTAAAATTAGGGATTGAAACAGTTTTGGGCGTATGCCTGTTGTTTCTTTCCACCCATGGTGTGTGTATTGTCAATTGATGAAATGAATAAATATATAGTAGATAATAGTATCAACTTCCATGATCAAGCTCCCATGATCAACTCAAATCTTTCACCAATGTTGTGAATAGGTTCTTGATACTTATTCTTTACTACAATAATGTAAAGGACTATTTTGTTGAGACTTGTTCTCCTTACTGATTGAGAATATTCAATCCAATACTGGATGAGTTAAAAAATTTCAGTGTCTTAAAGATAAAACTTCGTATTTGAAGCTAATTTTACTCACGCTCTCCATACGTTAATTTCTTCTGACAATGATCAGCTTGTAACTCACCTATAGAACAAAGAAAAGAGAATATTACACACATTTTCATATATTATTACAAAAGTAAAATAAACTACAAACAATTGTTTCACATAAATTCACAAATATAAATTCAAATCAATAAGTAGGAAGAATAGCGACAGGGAATTCTATTTCAATTATAAACTGATTTTACGTACTTAAGCCTTAAAAGGCCGTTCGCTCACAAGGCAACAGCTATCTGATTTCAGTCAGCAACCCAGCGTTGCCAGATGTCATTGGCTGATAGATTAGATTACCGATCACCCGAAAAACAGCCAAATGTCATCTGGCAACGCTGGGTTGCTGACTGAAGTCAGATAGCAGTTGCTCCGTGGGCTCACGGCCTTCCATGTTAAATCGCCAGAAAAGATGCAACGATTATCCGCCAGAGCGCAACACCGTAGATGCTCAAAGCGAGTACGAACTAGTCAATCTAATTATTAACAACTATAATATTCCAAAATGAATCTGTCAAAATGAATAACTTCAATCTTACTATTTAATTGGCTTTCAATCAAACTGAGCAATAATAGCCTACTCAAATTACTCAACAATTGAATTAATTTTTCAGATTCAAGCATTAATTCTCCGCAGGTTTCTGAACCTTACGACTTCAACATCCACGGCCTCCGAGAGTGGCGCAGTAGTCGCGATGAAGCCAGTACCAGTAGAAAGAGAAAGAGCACTTTTGACGATGTTGAAACGAATATCAAAGCTAAGAAAGCGAGAGATGAGATAGTGGAGATACTGAGGAGAGAGAGTGAACAGAAAACGGATATCCTGGAAATACCGAGAAGAAGCTCGGTCAAATTGGAGCCCAAGCTAGCTGTCATGGAACGCTATAGAGATGAGTTGAGATCGAGAGTTAGTAAAAGCTGATTAAAAAGGAGATGACTGTGAATTATTTTGTTAGAACATGAATAAAATCTGAAAGACTCATTGTTGCAAACATTTTTCTAAAGATAAAGTAGATCATTTCCAACACGCATTAACGACCACAGATATTAGAGAACAGGTTTCCTGCCATGGGACGCTGTAAAGACGAGTTGGGATTGTAAATAATTAATAATTACAATTGATTAATGATTGTAATAATCAGTTAATTGTATTGACAGTTAATAGAAGTTGATGCACAAGTAGATGGCCATGTGTATTGTTTTGTTAGAACATGAATAAAATCTGAGTAATTCTTTGTTGTAAATATTTTTGTTGAAATACATTCATTTCCAATATGCATGAATGACCATGATTTGGAAATCAAGTTTCATGTCATGGAACGCTAAAGAGAAAAGTTGGAATCGGGATTTGGTAAAAGTTGAATCGAAAGTACAGTAACATTCATTAAATTTGACGCTTGGCATTAGATAGATAGAGATATATCATTTCCTGACGTTGCTGATGACCGTAGAGTACGATGGCAAAGAAATAATATATCTATATCTATCTAATGCCAAGCGTCAAATTAAATGAATATCACTGTAGAAAGAACAGAACACCATTCTCAAATTAAGTTAATAAAACATCAATAGAATCAAAGTGATTATTATTGTTATCGTTTTTCTCAGCTAACAGTGAGTAAAGTACAATAAAAATTACCAGGTTAGTAAGACAAGACATGACATTAGTCACAGTATTTACATAGTTGTATGAAGCAAGCACACAATTGCAATTACATCGGTGTGTGCTGCTTCATAAGCAGTAATGTGAATTACTGTGACTAAACGTGACTAATGTTGTCTCGTCTCGTCTTGTCTTGACTAACCGGTGTACGCCTAGCCTATTAGTAAAAAATTAGTTTGTGAAACATGGCTAAAATCTGAGCCCTCCTCAAAATAGATTATTTATAACCAATATGTATTAATGACCACCAATTTGTATTAAAGGCTGCCAATATGTATTAATGACGGTGAAAATGTATAAATCACTGTTCTCTGTAGAACATGAATGGAACCAGAGTGAACCATTGTTGTCAATATTTTCTTTCAGAATTTTTTTTCTAGGGATGATACCCACATAAGCTCTAGGCTTTTGCGTGGTTAATGGGAAGGATGATGATGAGAGATGAAAGGACCTACAGCTTTAAGTGGTTCCAAACCACCGGGAAGCGATTTGAGGCTCATAAATTAGAATAGATTTATCAGTTAATTTGCATTAGTTAAGGAATGAATAATTCACTTATTAATTTATTGGCAGGAAGTGTAACAGTAGTGTATAATTGACGAGTAAAAAATAAGAAGAAAAATATACAGAATGTTTTGTGATAATGTAAAGATCCCATATTAAGAAAGGCTGACAAAAGCATTCATGTCAATGTATCCTTTTTCTGAAAAAGAACTTTTCGTATTGACGTATTTTTGATGCAACGGTGCTCAAAAGAAAGATTTATTAGGTAAAATTATCAATCACTCTAGCTAGAACATCATCATTAAAGTGAATTACAAAATATTTCGGCTCAAATCCTTCATCAATAATAATATATAATCAATTATTATACGAATAAAAGTGATAAAATACTCTATGAATTCTTCAAATTATTATTCAAAGTTATGATAAGAAGCAATGCTTTTATGATAATATTATCAGAGCATAATTTGAAGAGTATTCGAAAACATGACATTGAAAAATTAAGAATGTAAGGATAAAGCTGTACAAGGTATTGAACTGACGAACCAATCACTAACGTGATCATATCTAGTAGCCTAACAAAGTAGAACAACGGACCAATCCCGAATAAGATCCAGATTAGAACCACGCCTACAGACACTCCTACAAGCCACGCCTTCTCTCTCTCTTGATTGGTCGGCGATGCAGAACGAACGTACTTCCGTATTTTGCCGGTAGATGGCAGCATGTACTGGGTGATATAACCGCGTTAACTTCCAAGCTCCGCCTCCTCTCTTCCTAGTGGTCAGCAACAGTGGAGAGTGCATTGGTTCTTATTTCTTCCGGTAGATGGCAGGAGTTACTGGGTCATGTCTTCTATCTTTCTACCTTATTCTGATGTAGATGCAATTTGTTATTTACCTCTGTGCGATAATGTTCTTTCAGCTCGTAAGGTATAGTGTTATTGAAATAAGCGATACTAGCTGTTCTGGAAAATGATAATTACTTATAGAATGATTGAAAGCTATGAAAGGTTAATATTACTCTCTTGTCTTCCAGTATTATTATTCAAATAAGCGATATCTTTGAAATCTTAAATTAATCTTATAGAATGATTGAAAGCTATGAAGGCATAATTATATTGTCTTTAATAATATATATTATAATATTTATTATTCTATTAATATTTTTATATTCAAATCTTGAATCTATATTTTTAAGCTTATGTTGTATTAAATGATGCATAGTAATAATAGTAAATGCACATAAATTTTCATAGAGAATGCATTATAATAATTTATATTATTTCTATTATTATCTATAGCCCAATAATTTGTGACCTGTCCTAATTATGTTCATACCTCGTTTGTCAGTGCCAATTACATGACACACTATTTTCTTAACAGTTGCAGATTATGACACAAATAATATTATCATACTCAACTCTAGTTCTCTTCTGATCAATAAAAATCACATTTAAGTAATAATTATTATAGTTTCCAACCAATTAATCAACTTCAAATGAATCTGTTCGGAGACAGCGCTTGAATTAAAATTACCATGAACTGTTTCATGATTTCTCATTTTTTATTTGCATAATGGAAAAAATAATATTAAATAAAAATGCATTGATTAAAATCTTTAGAACAAAACATTCAAGATAAAGAATAACATTGTATTTCAATAACAAATCAAAACAATACAAAACTATATTAAGACATAACATAGGCATTACCCAAGGTTACTATACTGTATAGTAACCTTGGGCATTACCTTCTGGCATAACTTTTTCATTTTGTATTTTTCAATATTATTTATTTGAGTCACAACAACTGCTTAATGTGGGCAATAATTTCTCTTTTGTAAACATAAAATTCATGTTGTATGTTGTTTTATAAGGAATACATTTTAATATCAAATTTTAAATATTAATTTTTCTCTTAAATTAATTCTTCTAAATAAACTTCTTCTCACTCATATTTCCACGAAGTGTTTTACAGCGCCTGTGAATAGAAACAATTGTTCGCGAACTGTTCGACCCCTTGTCTTAAAACAACCCCTTGCTAGCCTGCTGGCTCTCACCGCCTAATAATTAACAGCGGCCAGATCGATACAGTGGAGAGGCTTGCCTGCCTGCCTGCTTTAGGCGTGAACCGCCTGAACCCAGTAATAGATGCAATGCAATGCAAAACGCTGGCTGATGCTATATTTAGATAGAGGTGGTAGCTAGCCTACAGTACGCCAGTCGACTGGAAAGATCAGAGGGAAATTTTGCTGACACCTTCGCAATATGTTATCTCGGTTGCTGTGAAGAAGACGCGGAGAGAAAAAGAGAGCAGGGATGAAGAGGGAGAAGAAGAGAATGAAGAAAAGAGAGGTGAGGAGAAGGAAGAAGATAAGAGAAAGAAGAGAGGAGAGAAGAAGAGAGAGAAGATAGAAGAAGAAAGGAGAAGAAGGAGAAAGAAGGAGAGGAGAAGAGAAGAAGGAGAGGATGGAGAGGAAGAGAAGAAGAAGAAGAGAAGAAAGAAGATGAAGAAGAAGGAGAAGAAGAAGAAGAAGAAGAAGTAGAAGAAGAAGTGATTAAGGAGGTAGGAGATGAAGAAATGAGGTGGAGAGGAAGAAGAACAAGAAAAGGAGTAGGAGGAAGATGAAGATGATGAGAAGGAGGAAGAAGAAAGAAGAAAGAGAAGAAGAAGAAGGAGAAGAGGAGAGAGGAGGAGAATAAGAAGAGGAAGAAGAAAGAGAAGAAGAAGAGGAGGAGAGGAGAAGATGAGATGAAAGAAGAAGAAGAAAAAAAGAAAGGGAAAGGAGAAGATGAAGAAGAGAGAAGAAGAAAGGAGGAGAAATGAGGTGAAGAGGAAGAAGAAAAGAAGAAAAGATGAGAGATGAGGAGGAGAACAGAAGAAGAAGATGAGGAGAAAGGAGTAGAGGAAGAGAAGAAGAAGATGGAGAAGAAGAAGAAGAAGAAGAGGAAGAAAAAGAAAAAGAAGAAAAGAAGAAAAAATTTAGAAGAAGTTCTGGACAAGAAGGGAACGCAAACGTCGGGGAATGGAGAGAAACGAAAAAATTAGAAGAAAAGTAAAAAGGCTAGAGAAGAAAAAAACGAAAAGATGACATTGACCAAAGGAGAGGAAAAGTATAAAGTTATATAATTGATTAAAGGATGAAAAAAGTAGGAGAAAAGCATGGAGCCAATGACGAGAAATCAGATGATAACAAAAAATGTGATGGACAGAAGCAGCAAGCAATGTAATTATAGATGAAGGGTTTGGGCGAAGAAAATGAGCCCAACATTTTTAGAATGGAAATGATAAGAATAATAAGAACCGGAGTAGGGGGGGGGGGGGGGCGGCGGTTTAGAATGATTATGATGAAGAGGTGGAATATTTCGTTGTTGTTGAAGGGGGGGAAGGCCGAATTGTAGTGATGACACCGCATCGTCAACAAGAACTTGACCTTGACAAGGACACGAGCGCGATGAACAACTCGCGTTTCGCAGTCACGATGCAATCATCCTCGCCATATTCATTCATCTAATGATAATACTGTATATGATTTTCATATAATACTTACTCAACTATATCTATAATATTTCCAGATTATCCTGGTTAGTGGAACCCAACATTAGTGTCTTTATTAAGCTCGAAATTTTCAAAGTTGATTCGAAATTCTCATTGAATTTTCGATCTTTTATCTAGTGTTTTTGTTTGCGACTTCAATATCAACTTATTCGAAAATTCTAAAATTGTTCTGCGTTTGTTTTGGAAGAGTAGATTTGTAATTTTGTAAGAATATGTTACATATATGAGATAACGTGAGTTTTAACTAAGGTTAACTTGCTTGAATTGATAAATAATAAATAATAAACATAACACATAACTTCAAATGATCAATAATGAATTTATTTTGATGAATAATGTATGGATAATATTGATTAAAACTTGAAATATTTTGCAAAAGAGCTATCGGGAAGTTAGAATGTTGATTATTTAGGTACACCGGTTGTCAAGACAGACAGAGATTAATCACGTTTAGTCACAGTACTTCACATAGTTGCTTATGAAGCAACACACACCAAAAGTCATTGCATGGGTGTGTGCTGCTTGAATTACTGTGAATTACTGTGACTAAACGTGACTAATCTCGTCTTGTCTTGTCTTGACTAACCGGTGTACGCCTAGCCTTAGAATCACTGTAGACTGATATCTCAGTCGATAATCAGATTTCACACCTTATTTGTTGAAGCGTTAAGATTTGTTGGTTTGACTTGTTGGTCCATCATTTAGAATAATACGTATTTGTGTTAATAGAATGCTGAAGGATTAAGCAGAGCCCATCAATCTCAATAACAATCTATGGCTTGTAGGCTATATGCTATAACCGCTAACTTGTTGAAGGGCTATCTAGCAGGAGGGTGTTGCGGTAGGGGGGCGGGTGACGTCACAGGGGCCTACTTTGAGGGGGCTGCTAATCCATGACCCACTTGCTACCCTTGCTCGTTCACTTTCTACCCTCATGCAAGCCGCAACGCAAACCAGCCACCCACTGACCAATCTCACCCCTAAACAACAGGGTGCAATTATTGCGACTGGCTTAGGCCTGACCACGGTGATCTACATTTGTGATATTCTGTATTAAGATTCCAGATTTAATGCAGTGCTAAGAGGCGCCAGTCTGATAATCCGAAGATTATGCACTTTTGCACCCCAACAACATTGCAAAGAATTATCTAAAAATTGTTAAAAATATATGAAAATTTTCAATGAACTCTGTCGTTCGATTCAAGGCATTCGTTGTATTCGTTGATTTATCAACGAATACGATTGACTTGGATCATACGAGCTGGTAAAACCAATAAATTATCCAAGATCACTTACCCCAGTTGTGAACGGAAACGAAGTCATTGTCAAGATACAGTCAAACAACAGATCACGAATACTTCATCGCACTACACGAACCAATCAACCAACGAAAATTATGAATTTACAGACACTATGAATTCATTGTAACTAACTGCTACAAATTGCATAATTATCACGAAAGTAAACTGCACGCATTAATACGTCTGAGAAGTCTTCGGAGGAATATAGTGCTATTCAACTATAGTGCGACTCATGTCAAGAAGTCAGCATTGCTTAGATGGGAGTTTGCTATCCTTGTTCAGCACAAGGCAGTTGCTGATGTCTCTATCTTATTCGCACTGTGCATAGTTGCCGCACTGTGCATTGTTGTCGCACACAGTCCCAACAAACACGTTTGGTGCAGTTTTCTCTTTCTCTCTCAATGAAACTTGGCATTAATGCTCCTCATATAAACAACATAATGCTGACTTCTTGACGTGAATCGGACTGTACCTCACAATATCATACTATAATAAACAATTTATACTCTGAATAAAACTGCTTTAGGATTGAGGCCCGCTAGGGGTGGACCGTTCTATGCTAATCCGAAAGCAGTTTAAATCAAAGTATAATATCAAACATCGTCTACATCTCACTGCTGTTTATATGCACTAAATAAGTTTCCATTATTACACTTCCAATCATTCCACTCAATAAACAACCCCGTTCTCCAAAACTTGATGACTACTTATTGATAACAACTTTATGACTACTTTTTCGTGTAACACAATTGCTGAGTATAAGGCTAGGCGTACACCGGTTAGTCAAGACAAGACAAGACGAGATTAGTCACGTTTAGTCACAGTACTTCACATAGTTGCTTATGAAGCAACACACACCGATTAGTCATTGCATCGGTGCTGCTTCATAAGCAACTATGTGAATTACTGTGACTAAACGTGACTAATCTCGTCTTGTCTTGTCTTGACTAACCGGTGTACGCCTAGCCTAACTATTCGTAGTTGTACAGAGTAATAGATCAGTACTGCCCGCGTTCAAGTTCCGTGTACCTGACGGCAGAAGTGGAGAGACGAAGATAGCACTCTTATGCACTACAAAAACCGGTTTTCGCGGACGTATTGCAGTTCTCCCAGGGACACGGAACTTGGAATCGGGCAGTATTATTGTTGTTAGAGGGAACAGATTGACGCGCTGTTATCAGTAGCGTTATCACCGGTGCACTGGATGATTGTTAGTAGTAGCTGAGTGGACCTACTCACAGAGGGAGGGTGAAGAATCGCCACTTGATTCACGCCAATATTATTATCGACAAGTGTCGATCTATCTCTCTCACACACAGACACTTCCACTTCCTCTCTCTCCCACACACAAACAGAATCACACACTCTTTCCCGCTCTATCTCTCTTCCTCTCCTCCACTCAGTGCCTTCACTCTCTTGGTCTCTCTCAGAGACTACTACTCACTCTTTCTCTATCACTCTCTCTCACAAACTCACTCTCTCTCTATCTCTCCACTACTCAGTGTGCTTTCATTCCTTTTACGATTGCTCCACTCCAACCAAGGCTAATAGGATGATACAGGTTCAACTTTGCTCCCATATAAACCCAGAAGGCTACTCGGTAGTGAGCTGTTTTTCGTTATGGTTTTACTATAATGACGTCACAATATTTCCACACATTTAACTAGTCAAAAAACAGCTGTTTCGGCAATAAGTAAATACTGAAGTTACGTAGCTTAGACACAATAATCCAAAGGCTTAAAAGTCTTGAAGACCTTTAGTCTTACATTTTTAATGTCAAAGAATATTACCTTTTCAATAATCTGCGAGATTCAGCATTTGTAGGTTAAGTATTGTGATACTTGAAACAAAATCAGCTGTTTTCTGACTAGTTAAATTAATTCTGCTATATACATAAGGCTACTCGGTAGTGAGCTGTTTTTCGTTAAGGTTTCACTATAATGACGTCACAATTTGACTATACTTTGTCAAAATATGCTACTCATTGATTACTGGTTGCCAGCGTACAAAATTTGTTTTGCTGGCAACGCCATATTAACTATCAGAATTTCACTGCAAATGATTTCTATTCATGAAACTGTATTTTGTTTTAATGTTTGTAAAAAATTTTTTTATGATTTGGCAATAAATCTTTCTTCTTTCTCCGTCTGTATGAGCTACAGTATATACCTATTGTAACTAATAGTGGTGTACCTACCATTAACAAATAGTGTTGGAATTGCATCCTGACAATAATTTTCGTATTTTTTGAGACATTATTATTGACTGAAAGCAAGTTTTGACTTGAATTTTCTTTCATCTGTCTGTTTGTCTGTAATGCATTTTATAGCCAAACGCAATCACAAACCTACAAATTAGACTATCAAAGACAAAATTAACATGACAAAGGCAGCAAAATAACGAAGGTTAAGAGTGTAGGTCAAAGATCAGTAACTCGAAAAGGTCAATAGACAAGAGAGTTAAACGCATTTTTGAATGGAAAGGAACGCACAAACTAATGTGATGAGAAACGTGAGAGACTAGAGGTCAGGGTCAAGGTCAAGTAACTGTAAGATGGGAGTAAGCAAAATAATTACATAATTCAAAGATGGAAGGAAATGAGACATTGTAACTATACAATTGCTGTTAAATTACATAATTACTTTTATATGAGAATACGTTTCAACAATTGGATATAATATCACTTATTACCGGACAAATTATACCAGGATGACAACTGAAGCATGTGAATATCATCGACAAGGACTCACTTGAATTCAATAGTCATTACAATAACGTTGAGAATGGGTTCTTACACTCCAATCAATAATGATTTATAGCGAGTTGCATAGAATCCAATGGAATTTAACCATCGTAAAATAACGTCATCTAACGGAACCAAAGCATCGAAATTCAAACTGAGCTTCATGAATGACGTCATATTAAGAGGGTTAAATTTAATTTGTGCAGCTGACCTTGGCAATTCAATTTAATTCAATTCAATGTTATAGACCCTACGTCAGTCAGCATCGACAATAGTCATGCACATCATTACAAACAAACAATGAAAAATTGTAAATATCACTATAAATATTATCTCCAACTTACTCCACAAGCAGCAATATCGACTTATTATGGCAGGTTTTTACATTTTGAAATAGAGGATACAGCTTATATTATAAACGGTAATTTTATTAGCTAAAAAAACGAACAGTATGGAATATTTCTGTAAACAGGGACAACTTGTTTGAGTCTTCTTATGAGTCTTCTTAGAATTACATTACATCTTCTTATGATATTTCTTTCTTCTAATGAAAGGAATTAACAGGTAATTGTGGGGAAGCTTGAAGATGAGATAATAATTACATACTAGAGCACAATATTATAAGCTGGATTGAAAATGGGAACTGCAAGTTTTCGAGTTATTTCAATTTAAAAATTCAAATGCCCGCCATTTTTAAATATTTCGTCAGATAAGGTTGCTCCAGCAGACCTTTTTTACAGCAGACCTTCATCTTAGCCTTGACCATGCCAAATTTCAACAAAATTGGTCAAATCATTTATTAAAAAATCCGCTCACAAAGTTTGTCGGTCTATTTTAGAAACACTCTGTATATTATCTTGTTTACATCACATTTATTCTATCTATTATATACTGGGAGAGCATAGTAGGCCTAATATTATTCTCTCTATCTAAATTTATCCTCTCTATCTGGTATATACTGGGAGAGCATAATAATACGAGGGGAAACTTGATTCCACTCGACCCTATTATAATGTGGGATACATTATTTTTATTACAACGTCTTCCGGCTTGAGAAAGTTTTGAACTGTGATTCTATTGTCGGAGTCGAGAGGTCCACACTACAGTCCACTTATGTAAATTGCTACCCACGCAACCATCCCACAACCCACTCACATCATTCTGATGTGACAAAATGTTTTTGAGTTGAGAGGAAGATTGCTATTCATCTACACAACTATGAACATGTTGTCTACAATTGAAATTTGGCTTTCAAAAATACTGCTGGATGATTTAATTATGGATGATTTTAAATTGATTTTTATATTTTGATGACTCTACCAGGGGTCCAGTAGGCGGAGATGGATCTCGCTTCGCTCGCCATAGCTAGCTAGTATAAGATAAAAATTATGAGCTACTAAAGCTTATCAGTCTGTGTAGTGTGAGTTCCTAACTTTCCTCTATTACAAGACTTCTAAACTCTATGAAACATACCCCTAGTGCCTATTGGGAAAATCTATCAACTATACTTTTCAACCATATACTACACTCCAAGCATTCCTAAGTTTTGTTAAAATATCAGGAAAATCCCCAGTTTATTTATGACAATCGAATGAGTACGAAGCGATTAGGCCTTATAACAGCGGCTCGTAACCCGAAAGATCAAATTACGAGTGAAAGCGAATTTTTGGGGGAGATTTCTCACGTGGTGTGGGTTGGTTGGTTCAAATAGGGGGTACCAGTCCCCCCCTCCCCCACGGAATGCGCGCGCACGTATATGGTGTATTCCGATCAATAGCCCCCCAACACACCCTACCTTGGTGGCTCTCATTCACTAGGACATTCCTCCCTCCCCCCCCCCAACACTACCCCTACACAGCAGCGCATCTATCGTATACATTAATGATGAACTTTATTCGACCTCTTAGCATTTTGACTTGTTCAGTTTTGCACTCGCTTGGGCTCTCGCACTCACACACACATCATGTAACATTTACTCACTAACATGGTAATGTGTGTGTTAGCATTAAAGAATTGTAATGCTATAGGATCTTACGAATAGATTGTACTACGTAACGTAGTGTACGTTACGCAGATCATTCTGTTCCTGTTGTAATAACCTATTTACGCAGGTCACCCTGTTGTAGGCCTATCGTAATCAGTAGTATTCTATTCAGTTGCGTATTATAGGCATTCACTGGCAGATTGCACAAAAGCTGAATGAAATTTAATAATAGTTGCATAGTGTGTTCTACAGAGACTGTATAATCACAGTGTGGCCATTTGATGACACACTTTTGAGTGGTTAGCTCGGACAAGTCCACCATTCTTTTGTCAATTGCCATAAGATTTGCATTGAAATGATTCGCAAATCACATGTTACGAGTTTACCCCGTGCAGCGCAAAGCGCCGCTTGCCTGCTTAGTAACGTATCGTTTGGGAATACAGCATTATTGCAAGAGACTTGTATCAGTATGAGTTCTAGATTTCACATCAAATCTCACAGTGGTGGAGCACAGTAGAAAGGAATGTGCCAAAAATTTCTTAATATAATAGATGTCAAGTGATTCACATTTACCTACAATTTGCTTTTGCCAGTATTCGCTTTTTCATAATTTTAAGCTTTTAACACAATACCAACAGAAGAGAGACAATTTTTAATGTTAAAAAATTTTGTTTTGTCATTATTTCTCTCAAAATAAGTTTGACAAATGATTGATTGGGTTCCATGTTTGCCTGTAATTCCTTATCAGAATTAAAAAATTTGGTGAAAGTATGACGTTGGCGGGAATAAAAAAGTTCCAAAATGTTTTGTGCGAAAAATTCTGTACATTTAACATGAGAAAGGATAGGCTTAAGTACGTAAAAATCAATTTATAATTCACATGGAATTCCCTGTCGCTATTTATCGTACTTAATGATTGTGGAATCATATTTAGAGGGAATACACAGAACTCGCTACACAGAACTTTGATTATTATGAATGAGCAAAGCTAAGAAATAACTTATGACAATATGATACCATAATACAGTACCAATATTAGAGAAATTGAACAAAAAGCGAAACTTCGAAAAATTACACTAAAAACTAGTCGAATGGCATCGTGTAAATGTGGCATTTCTTACCTTTCTACTTGCAGCATACCTTGCTACTAACTAGCATAATCTGTCAAAGCCTGGAATATGGATAGTTTTTCAATTCTTGACTCAAGTCCACACAGTACCGTATCACATATTTCGCGACTTGAAGGTAGTTTTTTTTTTGCTGACGACATTAGTTTTTTCGTGAAAAATGATGAATTGCACGATTTCCAACATACTGTATTGATACTGTACGGATAGGTGAATATCTCAAACCATAGACTAACTGATATCAATGGATTATCTCTGCTCAAACTGTATGATGCTTCTTGCTATGTCGATGATCTCCTGCTATCTTCCTGTACGAATTCAGGTGATAAGTGGCTACGGCTACACATAATAGATGAAAAATTGCACTTCAAGTCGAGTTGAAAGCTACCTTTCTCGCATTGCTATCCCCAAGCTGCTTTTTCTTCTTCTTCTTCTTCTTCTTCTTCTTCTTCTTCTTCTTCTTCTTTGCTTCTTCTTCTTCTTCTTCTTCTTCTTCTTCTTCTTCTTCTTCTTCTTCTTCTTCTTCTTCTTCTTCTTCTTCTTCTTCTTCTTCTTCTTCTTCTTCTTCTTCTTCTTCTTCTTCTTCTTCTTCTTCTTCTTCTTCTTCTTCTTCTTCTTCTTCTTCTTCTTCTTCTTCTTCTTCTTCTTCTTCTTCTTCTTCTTCTTCTTCTTCTTCTTCTTCTTCTTCAGCTTCTTCTTCTTGAACGGTTCTCAGAAACTTTTGACTGTATGAGTCTGAGAAATTATCCCGGACAATCGGAAAGCAAACCAGTTTGAAAGCTGATGATATTGAGAATTTAATAGTTGCTATGTTTCTGCTCGAAGTTATTTATCCTACACGAAGTTTATTAGATAGAAGGTTGAACCATTCCTAATGCTCTTTGAATCCACAAGCGACGTTCATGGATCAAGAAATCAGACTTCCCCCTCTACTTTGCGCCTTACACCAGCGAGTGTTCAACCTTCTCTCTAATAACCTTGATCCTACACCACTATACCTACGATTCATTGTGATAATTTCTATACTGATTTCATTAATATCTGATACTCACTCTGTAATCCATTTCACCTTGAAATAAGACTGGGAAGCTCCACATTAACATTAACTTGAACTGTTGCACTGCACAACTTACCTAAAACAGAAAAATGACAGAATATTATTGCACTATTTCTAGAAAAAGAGACGAATGCCCCATGCCCCTTGTGCCAAATAGAGACGAAAAGTCAAGAATAAATATTGTTCACGATATTAACATTCAACTTGGATGCTATTATTTATATACACTCAATTACATATAACAAAAGACAATTCAACTGAATAAAAAGACTTCAAGCTGTCAAAACCACATATTTAATAAAACAACGAGATACCAGTTTTGGTTGTTACACCATTATCAATCTCTGGTAAACTAAAACTAAAATACTGTACAGTGCAGCAGAATAATTTATAACCGTGACCGAGAGCTGTGATTGGGAGTTGAACGGCCTATCAAGGTGAACGCCTGCCATTGGCTTAAATATAAGCTCCTCCCACAATGGGCGGTTTCTACAAACATCATAGCAATGGCGGTTCAAACAAGTAACCGCCCATTGTGGGAGGACCTTATATCTAGGCCAATGGCAGGCGTTCACCTTGATAGGCCGTTCAACTCCCAATCACAGCGCTCGGTCACGAGTATAAATTCTGCTACACTGTGTTTTAGTTTAACAAAATGATAAAGGCTTGAAAGATAATAAAGTAAAGACCTTTCCAAAGAAGACCTTTCAAAGAATAGCTTTTTAAAAGACCTTTTCAATAATCTGCATTTGTAGGTTAAGTATTGTGATATTGCTCGTCGAAACAGCTGTTTTCTGACAAGTTAAATTAATCCTGCTATAAGCATTACACACGTACAGTAGGATTCATTTAATTTTACGCATGGCGATCAGTCAACAGCTGATATTTAAAATAAGCCTTGACACAATAATGGAAAGACTTTTCATAGTCTTTAGAAGACCTTTTTAAAGAAGACCTTTTAAAGAATACTTTCTTAAGAGACCTTTCTAAAGTCTTTGCAATAATCTGCGATATTCAGCATTTGTAGGTTAAGTATTGTGTCAAAGCTGCGTAACATCAGCTGTTTACTGATCGCCAAGCGTCAAATTAAATAAATCCTGCTACTGTATAGTCCACGTCAAATAATATAACAAATCAATTAAAAGTTAACAATCACATTTCATCAAATCTTAAAAATTCTTCATATTAAAGCTAAAATAATACACATAACATATCCCATGTTCACAAGTCATAATATAATGCAAGGCATGCATACAAGCCATGTATATGATAATACATTGCATGTACACACATGCCATGTATAACACACGTGAGTGGACGCATCAGCTTGTAAGGCAACAGAATAGTGGAGGGCTTCGGAGTAAACGGTCTCTCTCTCTCTCTGAAGAGAAGAGAGGCCAGCATAACATAGGGAGCCCCAATGGGTCAAGGGGTGTCTCAACACGTATGGGTGGGGGTCGGACCCCCCCAAGGGGGGTAGGGGGGGCGCGATCGATCTAGCTGCAGAGCAGTACTCCCGGTGCTTTATACCACGTGGGCTCTCTATACCGCGGCGGCGGTCTTCTCCCCCATTTTATTATTATCAAAGCGCCGCAAGAAGAGATTGTTTGTTTTTTTATTCTCTCTCTCACTCTCTCTCTCTCTGCCAGTGTTTTGTTTATCAGGACAGATCTTTGTCATCTGTCTTTAGATTTGAAAACATGTTATTCATAGATGCCTTTCTGTGACAGTCTTGCGTTCAAATTGTCATAAGCTGGGAGTATAGGATTGAGAAAATATATCAAATACTCTTATTCAGTAAAATCGTATGCACGCGGGCAAATTTCCATCAAAATTCCGTCCAATAAAATAATCTTGAACTAGCTGTTAATAGCTGGGGTACACATCCACAAGACATCCATTTATTAAAGTTTTTCACTCAATCACAATCAATGAAACTTTGTTATTGACTCTGATTTGAGGGAAATTTTTATCATGAAACAATGAATCAATCAATCATTTCTTCAATGAATCACTCAGCAGAGTACAACAAGCTTGTAAGCTAAAACTGTTCCTCATCCAAAACATGATCTTCATAATTAAGGTATCATCCCTCTCTGTAGAATTTATTCTACTCAAGATTACTAGATAAATACAATAAATTGATTTTTGAGATCTATATTCTGTTCACGGAGTCGAGAGACGGCCAAAACTAACTGTGTGCGTATAGAAGCGATGACTCACAGTTGTTTTCGATGATTTTTTTGTCCAATTCCAAATCACGATACGTTCATTCAAGGTCAGACTGGAATCACGTACTGCAGATAATAATAAAGTAATATTATTTCAGTAGTTCTACTGTGAATCGGTCTAGCTGCTCCTAGCTAGACTCTCGCACGCACAGGTTTATTTACATCGTCTCTCCTTTCCCTGAACAGACTATAATACCTATTATGTATCTAGTAATCATGTAATCTGGTGCCGCCCATATCTAGAGTCCATCAACAGAGTTGACACGGCTCTGCAGGCGCTCTCATTTCATAGGACATAAATCTGAGACACTCAATCCCATGATATCATTCTCGGAGTGTCATGATAACACTGGCAACAAGCGACCGTCGTTTTTATAGGCAACCTGTAAGCTGCGACACGGAGTCAGGTTTATCGTGCTGGTTCATTATCACCACTGTATAATTATACACTGTACATTTCAAAGCACATAGATAATATCGATACCCTACATATCGATACCCTACATATCGATACCATACATATCGATACGGGTGCTGTTCACCGGACAGTCGTCTGAATAAGTAAAATTCAACTATGGTCTACTACTCGTTGATGAAGAAGGAGAAGAGGAGGGAGAAGAAGAGAAGAAGAAAAAAGAAAAAAAAAAAAGAAGAAAAAGAAGCAGAAGAAGAAGGGGGAGTAGGGGGAGAAGAAGAAAAAGGAGGAGGAGGCGAGTAAGAAAAATAAGGAGTAGAGGAAGAAGAAGGAGGAAAAAAAAGTAGAAAAAGGAGAAAAGAAGAAGGAGAAGAACTGAAGAAGAAGAAGGGAGGTGGAGAAGAAAAAAGGAGGAGGGGGGGGAGGGGGAGAGTAAGGAGAATGAAGAGTAGAAGAAGAAAAAGCGGGAGAAAAATAAGAAAAAGAGAGAGCAGGTGGAGGAGAAGGAGAATTAGAAAAGAAAATGAGAGGAGGAAGGGATAATAATAAGAAGAAGGAGAGAAGAAGATGAAGAAGAAGAAGAAGGAAGAGGAGAAAGAGATGAAGAAGCAGAAGAAAGAGCATAAGGAGAAGAAGAATAAGGAGTAGGAGCAGCTGAATTAAAGGAGAAGGAAGGAGGAGAAGAAGAAGGAGAAGAAGAAAAGAAGAAGAATGTGATTAGAAGTGAGAAGGAGAAGGAGAAAAAGAAGGAGGAGGAGGTGAATAAGGAAGGGCAAGAGGAGGAGGAAAAGGAGGAGGAGGTGAGGAGAGAAGGAAGAGAAAAGAAGAAGAAGAAAAAGGAGAATAGGAGAAGAGAAGAAGGAGGAAAAGAAGAAGAAGAAAGAAGGAGAAGGAGGTGGAGGAGAAGGAGAAGAAGAAGAAGAAGAAGAAGGAAAGAAGAAGAAGAAGAAGAAGAAGAAGAAGAAGAAGAGAATGAGGGCGACAAAGGAGAAGTAGGAGTGGAGAAGAAGAAGGAGAATAAGGAGGATTAGACAGAGAAATGGGAGGTGGCGGAGGAAGTGGTGGAGAAGGAAGAGGAGGATGATGAGGAGGAGGAGGAGTAGGATGACGAAGAGGTGCAGTGAATAACGAGCGAGGGGTCACGGCACCTCTGTTTGGTCACCGGTCGACATCAGACTAGTAGAGTCAATTACTAGTGAAATCGATTACCGTTACGTCGCCTATGTAGGCTATTGTGTGCGGTATGCTTTGATCTCTATTGGTCAACTGATAATATGCAGAGGAGTTTCCACAGTGCGTTTTATAAGGCACAGATGTAGGTGCGTAAGAATCTAATGTAGAGATTCCATAATAATTGTTTAAGAATCAAGATTTATCTTATCAGGCTACAAGAGCAATAGGCAAGTGATACAAAAGATCATACAACACATCAGTTCATACATTTAAACATGTTTATACTAAAATTCCATCGAGAATATCAAAATGATAACGAACAATACAAGAGTGTACACATGGATGATAGTTGATACATTACTGACTATTACATTCAGATGAAATATCTATTATAGATAATTATCAAGAGAGTAGATTGTTTTCAAGATGAAGATAATCTTTTTTTCAAATTATTTAGAGGCAGGTCTCTAGTAGTTTGAGGCAATTTATTAAACATTATTTATTCATACAAATTATGTATGCTACTACGAATTATGTAGGCTATGCTTAACTAGAGTGCAACAATAGTGCTGCCCTTCCTATGATACAATAAGGCTGTTTTGTATGCCACTACATCACTACATAGTTTAAAGTGAATGAAATCTTATATACATTGAACATGGACAGTAGCTGTGATGTGTTGTGATAACAATAATTCATTTTCAGTCCCTAGCATAGTGAACGAGAGTATTCACACATATCCGTGCAGTCTCCGATCATTTCGGTTCCATTTCATTTCCGTTCCAATCGCATCGGACAGCTCACTGTGACAAAATGATGGACAGTCGACTGAGAAATCTGACTTGTCAGATAAACCAAAGGTTCCTGGTTCGATCCCGGTTGTGTGCGGGGAGCTTCACCCACGGTCCTTGAGAGAAATAACATCTTTATGTTCTGCATTCGTTTATTAAATTGAACTGATTTTTAAAACTATTCAACTAAAGAGACATTAAACCCACATTGTTGGTACATTTTGTATTTGAATATTATTTTTGTATTCTAGGAATGACATTATTTGTATGAGGCGACTGATGAATGAAGAATAATGATTAAAAAGTTTGAAAAAATGAAGAATAAATTAAAAGTTTTTATGATAACGAGTGCGAATTTTGCCTCCAGTTTGTAAGCCTACTCTGCAAGAATGTATCGTTCCAACTGACAAATTCAGCCTATTTGAAGAACAGCTGTTGGTACATCGAGTTCTTCTAACGTCAAGTTGTTGAGGTCTCATAGAATACAATATTCTTGCAAATATATTATCATGCTGTACAGTACTACGTTATTCTATACGTTTAGAACGTGAAACTTGAAATACCTGCCAAAAATTGTGCAAATGAGTTTTATCGAGCAGTTACTTTCTGAATTTCAACTAAACATGAAAAGATAATAGATAATGAATAAAAATATAACGAAAAATAATCCGTTTCATGTATTCCAATCGTCCTATCAGGTACTAGAAGTTTCCACCAATCGCGGAGCGGTTAAATGGAGATTCCGCCATTTTGTATCGTATCCACCATTTCATGTGACAATTTCAGCCAATCAGGGAAGGGAGACTGTTCACCAATCACGAGAAGGCTGACTCTTCTTACTGAGAACTCCGCTTCTATATCTGCTATAGATCGTGCTCAAATTTGTAAATGGTTCAAAAAGATATGTAGACAAATACTGAGATACTTTTATAAAGGAAGTATGCAAAACTACTTCCTTTATAAAACTTCAACATATTTTGTCAAATTAGGTTATGTTTACAGTTACAGTAAACTTCATAATTTTTCTTTTAATTTCAATCATTAGCGATAAGGAACAATGTTTAGAAATAACAGTTGTCAGTCTCATGAAACTTCAAAGGTCCAGTAAAACATAAAATAGGCGTTTCTGTGTAGTAGTAAAGGTGAAATTGTGGTAGTTATCCAATGCAATGGCGGTTCTAACATTGCTATGACGTTTGAAGGAACCACCCATTGTGGGAGGAGCTTATATCTAGGCCAATGGCAGGCGTTCACTTTGATAGGCCGTTCAACTCCCAATCACAGCTCTCGGTTACGAGTATAAATTCTGCTGCACTCTTTTTCAGTTTACCAGAGATTGATAATGGTGTAACAACCGAAACCAGTATCTCGTTGTTCTATTAAATATGTGGTTTTGACACTTCAACTCTTTTTATTCAGTATAAAATAGGCGGACATACACTACACATAAATGGCACAGCGTATCATGCAATGAAATCATTGGCCCAGTATGTGATACCATTTTCCTATTTTTTAGTTCTTTTGAAATTCATGATATATATATGTACCTTTGATATAATAATTATTAGCCCAAGTTGATGTTGATGATTGAATGCTATTTGGTATGGCGGTTACCAGACCAGCAAACCCCATCTATATTTATGAGAGCCTCCTTTTTTCACATGAAAATTGAGCTCTTTCCTGAGTTCTGAATAAGTTATAGATGTGTTACGCAATGTACACTCTTCTGGGTTCGAGTCTGTGAACTCCCTTATCACTCTGATTGCGCAATAACATCTATGTTGCCGATTTTTGGAATGAGTATCTTTTTGAGGTTATGCCCATCATTGAGCTACATATTTTTTCAACTTTCTTAGCTATGTATTTTCATCAACGTCTCAATAATTTGGCCATCAATATCTAGAACAGATCAAAATCACGGTTCTACGGGATCTTTCTTATCAACATGTTTCTCAACTTTTGATTCTCATTCAATTATCGTACTAAAATCAAAACATTTATTTATTAGAAGTTTCACTTATAACATGAGTCCAGCGACATTCAATTGTTGATATATTGAAATAATTGAAATTGAATTTATTTCTTCATAAAACATACACTTCATAAAGTACAGTACATAAAAGGTATGAAGAATTCATAGCAACACAGTTTAAAACACACTTTATATCCATAATCTTCCGATTAATTCATTTCAATCATATCATGGTCTCTCATATTATAAGAAGCTGAATAAGGCTAGGCGGGTACCGGTCAGTCAAGACAAGACAAGACTAGATTAGTCACGTTTAGTCACAGTACTTCACATAGTTGCTTGTAACAACACAGATTATTAAATCTGTAGAATTGGAATATAAATTAAATTTTCAACTGTGACTCCCTTTCATAATAAATTCAGTCTAAAAATGTCTTGTCTTGACTAACCGGTGTACTTAATTGAATTAATAAAATTCTACCTGGAATTATGAATTGTGAGATTACATAAATTTAAGAATAAATCAATTTTCTCATGAATAATCTGAATAAGAAATGAAAGGCTGACGCCTGTCAAATACTTAAAAATTCTGAGAGGTAGATGATTACTTTTCTGAGAATTCGAAAATGATTATAACGCCAAATCTAATCAGTTCTTATTCGATAGTCACGCTTCTCTGTACTGTATTATGGATGAGAAGCTGAAGTAATCAGGCAACCAGCAATAGGGGAGATTCAGCCAAGCGAAAATGAAAACAATTCCCGAAAGTGTAGTGGTTGATTAGAAAGCATAATCGATATAGATAATCTCGACTCTCTTCATAATCGATATGTATGATATAATCGATATGGATGAAGCCAACTCCATTCATATTGTTATAAGAATAATATTCGATTTCCTCCTTAATCGATGTGAATAATTTTGACTCCCTTCTTTATCGATAAGGATGATCTCGACTGCCTTCCTAATCGATATAGATAATCTCGACGGCCTTCATAATCGATAAAGATAATCTCGACTCTCTTAATAATCGATTAGGATACTTTCAACCTCATTCATACAAAATTCAGTAAGAGAACAAAGAAAAAACGACTTAAACATGTAGAAATCTTTCCAAATTAGCGTTCTCACTAACAAGAACGGTTTGATTACTTCTTGGGAGGGGGGTATTGGAGCAAGAGGATACTACTAATAGGGAAATAGAGTTCTCTGAACAGGGGTCGAAGGTAAAGAGAGTTTTTTGAACAGGGGGGGGGGTTAGGTTGAACAAGAGGGTGTGCGAATTATTAAAAGCTGTAATGAATTAAATATCTGATGTCGAGAGACTGTGGGGTTCTTTTTGAGAAAGTCGGTTTTGCTAAAAAGAGGAAAGAACGAGAAAGTCGGTTGTGCTAAAAAGAGGAAAGAATATTCAAAGCCCGGCCGAAGGAAAGTTTTGCAAAGTTTCGAATGAGTATTGTAGTTAAACGGAGATAGAGTTGCTGAGAAAGGGAGTGAGCAAGTGAGAGAGAAAGAGCGAAAGTGATTGAGAGAGAGACAGTGAAAGTGATAGAGAGAGCATGTGTGGGTAAGTGAGTGGGAGGTAGTGATAAGACGAGAGATCGAGTGAGTGAGAGAGCTTGGGGAGAGAGAGAGCGAGAGAGAGTGTGATAGAGGAGTGAGATAGAGTGAGAGAGCAATGAAGAATTTATCGATCATACTTTGTGCGGCTCGAATACTCTGCATTGTATCAATAATATTCAAATTCGAACTAGCCGGGCACGCATTTCCTGCCTAGAAACGAGCCTAACTTAAGCTCCGCTTATTAAGTTTAAGCCAGAAATAGTGTTGAGAAGTTGTAAGTTCTGAAACTGGGTTGATGTTTTCTGATTGGTAGGCTGCGGATGTGGAGCAAATATTGATTTTGAAAACGATATTGAATTGAATATTGTTATAGAAGAATACTGTAAACAGTATGAATTGAATATGGCAACGCACCACAAGATGTAGACCACCTATGTGTAGTAAATTACTGGTACTCTGTAAGTCAGCTGTTCAATTCAAACTCCTGGAATGTAAAATCTCAGGCTGTGATGCTTCATGAATCACACAGAACAACCATACAGATAAATTTTCTAACTGAATTATTGTGCCTACATTACTAAAAAAGTACCACATTACTAAATAATTACCAAGTATAGCAGGATTCTTTTAAATTGTCAGAAACAGCTGATTGATGTACGCTCGTTTACTAACGTTAAATCAGCTGTTTTCTGACAAGTTAAAAGAATCCTGCTATAAGTTACAGCATCGTCAACAGTTCGATTGCTTGACCTCTATGATGGTCAATGACCTCTATGAAGAAATCACTCAATACATTGATACTGTTACGGCCAATTGCACAAGAATCCAATTGAATTCAACTGCCTTTAAATAATGTTCAATGCAACGAAAAAACAGATGAACGAATATGATGTCAATGCAATATGACGTCATATTACGGTGGTTGAATAGAATTGGATTTTTGTGCAACTGCCTGTTAAGCTGTGTGTATATGATCAAATTTTTTGTCGAATCACTCAACATAACATAATTATGATTTGCGTTTCATTAACATAATTATGATATGCGTTTCATTTCAATGCAAATCTTATGGTAATAGGCAAAAGTATGGTGGATTTGTCCGAGCTAACAAATCAAAAGTGTGACATCAAATGGCCACACTGTTATTATACAGTTCCTGTGAGGGTAACTTACCTAAGACTAGGCGTACACCGGTTAGTCAAGACAAGACAAGACGAGATTGAAATTGAAATTCTTCATTCTCCAAAAAATAACATAACAGTAATACATTAAGATTAGTCACGTTTAGTCACAGTACTTCACATAGCTGCTTATGGATCAACACACACCGATTAGTCATTGCATCAAACGTGACTAATCTCGTCTTGTCTTGTCTTGACTAACCGGTGTACGCCTAGCCTTATATGTCATCTGTAAGTTCAATATGCTATTATTGGATGGAAGATTTTATTGTGGACATAAAGCCTTAATATGTATCCGTGAACATTACAGTAGAAGTGTATACTATCTAAATATATGGCTCTGAAAAATTATCTGAGAATCTCATTCATGTACCAATCCTGACGTGAACCGAACATGTTCACATTCATTCAGCTTCGAACTCAACTGCTTGAGTTCTTTGTAGATTGTGATAACTTCTAAGCAATTCGATAGTAATCTGGCTACTTGTTTGTTTGTGACTGAAAGAGTTGGAATAGTGTGCGTTGCGTTTTGGCGTCGCGATAATAAAGTGCTCACTCCATATTTGCATGATAGAACGGACAAAGTCATTGTCGCCACAATGAGACAGAAACATTACTGAGTCGGCGACCCCCTTTACACTAACAGAGCTTTCTCCTTCTCCTCCTTCTCTTCCTCCTTCTTCTTCTTCTTTCTTCTATCCTTCTTCTTCTTGTCCTCCTCCTTCTTCTTTCTCTTCTTCTTCCTTCTTCTTCTTCTTCTTCTTCTTCTTCTTCTTCTTCTTCTTCTTCTTCTTCTTCTTCTTCTTCTTCTTCTTCCTTCTTCTTCTTCTTCTTCTTCTTCTTCTTCTTCTTTCCTCCTTTCTTCTTCTTTTTTATCTGCTTTTGATTAGTTCTAGCTACCCGTCTGTCCACTTTGTGTCGTAATTTTTTCTCTACTTCAACGTAATGCCTGGTTAAGGCTACATGTTGCTATATTGGCATAATATGCCAATCAAATGTTTCCAAAGCTTAATTTTTAAAATTCCAGTTGCAGGGATAGGAAATTGATTATAAAAAATTACAAATAATTCTTTTTACAACATATAAACAACCACAAGTGTTCAAGCGAAGAAACGTATAAATATAATACATAAGAATCAAATATGATATTTATTGAGAAACACTCCCTAGCTAGAGCCTAGGGCCTAGAGTGTAGAGTAGGCTCTCAGAAGAGCCCATATGTGGAGTTCTATGAAGGAACGCTTATTCATCTTGAAAAAATATAAGAATCATGAAAGTATCATTATATTTATTCTAATACATAAATATTTGAAAATTAGTCAAATGGCATCTAACTGGATATATCAAGTTACCTGTTGTCTCATTTATAACAATTTATGAAGATGAATTAATCTATTTACTTCCACTTTACATTTACTTTCACCCTTACTCCACCCTACTACCATTTGATAAAAACATTGATTTTATGAATAGCATAATACGTAACAAACTCATGAAAAACTAACTTTCAACCAATGCAGTCGAATAATTGTCCAAGGAAAGGCATTGCGTGTGTTTCAGACACATTGCGTGACGCATAGCGTGTCAGCCCTCCACCCACTCGAAAGTAGGTGACCCACCCCCCTCATCCTTAGAAACGATCCCCCCTTGCTACGAAAGGTGAACGAAACCTCAAAACAAACACTGTCAAATGACATGAATAAAGAAGGAGAATGGTGGAGGTGGTGGGGAACGGGAAGAAGATAAGGGAAAAGAGAGAAAGGAGAAGAAAGAGAGGGAAGAGGAGAAAAAGGAGCAGGAGGAGGAGAATGAGGAAGGACAGGAAAAGGAGGAGAAAATGAAATGCAGGTATGGGAGAGAGAGAAGAAAGAGGAAGAGAGAGAGAGAGAGAGAGAGAAAGGAGAAGGAGGAAAAAGGAGAAGAGAAGGAGGGAAAAGGAAGAGAAAATGGAGATTAGAAGAAGGAGGAAAAGGTGGAAGAGAAGGAGATGAAGAATGAAGGAAAAAGAGGAAGAAAGAGAAAAATGTGGAGAAGAAGGAGGAAAAAAGGAGAAAGCGAAGAAGGAGGATAGAGAGGAGAAAGAGAGAAAAAAGAGAGAATAGAATAAGAGATATTCACTGTAATGTAGATTACAAAGTGAAGGAAAAGTCATGATGGTTATTACAATGGACGTCTTTAAAAATAGTAATCACAGTATCGGATTCACTAAACAAAACATGAGAAAGGGAAGAAGGAGGATAGAGTTCAATTCCTAGATTGTTGAAGTCGACTTGGGTTCTAGTTAATGATATATTTTATGTTAAATGAACGACATTGAAAATAAAACTAATTGCAACATGGTTTGATCTACACAAAATGGCGGATGGGCATATAAATGTCCATTCTTGGAGAAGGATATGCAAGGATATCCTTCCCATCAACACTCAACCGTAGAGAGAGAGAGAGAGAGAAAAAAAACGAAGAAAGAGGAGAGAAATGAGAAATTGAAGAAGGAGAAGAGAGATGAGAAAGCGAAGCAAGAGGAGAGAAAGGAGAAAGAGAAGGAGGGAAGAGAGGAGAAAGAGAAAAAGGAGGAGAAGTTGATGGCGTTTTAGAAGGACGAGAAGAGAAAGGAGAATGAGAATAGTATCATGGTGAAGTGAAGAGGAAGAAAAGAAGGAAAAGAGAGGAACAGAAAGGAAATAGGATGCGAAAGAGAAAGGGTGATGAGATAGAGAAAAATGATGAGGTGAAGAAACAGAAAGGGAGAAAAGATGTTTAAAAGGAAAATACCAGCTCAGAGATTGATTGGAAATGAAGGCATGAGGATAAAGGATGAAGAAAGAGATGATAATGAGATAATGAAGGCGGAAAGAGAAGAAAAATGAATGGGAGGAGTATAACGAATAGAATGTGTGTAGAGTATAAAATGAATGAATTGAGAGAATGAAATAGGAAAGAGGAGAAAAATGAATAGAAAGGAGTATGAAAGGAGAAAGTGGAAGGAAAGGATAAAAAGGAAGAAGACGGTGAGGTGGAATAGAGGATAAGGATGAGAAAATGAAGGAAATTTATAGAAGGAGAAAAGAAGAGATAAAGTCTAATATTAAGTCAAGTGAAATACAAATACTAGTGGTAGAAAAATGCGATAAAAAATGTCCTGGTTTTTCAAGAAAGAAGAACGATAATTAAGAAGTAGAGAGAGACGGAAGAATTTGAATGATAAGAATTATTGAAGAAGAATAAGAAGAGAAAAGAGAAGGAAGAATAGAAAAGAAAAAGAGAGGAGAAGACGAACATGAAATGAAAGCTTGTGGATAAGAAGAGAAACCGAGAAAGATGGAGAAATAGAGTAGGATGGATGGGGGAAGAATGAGAGGAACAATCGAAGAAAGTACGAAGAAAAGGGAAAAGCAAGTCTCCAATGCGGATGTTCTGAGTTTGCTTCTATGCAGCAGTGTAGAGTGCGTGTGAGTCGCCTGAATATAATGTTTATAAATGCTTTTCAGTGCGAGCTGCGTTTAAAATCCTGCACAAGTTGAAAAATAATGTTTCTTCAAGTTTCTAGCCTTGATTAGAGAAAGAAAATGATTTGAATTGTTAGTGAATAATAAATTTCATTCCACTAGCAGAACATTGCAATGATTCAGGTATCAGGGTAGATACTGTATTATACTGTAACACTATGTAATAATAATCTATCATTACTTAAAATTAAAATAGTGTATTGACCATGAAATGTATGTTCTTCCACATATTCTTGTGATGCAATGTGGAAAATAAATTTATTTGATTTGATTTGAGATTGATCTCTTCTTTTGTAATGCCAAACCTCTGTCATCGTGTATGAGACGCTTTTATCCTATAATAGACAGACGATAAAGCTTTAATAATTATCTATTCATTTATTTATTGGAATATGCTATAGTAAATTCGTGAAATTAATCATTGAAGAATGTGTACACTTTCATCATGGATAAGATAAATAATGATATAAGTAAATGAGATAAATAATGATGATTTAATTGGATAAATAAATGATGAATTTTCAGGCTGACTTTATTCTATTTTCAACCAAAAAGTTATTTTATTTAATGTGATAATTATGGTAAATAGTTTCGTATTGAGGGTGCAAAATGTAGCCTACAAAGAACAATATGTTCGGACATCGCTATTGCAAATGATTATGATATTTTTCAACTTCAATCAGGGAATAGTAGAAAACATTTTCTATTTCCTCAGATTTTTGTAATTTAAAACTCTGATAATATATATAATATATTGTCATTGTCTTCAAGTTTATTGCAGTTCATGATTATCAATTATAATAAACAGCCACACAATTTAATCTGTTTGAATAACAAACTTGGTTGAATAAACTAGTTCAATAAACAAAAACAAACTACATAGTTCAATAAGACAAGATGGTTCACTACGGACCGCCCCTCTCAAATTCTATTGGTGGATGCCTACTTTAACGTTGGCTGAGAGAGTCACAACATCATACAACGTCGACCAATCACGTGTGAGTATACTCAACTGGTTCTCAGAGCAAGTCCACGCCCACAACGAGCTCTCATTGGCTGATGCCATTACGTCATCATGTACACTCCATTTTGTATGACTAACCAATGGAAAGAGATTCATTCATTATACAGTAGTAAGAATTCATTCATTACATAATATAACATGTCAGAAGGATATAATTAATTATGTTCTATCTCTACACAATCGCAATAAATATAAAACATACAATAACAATCCAATATTGATCAAGGATATTACTATAAGATCTTAGATGTAGGCCTACGGTGTTCCTGGATCAGAAATTTTCGTGTGGAATGTGCGAAAATACATAACCTTGTTTTGGACTGCATTACTAATCAAAATTCCGAAGAGAAATAATACAGATACAGCCTAGTTTTTCTCTCCCAGATTATAATAGTATTATATAGTGATTGTATCATTGAATTCGACCCATGTCTAGTGATATGGAACTTATGGTGTGGTACAATAAAAAACAAATAATTAAAAAAAATTAATTAAAAAGATTGCTATGAAACTTCCCCTCACAATATCTCCTACTATCTCTGACTAGAAATCCATACAGCAATACGAAAGCGTGCTCTAAACAGGCCTGTATAGAAGTAGGCGCTGTATATGCAACCATCACAACAGAGCCTAACAATCAAGTAGGATGTGTATAGACGCTCCCTGATTGGGAAGCTGGGTACTTAGTACAGTACTGTATTCACGGCACCGTGCTGCTCTCAATTCTAGAACAATACTGTTCCACAACTTCAGATTCATTGTTCTGAATATTACAGAAAAATGTAGTGTAGGAAGAGATATTACTACATTAAAGTAGTGAACAATAATTAAATGGGAAGATGAATACTAATTGTAATGACTTTGTTATAAATATTGTAATAAAGTAATTACAATCATTGTATATCAATAATTATGATTAATTATTGTTGAAAGTCGATAAGATATTCACTAGTTCAAAACCTTGAAATAACAGGGACGATATAATTAATTGCTTATAATTAGGGGAAGTACCAGTGGTAGTAGGCTAGTCTGATAGGTGAGATTAGATAAGAGACAGCGCCTACTACCCCCGTTGTAACGGTGACCGGTTCCTCTGAATACAAAAGTTTATGAGCTTCAAAATCGCTTCCCGGTGGTTCGTAACCCACCTAGAGCTGTAGGTGCATTCATCTCTCATCATCACCCTTTCCATCACCCACTCACAAGCCTAGAGCTTATGTGGGTATTATCTCTAGCAAAAAATACAAAAGGATCTTATAAATGTCTGTAGGGGTCTGTAGAGGAATGCTAACCTCAGCTGATAACAAGGAGCACATCTTCTCACTGGATTACATTAAAAACTTTAAAATCTGCCTCAATTTCTAGATATATTAATGGTGTGATACTTAGATTACACTGAAGATCAATTTTCAGCAAACTAGGAGCTCGACATTGTCCATTGGATAGTTAGCTGTAGTGGAACGCTATTCTCAGCTGATCAGTTTCTTATTTATGTCTCTAATTCCTCCCACAATGGCAGTAAGAATTGAAGATCCACTCCTGAATTTGCAGGGAATCATATGCCAATGAGTGCTGATGGAAAATTCATTCTAAGCTCACTAGGAGGTTCCTGAGAATTGTGTTATAGCCTACTGGTCCCACTCCAAACACCCTTTAAAATTAAAGAGAAAATTGAAAAATTTATCATTTATTTTCTAGAGAGACCAATTGTTTGATTCTTATCTGTGGTAGAATATTAATGTCCACTGGAGATTAGTAATTGTGCTTTGATTTGTGTTATGTCACAGACAATTCAACAACTTAAAAGTTAGTTTAACTACTTAATAGATAAATTGTCTTTGGTTATGGGTAGCTGTTCCTTCTTTGAATAGAGAACTGCTTTTTCTCTAAAGAATGTAGAAAATTGAAAAACCTGTTCCTATTTTCTGGATTTCTGGAGAGATTTATTGTGCGCTTCTCAGGTGTGATCAAATAACCCCTAGCACACTAGTGTAACCGTTCTATGATTTGAGTCTTGGGTAGCTATTTTTCCCTTAAACACCCTCAAAAATAGTGAAGAAAATTGATAAACCTGTTCCCAATTCTCTACAGAGACCTATTATATTTTTCTTAGGCGTAATAAGATAAATTAATCTGTAACACACTAGTTGTCTTATGGGTAATTGTGCTTACATACGTGTTATGGGTAGCTGGTTCCCCTTCAAACTCTTTAGAAAATCACAGAAAAAATAAAGAAACTTGTTCTTCATTTTCTAGGGAGTGTGATAAAATATTAATCTCTACCACACCAGTTGTCTTATGAGTAATTTTACTTAGATTTGTGACATAGGTAGCTGTTTTGCCTTCAATACTCTTCAAAATAATGGAGAAAATTGAGAGACCTATTCCTTTTTTACTGGAGAGATCTGTGGACAATCTATTTTGTGATTTTTAGGTGTGATTAAATATTAATTCCCAGCGTACCAGTTGTCTTATGGGTAATATTGTACTAAGGTTTGTGTTGCGGGTTGCTGTTTTCTTCCTTTCTAAACACAATTGCAGAGAAAGTTGATGAACTTGTTACTTATTTCCTTGATAGATTTATTGTGTGTGATGTTTTAGGTGTGATTAAAAATTAATATTAATTCCAAGCGCAGCCGCTGTCTTACACGAGGGGTTGTGCAGCTAGTGGGCTGTGGGCCCCCATCACAGAATTGTGTCAAATTTATTTGTGCCTACCTTGCCTATCGGAGGTAGCTTCTCAGCCCAGGGCTCCATCACTATGGTATCCTATGTTATCGAAATTAAGCGAGACATTTCACACTAAACATGTCGCACGCTTCGCACTGAACTGAACCACTGAGTCGGGGGCCTTTTCTTGTTCGGCTCAATAAACGTCCCCGCTCCCAACCCTGCCCACCGGCGCCGTTGCCACGTTGTGCGGGGGTCGTGCACGGTTTGGCAACGCCGCTATCAGCAGTAACCCGCCCTGCTCTGCGCGGCTGTCCCTCCTCCCAGCCGAAACGTCTTCACCCACTCCTTCTCCTCGTACCCCCACTCCTGCCTCCGTCTTACCCCCTCCCCTACCACCGTCTACCCCCACCCCTACGAACCCCTCCCCACCGAGTCGTCGACAAAGCAAACGTGACGAATAATCTGTTGGAACAGCAGCAGCGACAATGCTGACCATGAACAGAGGTGAAGAACGAATAATATCCTCCCCCCACCCTCCTACACCTCACATATTCATTTCCCCCCAACCACCACCCTCCAATGATGAAGATGTTCGACAACCCTCTCGTGTTGTCTCATCTCTCATCGCTTCTCCCCCTAGTTGCATTTCAGGTGTTGCAATTTTATGTTTTATGAGTGGAGGGGGGTAGTTCTGTTGATTGAGTAATGTAACGATAACTGAAATAATGTCACAATTCTATGCTTGATGAGTGTAAGAGGTTTGTTGAATGTTGTGTGGGGAATAGTGTAAGAGTTAATCGAATTAAAATTCAAATTAAGTGAACATTTTTTTAAATTAAAGTTTATGGAAAAGAAGTGTAGTTTTGTTGAATGTTATGACTGATGAATAATGTAAGGATAACTTGGATAGTGTCAAAATTTTATCTCCTGTTTAGGTTATGAGACAGAAAGGTGAATTTGTTTTGGTTGTAATGATTTAAATTATTTGAGAATTAATCAAACAAAAAACTGAATAATGTCAAATTTTATGTGCATTTAAGGTTTTGGAAAAGAAGGGTGGATTTGTTGAATGTAATGTAATTAGGAATCAAATTTTTTCATTAATGACAAATAAGCTTGAATAACAAGCTTCTGAGGGAAGCATGGAGTTAATATTTTTTCCATTGGATTGATCTGCAGTGAATCTTCAATAAAACTGAGAGTTATCAAAGATTCAGTCAGATTCAAGTATATTCAATTACATTAAGTACACTCAGAGGATTCTCCAGCAATGCGACTTGGCTCATGTATTCTTTTATCAATAACATGATTATTTTCTTAGTACTTGGCACAAACTAAACGTAAAGTGCAGTAATGTTACTGCTTGAATATTCTACAACTATTTTATTATTACAAAATTCGAATAAACTTTGTTGTATCCAGAATTGATTCTCTATTGAAAATATAATCTCATTTGTAAACTATTGAGGTTCCCATTAATAGAGTCAATATCATTAGTCAAGAATGGAAGATTGAAGGGAAAAATTACAATTTCATTTTTACATTGGATAACTGTATTATGTGAAAAGTGCTTAATATAATATGAGCTTTCTAATAATGTAAACTTTACCAACAACACTTATATAATATGCAAATTATACCGTACAAAGTTGAAAATGAAGTCATTCATCCATTAATCTATCTATCTAGGCTAAACTAGGCTCGTCTAGACAAATTGTAACATTACAACACCTGTAACAAGAGAAAACCAGAAGAAAACTGAGTATGTGTCAGGTTTTGCCATGAAACAATGGTCATTTTGTCATTTTTGCATCACTGTTTTGCATCACATTTCACAAACTTGCATCACTGTAAATCCCATACACGATTGAATGCTCAAGTTTTGTCATTTGACATTGCAATGAACGACATTTTGTTGTTAGCAAAGATTAAGGCTCTACTCAGTTTCCGCGATTTGAGTTTCGTATAATGATACGAAATAAATCGTATAATATATAACGTATAATGATATTGTAAGTAAAATTAACAAAAATGTTACTAGAATTGATGATAAATAATACAATAAAGCCCAGGAGAGATCGCGGTTGCTTAAAAAGCACGCAACGATGAGTGTTAAGTGGGTTGGAAGGGGTAGGGACATTTAAGGGACACGTGACGAAGCATCGTTGCCACGTAATTCCAGTCATTTTGCACAACATTACGCATCAGCTGATTCCAAGGTCAGGCTGGAATGTGTGTGACATGATCAATGTCGTACTCTGCATGCAGAAGTGTCTGTAAGGCTAGGCGTACACTGGTTATTCAAGACAAGACAAGACGAGATTAGTCCCGTTTGGTTCACAGTTACTTCACGCATAATTTGTATGAAGCAACACACACCTTGATTAGTCATTGCACTGCGTGGCTGCTGCTACAAGCGCTATATGAATTAATGACTAAACGTGACTGAATCTCTGTCATCTTTGTCTTTCAATATGACCAACTAACCTGTAGCCTAAACGTAAATCCTCTGTATTCAGAAGAAAGACGGCGTAGATCTGCAATATTGCGTATGAAACGTTTTATTACACAATAAGAACACTCTGAATCATTTGCGGAGAAACATATTGCATTTAAATCTCTCTATTACTCAAGAAGAACATTCTGAAAATCATTTGAGGAAAAATATCTCATGGCAGAGCTCATGAACATACATCAGATCCAAGCGACGGGTTTATCATGACTAATTGTGGATTCCTGCAGCATCTGTGTAATTTTTCTTGGTTGATACGGTATCTTACACCAAGATAAGTATGGTGAGTGCTTGAATATTTCCCACACTAGGTGTTGGGTGATTTTTCAAGCGTTGGTTAAAACGTATCCTATTAAAAGTTACATATTGCTTGTGTTTGAGAATTTCTAACAGTATAATGATATTTTGCACAGAATCTTTGATATTGCTGTTGCACAATTATTATGATTGATCCATCTACTTTTTTCTTCAAAGAAGGATTTTTGAAATTTTTACTGTAATGTGTAATGAACTGTACTTGATAAAGTTGAAATTCAATGCAGAATAAGTTGATAAAGTTCATAATTCGAAAGTAAAGCAGAGTGAATGCCTACAATCACATATAAGTGTACATATCAATCAATCAACCATCGTTTATTGTTATAAAGCATTAAAAATTTTAAAACAAACAACAAAGAAAACAGAACTACAGTATCTATACGATGCATTCATTTATTCATCCATACAATTACTAAATTATAGCAATTATTATAATCCACCAATGCAATACATAATAAACATATAATCAGATACATTTAATTTGGCGCTTGGCATATGGATAGATGATGGCTACATGACGTTGCTGATAACCGTAGAGTATGATGGCAAAGAAATAATATCTTTCTATCTATATAATGCTAAGCGTCAAATTAAATCAATCTGATTACACATAATAAGTGTATCCTACCTCACAATATTCCTATACACGAAACTAGGTCTAGGTCTAGACTAGGAATTTCAAGTAAGAATCAAATTTAGACATTCCAAGTTGGTATTCTCATCATTAGACGGGATGATCAAAGCGGCGGACCCGCGAACAAAAGGGAAACTTCTGATTGGTGTGGGGGTGAGTGAGGGACGGGTAGGGGAGGGGGTAGTCAAGGTGCTCCACAAACGGAAAATCCAATATAACATGCTGTCACATGCAGGCCGGCATGGCAAGGGTCGAACTATCTTCTTCTCTGAACCTAGAATGCGGCGCTCCATATTTTTTCGCTCAAGAGATGTTACTGCTGATATTTGCATTAATTTACCATAGGAATGGTAACAAGCTTTAATTATATCGTTCACTTGCAGGTGCGAAATAATTTGTATTTGAGGAGAATATGTGCTCAGTTTTTGCTGAAGAATTTTTTTTAGATAGATTAGGATTTTTTAGGAAGGCGTCTGAATAAAACAAGCTTAGTGGGAGAGAAAGAAACATGTTTTCAATTTCAGTAATATCCTATTAAGTTACAGTCAATAATATCTATCAGATATTTGAGATATTATCTACGACTAGTCAGCAACGTTAGAGAACATGAATATTTATCCCAAATTTCTTAATTATTTTGTTTAAAAATATTTTAAAGAATTTTTCTCGAAAATAGTGATGTTCTCTTGACATTGTTGATGACCTGTAGATTCAGATAGCCAAAAAAATTAATATCTCTCTATCAATCTAATGCCATTCGCCAAATGAAATGAATAAAGGAATACTTCTCGAGTAACTAGCGTCTCAAATTCAAATTTCATTGATTTCAAGTACTGTACAAACAACTTGTGTTACAAACAATAATTTCCAAAGAAAAACAGTAGCCTACTGTGCATGAGAATCTGTTTTAGCTCATAAGACTATCGTCTGATCGTGAACTACAATTTTTCATATTACAGATCTGTTTCTATGATTCTATGTTTCTATGATGACGCTTGACAAATCTGAATCGTTGCTGAGATTTATTTTTGTTAAGTCGTTGAATAAAGACAAATTTATTAGCGTACTGAATCAAATAAGACAAGATAAGACAAGAACAGTTCAGTCACAGTATGACATATTGTTATGAACAGCAAACCGAGAATAAATTTCTGATCCAACATGTGAAGTATTATTTAACGTGACTAATTGTCTTGTTCATCTTGACTAATGTATTAGCCCAAATCTTCACAACGAATATGTAAAATTTTAGTGAATCAATATATCTGGAATTAAATATGATGATTTATTGAAATTTCAATTAATAATGCTATCGAATTTCCTCACAAGCTATTATTCTGTTGTCAATATTCGCAGTAGCGAGAGTCTTCAGAGTATTTTATAGCATTATTAACATAGGAATCTCGTTCAATAGATTATTATGATTTAAAAAGCAATTGAATAATTATTGCAATATCCCATCTCCTTTTATCTTCAATTTCTAGTTCTAAATCACAAAATTATGAATAGAATAATTTACTGTAATCAAATTCCTTATGTGATTTCATCTTGATAATCAATAGCATAGAGCTCAAGATCATTTAGGAAATACCATCCTCAGTCAATTCTGTTCTTTCAAGATACGAATCCTCATTACCTCTCATAATCCACGTTCCGTGTCTCATACTGTTCATATCAGTTCCATCCAATACTGTCCGATATCGAATCTATGAAACACAAGGTCGGAATTCCTGCCACAATTGCCTACTTTAATACCATGAAGGCTCTGCAGGAATTTGTGGCTCAGTAATTGGATTATACGTTCCTTGCTTCTCGATACTGACATTGCATGCTGAGAGTCCGAACCACGGCAGGCGATTTATTCATGAGATTTCTTTTCAACTATGCACATGCTTGTAGGCTCTTATGTGGCTCATGTCCGGCGCCGATGAATTATGAAGCGCGGTCTTGAGGAATGACGTCGGTCTTTTAAGAATGGCTGGTGAGATTGTGATTGGTGGAGAAACTACCTGGTAACAGTGTCATTGCTCCACGGGGATCTTCAATGTAACTTATTTTATCTACGACCGTGTTATAACGCAATCATTATAGTTTCATAAACAGTCGGTTTATAGTTTAAATCGAAACAGATGCATTGCAATCATTACAGTTTCTGCAATGGAATTTGAAACTTCGAAGCAGTAAATGCATTCTCGAAATGATTCTTGGAAACTTGTATTGTAAAGACGACTGTATGAATATGGATCGACGAGCATAAGATCACAACACTTGACCTACAAAATAATGCTGGAACCCCAGATTATTGTGCACTATTCAAATGAAACGGTTCTAGGTGAATCTATTCCAGATTAAATAATCACTAATGGAATAAAACACACTGCAAAGCTAGTTTGAAGCACTGTAGCTGCTTTGATTTTATAGTCCGATTCACGTCAAGAAGTCAGTATTGTTTAATGGTTACTGGTACAGCATTGATGCCAAGTTAATTGGATTGAGATACGACCTTATTAGAAAACTCCGGCCAAACGTATTTGAAGTTGGGAATCTGTGTAAGTGACAACAATGCATAAACACTGGAACGGAAAACACTATCGTGCAGCCGGCTAAAAGCAATTAGCCGTTCATGTGTAAGCCAGCTTCAGGATAGAGAGCCCATAAGGTAAACATTGATTGAGGTAGAATGTACCTGGTCGTTCGAATAAAAGGTTGGTATAAAATTGCTGGGGCTGAAGTTGATGTACTATTGTTTTTGCTGGTCGTGTTGGTCGATGAAAATGGTGTAATGGTTGTATGGTTACCAGCCTTAAAACGATTTGAGTCTCTTGAGTAATAACCTTTGTTGCAACCTTCGCAGCGCTGCTCGTATTTTAACCTCTCCTGTATCTCACTAGTCGTGTAAAGGCTCTCATAATACAGAACTATTAAACTACTGCATTATATACAAATTGTCTACTATAATTCAATACAATTGTCACTCAAATTGATAGGTAAAATCACTGTTTCAATTGCCAAGATTAAGCTAGTTTAATGTTATACCATAATTATTATGCATGCCATACATTAGACATTATTTAAATTATAAATATAATTTTTACATTCTCATATGTGTATGAGGTAAGCTATCAACATTAATAGGCTATATTTGGAAAAAAAAAATTCAAAATTAAAATTCGGCAAAAGAGTACATGCATCTTGCGTATCGTTTGTTCAAAACCTTGTATGATTATATGTTCATATTATATTGACTCATACGTTCATATTTATATATTGATACTATCTGCGTAGTAGTAAAGGTGACATTGTGGTAGTTTATCCATACTGAATAAAAATACTTATTTAATAAAACAACGAGATATCGGTTTCAGTGTTACAAAATTATCGATCTCTGGTTAACTGAAGTACAGTGCAGCAGAATTTATACTCTTGACCGAGCGCTGTGATTGGGAGTTGAACAGCCTATCATGGTGAACGGCTGCCATTGGCCCAGATATGAGCTCCTCCCACATTGGGCGGTTCTACAATCGTCATAGCAATGGCGGTTCAAACAAGTAACAAAGCAAAGAAAGGCAACAGTTAATTACAAAGACACAAATGGAAATTATAAGAATGCTTGAAGAGAACATTGTGGAATAAGAAAGGAGCGAGAAAATTCATTAACAAATAAACTTAGACCTATGATAAAACTAGATTTTTGGTATTGTACTGGTTGAAATGTATCTAGTCATTTAAACTGTTATTTGGATCATTCCTAGTTACTCTGGTTATTTCCAAAGCATCCAGAATGTTCAATTGTCTGCCTTTGCTATTCAAATACAGAAACTCAACATTCTCCTCAGCCTTGAACTTTTGAATTCTGTGTTAAAATCCTGTTATGTTCCTATCATCAACGGGCAACAGGGATGTCCAATACTTGTATTGGATCTACTTGAATTCTATCTCAAAATCTTTTCCAGTTCCAATCATCCAAGAATCACCAAAACTTGTAATTCGGCCACACAGAGCGCCTCAATCGCCAACTCTGCTCAAGTCTACAGTGATAGTAACTTAATTGGACGCTTGGCATTAGATAGATATATAGAGAGATATTATTTCTTTGTCATCGTACTCCACGGTCATCAGCAACGTCAAGGGATGATATTCTCTGTTCATCTATCTATCTATTCATTCATTCATTCATCTATTCATTCATCTATCTATCTTGATCTATTTATGTATCTTAATTATCTAGATCAAAATAGATCAAAATAACAAAATGATCAGAATAGATCAAACTTGATAGTATAAATAGTTTCTATTTATGTATCTAATGCCAAGCGTCAAATCAAATGAATCTCACTGTATGTCACTTTGCATATGAAACCCACTACCCTAAACTCTCTCTTCTATTGACTTCTTCTCCCCATATGTTTTCTCCGGCCCTTTCTTCCCCCCTCCCTCATGTTTTACCTCTTGTTCTCTGACTTCCACCCCTCCAAATTCGCCCTCTCCGAATCTCCCCCTCCAATCAGCCACCCACGACCCAGTGACCCACCCACCAACTCACCAACTCACCCATTTTCAGCCTACTGCGGGGAAATGTCCTCCCCTCCCCTACTTTCCCTTCTTCACTAAACCATTCGACTGCGCCTTCTGCTTCTTTTCATTCCACTGCTTTCCCTTTTCTCTTGTTCGTTCCCTTTTCAACCCTTCTTCACTCTTCTATACTTTTCTTTGGTAGCCTACATTGAAAGAAATTGCATTCTTTACTCTTCACTCTCTACTACTTTCCACTAAATCAAGGATCGACTGCGATTTCTTGTTTATCGCTCATTCTTCCATTCTTACTTTCTTCCCTGCTCCCTTTTCACTTGTTGTCATTCCTCCTCCCTCTTCTTGTTCTTCTTCTTGTTTCTCCTCCTCTTCTTATTCTTCTTTCTCTCTCTCTTCTTCTTCTTCTTCTCTTCTTCCTCTCTTCTTATTCTTCTTCTTTCTTCTCTTCTTCTTCTCCTCTTCCTCTTCTTCTTCTCTTCCTTCTTCTTCTTCTTCTCCTCTCTCTTCTCCCCTTCTCCTCCTCTCTTCTTCTCCTCCTTCCTGCTTCCTTCTTCTCTTCTTCTTTCCTTCTTCTCTCCTCTTCTTCTTTTCCTTCCTTTCCCTTTTCTCTTTTTCTTCCCTTTCCTCCTTTTTTCCTATACTTTTCTTTTTCTTTCTTCACCTCTCTACTACTTTCCACTAAATGTATGACTTCTTCTTTCTTCTATTCTTCTATTCTTCTTCTCTTTTCTTTCTTTTCTTCTTTTTCTTCTTCTTCTTCTTCTTTCTCTTCCTTCTTCTTCTACTTCTTCTTGTTTCCTCTCCTCTTCCCTTTTTCTTCTTGTTCTTCTCTCTTCTCTTCTTTCTTCTTCTTTTCTCTTCTTCTTCTTCTTCTCACCTCTCTTGTGCAGTGTTTACCTCTGCCAGTTCACCACTGTTGTCAGTCAGCTGGACTCATTACTTGCAACAAGTAAATACGCCATAAATAAGTAGCTAAGGAGCATTGCAAGAAATAAATTGCCTTCCTTCTTTAGACTAGCATTTCTGATTATGTCAGTGGTGTTTACAATTAATGGAAGCTAGTCAACTGGCGGAATATTCACTAGAAGAGCTGAGCCAAGGCTACACTAGATGACCATGTAGTGTAGATGTACACTAGATGTTCTTTTAGTGTAGCCTTGGCTGAGCTGTCTTGTTTCAACTCGACTAACATGTCGGATTATGCTAGTTGTGTCTGTTCACACGTTGCCAGTCGCAAATGCCAGTCCAGTAGTTACAGTCTGCTGGAAACATGTAAACGTATCATAAGGGAGGAAGCTGAAAATACAAGCTTATTTTAGAACAGGTATGGTTTGACAAAGAAATAACAATTGTTATACTGGCGCCAGTCAACCGGACTGTCCACTGTCAACGTGTAAACACGTCATAAGTTCAGAAGACAAGAAGATTTTAGAATAAGGGTAGTTTTTACAATGAGGGAGTAAAAACAATGATGAGGGAGTAGCCAGCGGTGAGGTTCCGTATTTCAAAGGGGGGTTGGTTTCTGATTATGTAGGGGAACATGATCGTGAACGTGTGGGGGAGTTAGGTTAGGCTGGGGGGAGGCTACAAGGGGAGAAGTTTAGAGGGACTACAGGAGGAGAAATTCAGGGGATACAAACGGGCGACTAGGTTGGGTTAGGGAGGCTACAAGGGGAGAATTTCAAAGGGGGGATCGTGAACAGGGTGAAGAAACTTGGAAATTTAGGGGGTACAAACGGGGGGCTAGGTTAGGTTAGGGGTACTACAAGGGGAGAACTTTAGGGGGATACAAGTGGTGGCTGAGAAGGCGTGTAGTTGGGGGTCCAGGTAGGGGGGTTTAGTGGTGGGGATGTGACGCACGTGTCCCCCCCACTTCGCGTGGAGATGTCACGACAGGCAGACATCGATCGTTCGGACCCGGAGCCCCGTATCAAACCCCTGGATATCGAACTTTGCTCACTCACGCCACGCCAGTGGCCTCTAGCGGCTCAAATTGTAACTACTCGCCACTCGCAATGCAACTTGTACGCCATCTTGTGGCCATTTTCCGGCTCTTAGTTCGTTGTTACGTTGTGTGGTGGCAGCACTGGTCGGGAAAGCGAGTTTTCTTTGGCGGGAAGTGAGGTTATTGAACAAGAGTGTATGATTCGAACTACATAATATTATAATTTATAATAACAGCGTGGTGATTGGTGTGAAAAGGTCCATAACAGTGAGTTGGAACATTTTTTCTGTCAACCCCATACTTTTGTATTTTTCTATGAGATCACTGGCAAACATGAATCTATTCACTCATTTGTTAAACTTCTTCTCAGAGAAACAACATTAATAATAACTCAAAGATAATCTCTTTACTCTTGGTATTTCTTCAAAAGCTTAAAATGATGAATACTAACACTGACAAAGGCAAATTAGGAGTAAAAAGAGAATCACTCAACATAAAATTATTGGGGTATTATATCATGTCAATGGAAATTGGCAAAAGTGTGGAATTGTACGTACCAATGAAATGTGCGACATTCAGCTGATGTTACGCAGCTTTGACACAATACTTAACGTAAAAATGCTGAATCTCGCAGATTATTGCAAAGACCTTCAAAAAGGTATTTTGAAAACGTCCTTTTTAAAGGAGACCTTTCAAAGAATAACTTTTTTAAAAGACCTTTTCAATAATCTGCGAGATTCAGCATTTGTAGGTTGAGTATTGTGATATTTATTGTTGAAACAGCTGTTTTCTGTTGAGTTAAATTAATCCTGCTATACACTACTTTCTCAACTGCGCTACTTTCTCTACGAAACCCAACTGAAAGTAATTGAGCAAGGTTGACAACTAGGAAAACTAATGAAACAAATATACAGACTCGTAAAACAAAAATAACGAATATACCTTACAAACAATAGTTGGAAAATAACCTTGTAATCCAATAAAAGGAGAGAGAAAAAAAATAATACAAAAAAACTAGAAAAGAACAAGAACAAAGAGAAGATTAAGAAGAAAAATAAGAAAATGAAGGAGTGGAGAACAAGAACCTCCTCCTCCTCCTCCTCCTCCATCCTCCTCCTCTTCTTCTTCTCCTCTCCTTCTTCTCATCCTCCTCCTCCTCCTCCTTCTTCTTCTTCCTCTTCCATCTTCTTCTTCTTCTTTCTTCTTCTTCTTCTTCTTCTTCTTCTTCTTCTTCTTCTTCTTCTTCCTCTTCTTCTTCTTCTTCTTCTTCTTCTTCTTCTTTCTTCTTCTTCTTCTTCTTCTTCTTCTTCTTCTTCTTCTTCTTCTTCTTCTTCTTCTTCTTCTTCTTCTTCTTCTTCTCCTTCTTCCTTCTTCTCCTTATCCTTCTTCTTCTTGTCTGTGAAGAGGAAATTAGTCGGCCTGTTTACGCGTAACGGAAAGAGCCCTCTTGCTGCGATCGCAATATCGCAATATGCTTGCTCCTCTACTATCCTTGCTGTTATTATGCTATCCTTGTTTCGCTACGCTATGTCCTTGTTTGGAAACACAATTTCCTAGCAAAGTGCAGTGTTGTAAAGAGTAACAACAGTATTCGATGTTCCCCGTAGTTGCTGCTGTCTCTCCTACATGATGTGATTACAAGCATCTCTGAGAGCTTCTTCAACTCTATTTTGGTGGCTTTTATGACGTATCCTGTATGAAACCTATCGTTTTCTATTGAGTGACAAATTAGTGCTGAGTGTGATATAACATTGTGGCCATTGGAGTTTTCCCTGCCATTGTGATACTATTGCCAATGTTTTGAATTCTGATTAGTTGGTTTCATACAAGCCTGAACCCTCTCACTCATTTTTCAATGGAGAAAAGACACAAGAAAACTAATTTTTCAAAATTAAGATGGGTCTGCCTCCTATTACAAGCTCAAGATTGTAGTGGTGTGTAATACCCTATTTGTTTATAGAGTAGTCATTTTTAGCACAAGCAACCTCTTAGTAGTGACCTCGTCTACTGGTAAGGCAACATTGTTGCTCATACTCTACTCACACTTGGAAACTCGAATCGCGGAAACTCAGCGACTCGGATAACAAACCCTTTGTTGTGAAGACTAATGATTTTTCAGTGTAGGAAGCTGAATCTTCAAGTATAATTTTTGAAGAAAAGCAATTTACTTGCTAGTAATTCAGGAAATTTAATTTTTTATGCATTCGTGAGTTTTGTGTTCTATAAACATGCCCCGGATATAGTTATAGTCCAGCGCACAAGTTGCCGGGAGTGCAATATTGTAAATAATGATAAATATTGTAAATAATGAATATTGTGAATAATGATATACTCCAAATATACTCGTAATTTTTTCTTCTATAGGTTGATGCTTTCATAGTCTAGGAAATTCATTATTTGGTTTATTCGATGTAAACCAAATAATAAATACCAATATACAGAGTGATTCAAAAAGAATACCACAACTTTCAAGTAAAATATTATGTATAATGGATCCTGTTTAACTTGTAATTAACATAGTTTTTTCACGGTGCAATTCCTATATGACTTAACACTACAAATGTGAATCTCGTGTTCCACTATGTAGCATGTATGGCGTAAAGTTTGGATGGCTGCTGTTTTTTTTTTCAAAAGTTATTCGATGATTTGAACAGGTCTGATATCTTTGAAAAGGTCTTTCAAAGACTTCGAAGGTCTTTAACATCTCTGAACTTGTTTGAAACCTACTCTTTGAAATTGATGTGTATATTTCTTTCATTATTAACGAAAGTTGTGTTTCTGAGAAGTTAACAATCCTCAATAATATATTATGTATATTTTAATTGCAATGAAGTTGATTAGTAAGTTTGAAATGTGTATATGAGTACTCACATGATGTCTCCGAGCTTGATGCGCGTCTGTATGAGTGCGCAGGTCTTGTGGTCGGAGGTGGTGACGGCGCGACGCCGCCTCCGATAGCGGGGCGAGCCGGGGGGCGGCAGCGGCGAACTGCCCCGCCGGCGGCTGCTCAGGTGACGGCCCACGCCGCCTCCCAGCATCCTAGAAAGTAATAATTATAATATATCTATTTATTCAACACAATACAGCGAAAAACCATACAATTGAATATCGTCAAGTACAAAAAATAGAATCATAAAAAATATAATATCATAAGGTACATTAAAAGTCATACATGATATATAACATATTTCTATAATACTTATATATATCATATGTAATAGAAAAGTCATACGTTAATACTGTACTATAATATCATGTCTGAATAAGATGAGTGGAAGTATTGGTTGAATTCGTGATAATTAAAGAAATGAAAAGGCAATGAAAGCTATATAAATAGATCTGAAGACTTCTGCAATTTGACTACAGCAATAATATTGACAACAAAACTAATTAGCATCAGGATATTCGATGAACGCCACTGTACGAAAAGAAAATTGCTTTAATGCAGAGATGACAGACAAGGTTAATGATTGAGATTAAGGTTAATAGGACTTGGGGAAACTGTACTGAATGCCAATAATGAATAAGTTACATACTATAATATGTTTTGATTAATATTTCAATTTTCTACAACACAACATCAACATAATTGCATCAATTTCAATTACTGCTTTTTAACGTGAAAATGAAAGATAAATAAATGAAAGACTTTGGTATACTGAACTCAATGCGAATAATGAATAAGATACATAGTACTGTATTTATGTAATATGTTTTGATAATAAGTTTAATTTTCTGAAACAAAACATCAACATAATTGCATCAATTTCAATTACTGCTTTTAAGTAAAAGATAAACTTAAATGAAAGATTCTAACTCAACTGCGAATAATGAATGAGTTAAATAAAATATGATTATAATGATAATCACTTATTAAATACTAAACATTAACGTCATTATCAATTATAAAGAAATAATTAATTATTGCAGTTTCATAGGAAAAATCATAGTCTACAAAAAAGGTTTCCTGTAAATGACTAATTATTTCATGAGTATTGAGTTATATGGGAGAAAGTGAAAATTTGTATGAGAACACTTTCATATGCGTAATAGCATAATAGGCTACTTCCAAGCAATACAACTGTCTTGTACTAAATTATCTGATGGCTGGATTGCTAAATAAAACGCTCACGCTACCTGTTGATAGAAATTGGAACTAAAACTGACATTTCTCCGTTTTTTTGTAAATTGTGTGCTTAAAACGTTCATTTGATCGAAAAAATGCAACGAACAAAATTTGTAAACAATAAAATGAACTTCAATTCATGTCCTGAACAAATTTTCGATATTCCTAGTCATTGAGCCATAATTTGAGAAAAACCAAACAAATCGTCTTCACATGATGTTGTTTTTGAGTTGTTCTTTCTATTATAATACAGTCATTATTGGCAACAAAGAAACAAATTTCACATAGACTTGTAGAAAAAACTATAATCTACAAAAAAGGTCTCTTGAAAAATCTCGATTAAAAGCGTATTTCAGGAGTTATAAACAGGTAATTGGATTCTTTTCTTGAAACGCTTTAAAAATTCAAATCCAAACCTCTTTACAAGGTTGACGGCTGAATTGCAAATGGGAACGCCCGCGCTATCTGTTGTTAAAAATTGCAACTAATAAAATTTATTAGTTTATTACTATTGATATTGCTCCGGCTTTTTGTAAATTGGAGGCTTACCGTAAGTTATATCGAAACAATGCAGAGGACAACATCTGTAGGCAATAAAATGGACTACAATTCATGTTCTAAACACATTTCCGTTATTTCTGGTTATTGAGTCATAATTTTAAGAAAAACTAGACGAATCGTCTTCCCAAGATACTGGTTTTCAGTTATTTTTCTATGATAACACTTTCATTATTGGTTTTACAAAGACAACTACAGCATAATATTATAGGAGAAACTATATTCTACAAAAAAGGTTTCTTGAAAAATTTCTACTGAAAGCGTACATCAGAAGTTATAAACAGATACTTGGAATATTACCTTGAAACGCCTCAAAAATTCAAGTCCTTGCTTTCCGATGACCACAGAATTTCAGAAGTGAACGCGCGCGCTACCTATGGACAATAAATGTAACTAATCTTGACGTTGCCCCAGTTTTTTGTGAACTTATGATTGGTTTTATCGAGAAAATACAAGAGACCTTTTTGTAGACTATAGTTTCTTCTATATAACCGTGAAATATTCATTTCTTTGTAACCAATAATGACTGACTAGAAAACAATTGTTACAATATTGGAAGAACAACTCAAAAACAGCATCATGTGAAGACGATTCCTCTAGTTTTTCTCAAATCATGACTCAAATGCTCAAAATATCGGAGATGTATTCAGGACATAAACTGTAGTCTATTTTATTGTCTACATGTTTTGTTTCATGCATTTTTCCGATGAAATGAACGGTAAGCCCACAATTTACAAAAAACCGAAGCAATGTCAATATTAGTTCCACTTTCTATCAACAGATAGCGCGAGCGTTCTCTTTTGCAATTCAGCCGTCAACAGTTCTGTAGTGCTGAGTAGCACTTGAAGCCTTGTGATTTTTGAAGCGTTTCAAGAAAGTTTTCAATTAACTGTTTATTACTCCTGAAATACGCCTTCAATCAAAATATTGCAAGGAACATTTTTTGTAGGTTATAGTTTTTTCTACAAGCCTATGTGGAATTTGTTCCTTTTTTACTAATAATGGCTAAGTTTTAATCAAAAGAACAACTCAAAAACAGCATCGTGTGAAGATGATTCGCCTATTTTTTCTCAAATTATGACTCAATGACTAGTAATATTTCGGAAATTCCATCAAAAATCACAGCAGTTCAAATCACTGCAATTCAGAACTATTGAAACTTTAGAACTGTTTTGATTTCAATAATCAAACAGGTAACATACTTTTCATCCACTTGACATTATCATAAAGCTTTAAACAGATCAAATAATAACTTTTTTGAGGCATCGTGAATATTATTCTATATGATTTGTTTCTGTTTGCTATTCAGTATGTGATGTTTTAAACAATAAATTTGAATTTGAGTTTGAAAATATTAAAAGTCGCTGAATGCAAACATTTAAAAATAATATTTAAAATGTGTTTTTTATTTTTTATTTTGGGCAATCGCCCGGGCCAGACGGCCATGATGAATGAAAATTATGACGAATAGTACCGTAACTCTTATGTTCAACTACAAATAATTTGTAATAACTCAAATGGATTGGAAAATAAATTATATACATTGAAAATAACAGAGCATCTTCAAACTCTCTGAGAAAACTTTTTTTAAAAGTTATGAAAACATTTACATAACAAGGGTACAGCATAGTGTAGTGTTATGTGGCTGCATGGATCAGTTCAGGTCAATATTATAATGTTTGGTTATATATACAGATCGAGCCCTTCTTCCCAGCACCGAACAACAGGTGGTTGTCACGAAGTCTCCAACGCATTTCAATTCGATAGAAATGCGTTGCGTGGCTGCGTTTTTCGCAGTTTTTTCTGTTTGCAACCCTTTATCGAGATGAGGCAAAAAGCAGCAGGCAGGGTGAGTGATGAATCGGTTAGAATTTGCTGTTATTCAATCATTTCCTGCCCTGTGCGTGTGTGTGTGTGCGTGCGTCGGTTCTCAGGGGCCGCTGGATTTCTAAATATAGACACAGATTGCTGCTACCATGGTAACCGGGGGGATCTTTGGGGGTGCGCCGTGCGGGCCCCTGGACCTGTTTCCCCCACTACGGGTCCCCTTTCAAAATCCCCCCCCCCAATATTATGCCCCCCGTGTTTGTACTACAAAGAGAGCCGGACGTACAGCAACCTCTCCTATCAATAGTTGGGCAAGTACAATTTGTATCGGCTTTATTGGTAAATGCGCTCCTCATATATATTCCCGCCGGCAATTCGATATGCCTCAATGCATTCGATGCAAAGAGCTTTCAATTTAGTTCGATGAGTTTTCATTCGTTGCTCAAGGTATGTTTGTTTCTTTCCCCCTTGAGAAAGGAATCTTCGTGTTTGATAAGAACGATTTACAAACATGATAAGTTGTAAACTTTACTAATAAAGTTTACACCTTGATAGTAGTTTATGCAAAGGTTGTAGTATGAGAGCCTTTAAACGACGAGTGAGATACCGATGTTAAAATACGAGCGGCAACGCCGCGAGCTATTTTAAGGTATCTCAAGAGTCGTTTAAAGGCTAAAATACAACCATTGCAACCACAATTTCATCTACGACCAACAAAAAACAATAATATCTACATTATCAATCTGTACTAACCTTCATTCAAACGACCATTGTTCTATTTCAATGTTTGCGCTATAGGTTAGGAACTGTTCCGTTCCAGTGTTTTAAAACTGAATCAGATTGAACAAGGAACGTTCCATAATATATGAACTGTATCTTAATTACCTCATTACGATACAAGTTTCAAATTCCATTTCGAAAAAGCTACTGCTTCGATTTAAATTATGAAACTGTAATGACTGCGTTATAACACGTTAGTAGATAAAGTTTATCAAAGTTATAAACATTTACTATAAAGTTCATAAATTATTGTATCTTGAGAAACTAATGAAACACAGACTGAATTGGAAACTGATTTCAAACCTGACTGAATAAGCCCCTGCGCCCACTTCGCAACTGCTATCTGATTTCAGTCAGCAACCCAGCGTTGCCAGATGACTTTGGCTGATAGGTTAGATTACCCGATTACCCGAAAAACAGCCAAATGTAATCTGGCAACATTGGGTTGCTGACTGAAATCAGATAGCAGTTGCGAAGTGGGCGCAGGGGCTAACTGTTACTCTTTAGAACGTTTAGAAGAGTTTTCATAAAGCTGCCTCGAAGTGGATGATTTCTTATAAGCTACACTTTGAACACTCGAATAGATGTAATACTGATGGGCAGGAAGGGAGGAATCGCTTTGAGCTTAGTAGATGAAATTTTCTTCTGGAGATAATTCACCTTCCCACCCGCCATTTTTAAAAATTGATTATGAAAGTTGTTCAAAGTTGATAATACTTCCACATGATAAAGAGGTTTCCACAAAAGTACACTCACAATACGAGTTGTTTGTGGTGAAATCCGAAGGTTTCATTTGACCGAGCTAAAAACGAGTACCAACATAAATAATAATCGAATATTTGCATTTCAGTTCCAGAGAATGAATCAAATGAAGACTGCCATCAATCACAGTATAAGAAGTTCGCTGATTTCTCAATCACTGCTGGTTATGATTGATGTTTCCGATGCTACTATGTTGCTGACCAAACCAAGTAATTCAGTATCAACTAGTAACAGTAACAGCATCTAGTAACTAGTAACTAGTTCATCCAAATAATCATCTGTCAGCAAGAGAAAGCTCATCATCGTAATCACCGCTCTATTACGCCATTGTGTTTTTAACGAGTCAAAATCAGAACAAAAGATGATTAATTGCCGTATAAATCAGGGCTTGGTTGTTTTTCAGGGCCCAGTGAAAGCAGCATTAGGATTGTGTTTTCTTCGCAGATAAACCCCCCCTAACTCAACCCCCCCCCCACCCATCAAGCAACGTCTCTTGTCTAGAAAACTCGAAAAGATTCAATCATTAAGTTCCACTGAGAAAATTGAGTAAGCTAGCCTAACTAGCCTATCCAACTAATTTTGTTCAAGATAAGGATACCACAGTTAACGATGCTGGATTACTATATAAATACGGACAGTTGCACGAAAATGCAATTTAATTTAATGGCCGTAAAATGACGTCATCTAACGGAACAAAGAATCTGACAACAATGCAAATTCATCATTTCACGTTTCTTAAATTTAATTGGATTCTTGTGCAACTGACCGGTAATCTTTAAAAAAAGATCTAAATTTTTGTGTATTAATCTTGTTGATTGTATTGATATATTGATTAAATCTCTTCAGTAAGTTCAATATCTCTCATAAATGTTTCTTGTAATAATATAATTAATGAATTCTGAATTCAATAATGTTTCTTGTAGATATAAATAATGTATTCTGAATTCAATAATGTTTCTTGTAAATATAAATAATTATTCTGAATTCAATAATGTTTCTTGTGAATATAAATAATGTATTCTGAATTCATTGATTTTCTTTGCTGTTGGCATCTGACGACTCATGAATGGGTGGCTCACTATAGGCGTGGCTTGTCTTGGCCAATAGCAGGCGTTCACTTAGATTGAACATCCAACTACCAATCGTATCGCTCGCTGCATAGTATGTTGTGTAGCATGTTACTTTCGTTTCAGGTTACCAGAGATTGGTAACGGTGTAACAAACGAAATGTGGTAGTGGAAATTTCTAGTCTGTTGATTGGTTATCATGTATAATCAACACAATATCAACTGAAAAATACTGCTGCTGAAAATGTTTTATAAGCGAATTTTGACGCTTCAAGATAAGGTGCCATCCTTGCTATGATATGGTGCTATGATGCTTTCCTTGCTATGTTGTAACTCACAAGGCAATTCACATCATAATCTACATGCCTTGCTAGTCGACTTGTTTCCAAGGTTATACAATTAATCTCAGGGTTGTATTGAATTAATCTCAGTACAAGAAACTGAAAGACCTATTTTCGAAATGAACACTTAGGTCAAGACAAGACAAGACGAGATTAGTCACGTTTAGTCACAATAATTCACATAGTTGCTTATGAGCACACACCGATGCAATGACTAATCAGTGTGTGTTGCTCACTATGTACTGTGACTAAACGTGACTAATCTCGTCTTGTCTTGACTTGACTAACAGGTGTACGTTTAACCTTAGGCTAGGCGTACACCGGTTAGTCAAGACAAGACAAGACGAGATTAGTCACAATAATTCACATAGTTGCTTATGAAGCAGCACACACCGATGCAATGACTAATCAGTGTGTGCTGCTTCATAAGCAACTATGTGAAGTACTGTGACTAAACGTGACTAATCTCGTCTTGTCTTGTCTTGACTAACCGGTGTACGCCTAGCCTTAATTACAACACAATTTGTTTCTCTGTTCAATGAAACTATAGAAAAAAGGTTGGGAAAAAGCCAGCTGTTGTATCCAAAATCGAGCTAAATATTTAGTTAGATATTTAGCTAGTTATATTTTTGGTATCCACATTGTGACGTATTTGAATCAATCAATAAGTCGAGTATTCTCATTGGAAGCAAAATGAATAACCGCCTGCACAGAACAAAGTTACTGTAAAACACCTCATGTGCTTGCTTCCAACATTTTGAAGTCTTTTCAAATTACCATCACTGTCATATCGCAGGAAATGACGCGTCAGAGTCCACTGGGCGCACACCTAACATAAAAGGCCTTATCCGGCGTTAAAATTGATGGAAATTCTGCTGTCGCTTCATTGACAACATACATCGACATGTATGTCTCGATAGCTGAATATATCGATGTATATGTATCGACAGCTTAATATATCGATGGGTCGATACCTGCACATTGTTTTGGCATGATGAAGCTTTCAATATAGTGCCCAGTGTAATGGAACATTGACGGCTACCTAAATCACTTGCATAAAGCTCTTTAATCAGTGCGGTAAAACTAGGAATTGATTCAGTGTATCGATACATATATATCGATACCTGTTGCGACTATAAGGGCGCCAATGGTATGCTACGAATCATACAGGTTTATACATGTTTATAGTCTGTGTGTTTGTACATTGAAGCCCTGGTTTGTTCATTAGTTGGGGCTTCAGCATCCCTTATGACACGTTCAATAATTATTATCATTGTTCCGTAGCCATATTGTGATAAATTGATTGAGTTGGCTACACCACTATGAAAAGGGCAATACGGCCTGGATTTGTGTAGTGATGTTATTAGTTGTGGTGTGAGTAGTTGATTTCCGGAAATCTTTTAAAAAAATTCATTAATTAAGGTCGATTTTGACATGGATTTCTGGAGTCAAGTTAGTGGATAAAACATTATTAAGAATAACTACAGTATTGTTGTCATTGATTGTTTCATAAATTGATAGTGTTAATTTCGCAGTTCATATGGGGCAAACAATTTCAATTGTCGTTGGTTTTAATGCAGATTCTACAATAAGTATAATTTATTGTAGAACGTTGGCACTACCCAGTAGGTGGAAGGCGTTATAAAGCTATTGTTTTGAGTGAAGAATTCTAGGGAAATTACGATTTATTATGATTCATTAAGAATAACTGATATTTAATTTTATGTAGATTGGGCCTTGACAAAGTTCCTTTTAAAATCTTTCCAATAAAAATAGATATTCCTTTTGATGCATGTGTAAACGATATCATTTTCATATATATTTTATAATTATTCTTTTTATAATGTTTCAATATATTTTTCATCAAATGAAATGAAAAAAATGACTCTCAAACATTGAAAGAAATGGAAAAAGTTTGAAAATCGTTTAAAATATTGTCAAGACTGGTAAAATTGAAGTTTATTCGATTTTTCATCGGACGAAGAGTTTTATCATGTAGGCTATATGAGCCTCCATTCTGATGTGAGAAGCATCACAATGCTGTATTCTGATGAATATATGAGAACTCCAATGACAATGTTCTTGTAATTATCATCATTCAAAAAATTAATATTATTCTAGAAATAGAACACAATCCTACAGTTTTTTGAAATGTCTAGTACTAACAATACCATTGACAAACCAAATTTTCATAATGAACACACTTGAATATTGTCATGAATATTCAAATGCAGTGATATTTTTTGAGAATATCCAAGTGTTTTATGTATTATAAATATCAGAACATCTCACCAGACACTGTGTCAGAAGTTAAACCAAATTTTCACCTTTTTGTGGCAAAAATTAGGGAATAAACTATCACAATACACAGCGCAATGCTATACAATGAGCACTGATAATAGCACACACATAAAAGCCAAACCCCGATGCAAATCAGAACATGAATTGAGCAGCGGACAAATGCGATGCATCAGATTTTAGTCAAATGATTGCGTGAATGTGGTTCTATTCCGGCGTCGGGGGATTTATGCACTCACCGTTGAAACGACTGTTGATCGACTGTTGACAAGTCGATGTTCACTTGTCGACTGTAGTTGACTAGTCGATGTTCACTTGTCACCACTAGTGTTGTGCTGAGTTGCATTACTGATTCATGTTTAATGTTCACTCAATGCTTCTAGTTTACATGGCTTTGGTATCCACTCTTACCTAATGTGCTTGTGGTGACATGTGCCTCGCAACATGAACCTTGCAGCATTTACTTGCAACATGTGCCTCGCAACATTTACTTGCAACATGTGCCTCGCAGCATTCACTCGCAACATTCTCCATTCCCATAGTATACGAAAATTCACCGTTTTTGTCACTCGTAGCTTAGCTTGTCATAATTGGGAGATTGATTGATAGATTCAACTTTTAATGCCCATCTGCTCTGCTGATATCCACCATTCCTACAATTACAAGCTCAAATAGCCAATATCTCTATAAATTATGAGTTTGCCAGCTGAATGAACTATTTGCTCCAGTGAGAGGAATTCATGGGATGTACCCAATTAGTCGAAGGGAAAACTGGCAGTAATCAGCTCTCTAGGTTCTCACCGGTCTTTAACCTTTCTTATAAATCTAAACCTTTCTTATAGTTATAACATTTATAACCGGTCTTATAACCTTTCTTGGTAGCTAACCTCGCTAATAGGTTAGCAGCATAGAGAGCCTGTGCATTGAATATATACCCTTTAGGGTATATATTCATTGGCCCGTGCCACCTGACTAAGGCCAGTTTCCCCTTCGACTATTTGTATACTTCCCGGAATTCATGATGTACAATGCTGCAGAGACGAAGCTTGATTTCAACCATCTCTAGAGAGCTTATTTTTCTTGATCTGAACCATCTGAGATCCACTGCATCCTAGAAATGGCTGTGCTACTGCGTATCCCACTAATGAAACCTACCGTGTATTCTGGTATCCGTAAGGCTAGGCGTAAACCGGTTAGTCAAGACAAGATTAGTCACGTTTAGTCACAATAATTCATATTGTTGCTTATGAAGCAGCACACACTGATGCAATGACTAATCGGTGTGTGTTGCTTCATAAGCAACTATGTTAATTACTGTGACTAAACGTGACTAATCTCTTGTCTTGACTAACCGGTGTATGACGGCTTAAATTCTAGATTATAATAGTACATAAGCTTATAAATTATGCAATGAGAAGATGTAAAGCAAAAGATACTAATTAGTAAATTAGTATAAACTAATTGTGAATTATCTACATGAAAAGGCGAAGTTTGGACATATGAATGTCCATTCTTGGAAAAGGAGATGCAAAGAAATCCTTTTCATCAACACTTGACCTTGAGGAAGAAGAAGAAGTAGAAGAAGAATAAGAAGAAGAAGAAGAAGAAGAAGAAGAAGAAGAAGAGGAAGAAGAAGAGGAGAAGAAGAAGAGGAAGAAGAAGAAGAAGAAGAAGAAGAAAGAAGAAGAAGAAGAAGAAGAAGATGAAGAAGAAGAAGAAGAAGAAGAGAAGTGGAGAGAAAGAAGATGATGAGGAGGAGTAAGAAGAAGGAGAATAAGGAGGTGGAGACAGAGAAATAGAATCTTCACTTCATCATTTTCTCCCCCACCTTCCCGCTCTTTTCTCATTTCTGTTGTTCTTTTTCATTCTTCTACTTCTTATCCTTTCCCTTATTTCTTTTCCCATTGACTGACACACACTCATCACGCTCCAGTTATAATCGGAGAGAGCAGCAGCAGCAGCAGCAACATCAGCCAACAAACAAAGCTTTGAGCTTTGAGTAGAGAAGACGACTGCGCTTCAAAAGCACGTGCTCTGCTCCAATCCACAGTTCACTCACTATCCACCAACAATTAACTGGCAAAAAGTTCAAATCAATTCCAGCATGCCCATTGGATTCCGGAATCTTTATTTCGATTTTATCGTACGAGTAAATAAAAATTATTTCATTGCCACCAAATTCAGAGACAAAATTTACACAGGTAAGGCTAGGTGTACACCGGTTAGTCAAGACAAGACAAGACGAGATTAGTCACGTTTTGTCACAGTAATTCACATAGTTACTTATGAAGCAGCACACACCGATTACTAATTGGTGGAAAACATGATTATAATATAACAAAGTCAAAAAACAGTACATTAATGTATTTAATGTGTACACTTTAAGAGTCAAGATAAAGTATCACAAAAATAGAAGAGACTTCAAAATGTGAAAATAATACAACGTACAGTCCAGGCAGGCTGGGTTGCGAAGACTAGCTTAGGCCAGGCGTACACCGGTTAGTCAAGACAAGACAAGATTAGACACGTTTAGTCACAGTAATTCACATAGTTGCTTATGAAGCAGCACACACCGATGCAATGACTAATCGGTGTGTTGCTCATAAGATTATGTGAAGTACTATGACTAAACGTGACTAATCTCGTCTTGTCTTGTCTTGACTAACCGGTGTACGCCCAGCCTTATGGTTGACAATGTGCTAACCACACGTTACATCTTTTCTAATGATCATTCACCTCTGCTGATTCAGTCAAGTGGATTGAAACCAGCTGGTTGGCCTAAGCACACATAGGGCTGTTGAGCCATTGACAAACAAAAGAAAAAACAGTCCAGGCAGTGCCTCTTGTCAACTGCATATTGAAATTGCATAAAGAACAGATAGAGATATAATATTATACTCGTATAATAACAGATCTCTAGGTAACAGTAGCGTTTCCAAGGGAATCATTTACGCAATAAAAAGGGTTCAACAAGAGCCAATTGGATAACCTAATTTTGAATTTTTTCTTTCTCCAGTATGAGGTTTTTATAGGTAGTTTATTGGATAATTTTATACCAGTTGTGTCGTAACGTCTGGCAGTCGACGACAGGGAATGTCAATTCTGTTGCAATTTCTTGTGTTATAAAAATGCCTGTCAAGTATCAGTTAGTAATAGAAACAGTGTATAGCCTATTCAAATTTCAAATCAATTCCATCAATGAATCGATTCCGGGATCTTCATTCTGAAACAACGTATTCTCATTAAGTCAGCCATCAACCTTGCATTTGATGGGAGCCACCTAGACACGTTTGAGCCGTAATTGAGCGTTGTTCGGTGCACGCATGCGCTTTGATCGAATTCAGGTGGCTTCACAGACCCACCTCAACTGCTACGAGCCAACTTGTGGTGCCGTGATGAGCCAACAACTTGACTGGTAGGCCTATGAGATGAGCCTATTTGAATATTATGTGATGAGCCAACTTGTATATAATATATGATTAACCAAGATTTGTATGTGATGTATGTGTCTTATTGCAAACTTAAGAACAGTGTAGTTAGTGCGCCAAGTTTGAATTCTTGGCCAGACAACACATCACAGCAACTACAGTACAGCTGCGATTTGAATAGAGGTGACTGAAATGCTAGGAATGTAGAAGCTGGTCGAGTGGTGATGGAGATAGGGCAGACAGATGCGTGCGAGAGAGAGAGAGAGGATTAGCGTGTGAGAGAGAGACAGCTCCCCGCACACTTCATACTGCACCACTATTCATTTCATAGCTCTACACTCTACAGTATGTTGACAGGTTGGAGTTGAGTGATAGATCCAGAGACAGTAGAATAACATTGTGGTCATTGATGTTAAAAGTTCCTTAAGAGTATGTTGTGTACCAAAATTTAATGTAATTAATTCAAAATATTACTATTTTCCTAATTCTCACTTCTAATTATTAATTACAGCCTTTAATTCAACAAAGCTTCCAAAATATTTCAAGTTGGTATTAGCCGCGTAATGATATTTCATTTTTGTGGATTGGCTAACCTGCTAGCTAGCCAAAGCTAGTAAAAGAGCCCTTTACAAGCCTTCCTATTACCCATGCACAAGCCCAGAGCTTATGTGGGCTTCATCCCCAGCAAAAAAACTACAAAATTCATAAAACTTTGTAAAATTTACGAAAAATTAATTGATAAACAAATCCTACAACCATAAGTGACGAAAATGAACATGTTGATTACATTAGTGTCAAGAATACTTTGTGCTTTATAAAACAATGCAACTAAAATAAGAATTTGAACCGTTTATGGCATCATTAAGTAGGAAATCTACTTATCATAATTATTGGGAAAGTCACATTTGGTATAAGAAACAAACAATCTATTCACGGAACACCTCTCTTGAATTCTATTGGTGGATGCCATTTTCAACGTTAGCTGACAGCTCTGCTACGTCATAGGCTACTCTGTCGACCAATCACGTGCGAGTACAAGTCCACGCCCACAACGCGCTCTCATTGGCTAAAGCCGAGTTCAACTTCAGCTGGTAGATCTTCCACGTCACACTCTGTTGACCAATCACGTGCAAGTACAAGTCCACGCCCATAACGCGCTCTCATTGGCTGAAGCCGAGCTATTGTATGGACTCCTTTTTGTCGAAAGAAACCAATGTAAATGAAATTAATATTATGTTTTTCGTTCCGGTCCTAAAAACAAGATGTGAATTACTGAACTTTGTTGATAATTTTTTCAACTTTAAATCCATTATTAGCCTAGTAGGAATCATATTGAAAGAAATAATTGATATTTTTTCTCTCTTTGCTGATTATTATCAAATCAGACATATAAATGTCAATGGCCTATACAATTTTTATTTCATCATGGGTAGCAGGCTAGTCTTATTCCACTAGAAGAAGTCTTGAATAATATTTTCATCGCGTGTTGTATGCATTAACCCCCTCCCTTCAAAAATACTGTATAATAATTCTGAATTTCAATAATTGTGCTGGAGATTACAATTTTAAATGAAACAACGGATTGTTGCGTTGGAAAGGTCATGTTTTTCAGTACCTACTCCACAGTTTTACTTGTTTATATTCTTTGTAGCTGTGACTTTGTCAAATTTGACTTGAGTTTCACAGTTGGTAGTGGCTTTGAACTAGAAATTGGCATTCATCATCCCTTTCACTTCCTATATTTCAATAATAATACTTATTTCGTATTATCTTCTAAATTAAAAAATCTCAATCATTCGATAATAATCGTCAGTTCAATTAAAAAATCAATTTATTTCGTACAATTTAACAAAATAATTTTACTCGCTAGGTTAGCAGCATAGACAGCCTGTGCCACCTGACTAGGGCCAGTTTTCCTCGATATAGGCTAGGCGTACATACTGAAAGGTCAAGAAAAACAAGACGATTAGTCACGTTTAGTCACAGCAGTATTTCCACATAGAGTAAGCAAACACACACCAATTAGTCATAGCATCGGTGTGTGCTGCTTCATAAGCAACTATGTGAAGTACTGTGACTAAACGTGAATAATCTCGTCTTGTCTTGTCTTGACTAACCGGTGTACGCCTAGCCTAATTGTCTACTTCCCATTTTGAAATAATAAAACACTGAATTAGCGTCCTCAAACCTAGAACTACAGAAACCAAGCACTAGCAACCTTCGACTGGCATACTAATAATGCTAATGGCATCGTGTAAACCAGGCTCGACTACTGCTTTGGTATTCCGAAAAGGCAGCGATCGTTGTGAAAAGTAGCAACAGGTTGATAATTCGCTGAACAAGCAACAAGTGGCCTGCAACAAAATCTAATTGGGTCGAAGGTCATTCCCTATTCCACGCCAGACGCTTCCAATTGTGCCTTTGCCTCAAATTTTTACTCAATTCCTTCATTCCACGTCTTTCTTTTTTGAAAGATATGCCTTCTATTATACCTGGATATGCCTTCTATTCATAGAGGTAGATCCATCATGCCTAGAATACTTGACTGATAAAGCTGAAAATTTGTACAAAGTTTGTCTGTATATCATAGGCCTATTCACATATTCCTAGGATAGTTCTAAAGGATTTGAAATTCAGCTCTAAGCATTGATAAGGAAATGATGAGATCAAAATCATATGGTTTTCCAGACTTATTAGAGGCTTCCTGATATAAATACCATGTGTTTAAAGTATTTCATCATATGTTGAAAGTATGATCCAGGATGATAAACAATATAGCAGGATCCAATTAACTCGTCATAAATCAGCTGATCCAGTAATAATTAAACAGTGATTTCGACACAATAATCAAAAGGCTTGAAAGTCTTAAAGACCTTTAAAGTCTTTAAAAGACCATTTTAAAGAAGACCTTTCAAAGAATAACTTTTTAAAAGACCTTTCTAATAATCTGCGAGATTTAGCATTTGTAGGTTATAATCATATGCTCGTCGATCATATGTTTTATGACAAGTTAAATGGATCCTAGTATGATAATAGCATGGAGACGCCCCAATACATAAAAAATGTATGCCAAATTTCCTATCAGTAACCGCATTCAACTTGCACAAAATTTCCCATCTATCGAATAGGCCTAATCATGTATATTTTTCCATGCTATTCTATGTCAAATTCAAAATGCAACAATGTTAATACAGCAGTTTTTGGTTTTCATCTTTAAAATTCCCTCTAACAACGTGCACGCAGTGATTAGATATTTCACACAAATATATTCTCAACCTCAACGGGATTTCTGAGACCTCGTAGCGAAGCACGGGTCTCCTGCTAGTTATTGATACAGGATGGATAGTCATAGCACAGAGGAAAATACTTCCAATATTATTATCAACCAAATTAAACAGACTAACCGAATAGTCTATGCAGATTTGATAATTATTATGTAAAGCAGGATTCTTTTGAATTGTCAGAAACAGCTGATTGATGTACTCGCTTACTAACGTTAAATCAGCTGTTTTCTGACAAGTTAAATGAATCCTGCTATATGTTGTTTGTCAAATTCTTTCAATTTCTGTCAATACTATCAATTCAATACATGCATTGAAATACTTACTTGTATAATGATTGATGCATGTCTCAATAATATTATTCCTGCAATAAAACCTCGAATACTCAAAATAACCCCATCCCCATATCAAACTTATTACAATACACAGTACGGCAGAGCTTTCAAAAACTTTCCGATAGATTTCCAACAATAAATATTATCAAATTTCAGTAGGAATATATTATTTCCTGACCATCAATATTCCATGTCACTAGACACAAATTTCATTTCTCCCACTGCAACACTTTCCAATGCTGCGAGAACGGGAGATTCTGCAACTTCATTTCTGAAATACATCTCATATGAGATAAACATAAAAATGTGATCATCATTCGTTTAGACGGACGAGAGCAGCTCATATGTGAATCCTTTTAGCACACGGAGGGTCGTGAGCATTTTGGAAATTGAAAACAAGGAAATAACCAGAGAAGAGAGGAGGAGGATGAAGAGAGAGAGGTTGTGAGAGAGAGAGAGTGAATAAGAGGAGAGGTTTTTGAGATGTGAAAGCTTCCGACGCGTAAGAACACCGCATCACTGAAAATGACACAACTTCACCCCCTCACCCCCCACCATCATCACCTTTCACCTTAAACTTATTCCTACACATGTAGGCTCTTCATGGAATCTGTATAGTTATAATAATACATGTGAACATATAGATCTACTTGAGCTTTTCATGAGTTCTATAGATATAATAATACTCGTGTACATATAGATCGACTTGGGCTTTTCATGAGCTCTCTATAGATATAATAATACTCGTGTACACTCGTGTCTACTTGGCCTTTTCATGAGTTCTATAGATATAATAATAATACTCGTGAACATACTCGTGTAAAGATATAGAATAATACTCGTGAACATTATAGATAGATATACTGGAGCTTGTGTTTCCACTGAGACCGGAATAATTGACTAGCTGTACAGAATTGGCTGCAAAGAGAAGGTACCAGGGTTTGGATATCATTAGGCAAATGAAAATTCCGGCAGGATTAATTATCATAATTGGAAAGAGTTTATCCCAGCGAGCACGTACTCTGCAGATCTAAGGCGCCCGCTTTACATTAGTCAGCTGGAGTCTGTTCTTTCAAATTCCGGACTTTTTCCGGGTATAAACGTCTGGAAAAATAAAGGAGTGTTTTAATTAGTAATGGAGTTACGATAAAAACTTTCGCTTTGCCGTTGAGGTGGTTGAAAGTTTGTTCTGCAAGTCTCCTGCTTCGATATTATTCACAGTAGTTGCGAGCTTTCCTTCAAGCTTTTTTCTTGTTACAATAGTATGATTGTACTGTACTATTGAATAAATCACTAGCTCATAATCTTCACGATTGTTGAAAATTACGGAGAATAATACTAAAATTACTGCTCTCCCGCATGCTCTGTATAAGGTGCCACTTCTTTACTCTTACAGTTGATTATAGTTCGAATAAAACTAGTTGACCCTTGGCCTAGTGTTCAAGAACCACTCACCAGAAACGTTTTTGTCAGAAAGTCCGATGTCCGAACAGCTGACCATTTGATTCAATGATGTCTGACAAAAACCTTGTGTTAAATGGCATAGAGATTCTAATAATTCATTAATCGAAATCAATAATGGATTGAATAGAGAGATTAATAAGGAATAGAGATTTGAAGATACATATTTGGTGATTATTACGACAAGCTCAATCACCTGACACTGACAAACAACAATGTAATTTCTGAAATTTTTGGTATAGAAACGCTCATTCATTCCAATGAATGACATTATTAGAGGCAATATAGTATGATGGTGTCATAATCAACATTTACTATAATGAATTACTTCATGAATAAATCAACTGAAAACCAGACATTTGATTTATTTAGGAAGATACAAAGAGAATTTATAAGAATAATAACCTATTATGATACAATATAATTCTATAATGCCTCTTATAGTATCATCTATGAGTATAAAAGGATCTTCCAATACTTTAAATTATCATGGTTAACAATGAAATGAAAAGTTGTCGACTGAAGGTATGTAAGCAATACATTTATTAGGTAAAATTCAGATTTGATTTGATTCATGGACCCTTATACTTTTCCAAAGATAAAAACACAAACAAAACAATAAAATGTTGCAACACTTGTTTTAGAACAACAAAGCCAAAAGTAGTCTATGTTCAAAGCCAACAAAGGCAAAAAGTAAGTAAACGTAATAGGTAAAATTAAGGTAAAAATAAGAAGGTAAAAGCACCTGCATGGGAATAGATTTTAATGTCTCAACAACTCTCTGAGCCTGACACAATCAATCAGACGCTTTTCAACTTCAATTTCAACTTCTCTTTCAACTTATCTTTCAACTTCTCTTTCATCTTCTCTTTCAACTACTTTTTCAACTTCAATATCAACTCCTCTTTCAACTTTTCATTCAACTTCTCTTTCAACTTATCTATTAACTTCAATATCAGGGGTTTTCTTCGAAAAAATAAGGTGGCTTAGACTTTGTTGGCTAGGAGAAAAATCGACCGCGATGTCCAAAGTGCTGATAAATTTATAATCAAAACAAAGGCGATGGGTGAAAGTTGCTGGTAAATCCGGCTTCGGGCAGAACGGACAAGAAAATAAACTTGTGGGAGGGTTCGAACACCCCCTGGAGGGGTTTGGGCAGGGTTTGTTTGTCCATTGAAGGCGGCCCGAGGCCTCGAAAGTCAACACTCGTGTCTGTATTGACAGCACCGCGGCCGCTTCACACTCTACATTCATTTTGTCGATGAATAAGATTTCCCTCTTGATGGATCCGGTTTCACAGAGGAGGTTTCCCGGGTGAGTTTCCCGGGCCAAATTCACTCGCCAGAGTGGGATAAATTTCACTAGCCAAAGTGGGATGATTTTCACAAAGTGGAAAATTGAATGCCTAAGAGGTGGATAACCTTGAATACTGGTTTCAAGTGTCAAAAATGGTCTGGAGTAGGCAATTTTCTTGGATAAAGTATGTAGTACTTGGTATTAAGTTACTTGTATTTATAATGTGAATTTTGAAGGACTTTAAGATCTTCATTCTACTACAACAACATTAACGTCATTGAATAGTAATCCTTTTGTACTTCCCCATATATTATTCCATGTAATGTTGTTTCCTTATCGTGTATAGTGCTATTCATTTGGAATGAATTAATTCGATTATTAAAGCGCAATTTGAATCGCAATAATAATTTGATTATTAACTTGAATTAGATTCTCCCAAGTCAAAAAAGATTATTCAATTATAATTCATAGAGAACTATTATTCATAGTTCATAAAGAAGAAGATTATTAAGATTATTCATAAAGAAAAAGAGAGTTCAATTGGAACGAGTATTTGAGTGAAAAGAGTATAGAAACTCTCACTAATGGTAGTAGTCGTTACTTTGATCCACTCCTGTTCAAGCAGCCGTGAGCATTCCAATTTCATTTAAAATCACATTAATCATTTTGCTTTCGATATTCATTGGATAATTTAGGAAACTTGAAATCCATCGAGCTCACATAGTTCACAAGACTGAGTATATTGATTAAATACCATATAATTAATATGTACTTGACTTTTAGCTTTCGAAAGTATAGATAAATTCTATATCTATCAGACTCCTGTAATGTGAAATACACAGGAGCTAAGCTGATATCCCTCAACTTTCAAAAAGTTCATGGGGAGTGAATAACCAATAATATTGATTATGTTTGTGATATTAAGCTCTTGAAACTACTACTACTCAGCTTATATTTATTATAAGTTCCTGGATTTTGAAATCAACTAGATTGAGCCAAAATCACCCAACTTTTTAAATATTTCACAGAGACTGAGTATTTTAATTGAATTACAATAATTATAGACGTTTTTGGAATGAAGTTGTTGAAATTTAATATTAATCTCATCACTGTGAAGTCTCTAGATTCTGGAATCCTCTAGATCAAGTCAAAATCAACTCAACTTTCGAATATTTACCGGAACCTTCTCAACAAAATAATCACAAACAATTTAGTTACGCTGCATTCTGATTCCACATGATTGCTTTTCTAGGAACTCAGATTTCAAAACTGATTTCAGGAACTCAGAACTTCAGATTTGAACTCATACTGAACTGTGAGCAAATTCAAGTATTCCAGGAAACGTCGAGATTTGTTTGATTCGAGACCAAACGAGAACTCAGTATGAACACTTTTCGCGGTTGCTTCCCGTTCGCCGCATATGCAAATTGATAACTCATTATTCTCTATAATGTTAATCAACTTATCTCGTATGCATATTCATATTGTAAATCACGGCAAGCCTTAATTTTCATGCACGACTTCATCTTATTCTCCTCTACCAAAACTCTTAACTTCTCTGCCTCCTTCTTCTCCTACTTCTTCTTCTTCTTTTTCTCCTTCTTCTTCTTCTTCTTCTTCTTCTTCTTCTTCTTCTTCTTCTTCTTCTTCTTCTTCTTCTTCTTCTTCTTCTTCTTCTTCTTCTTCTTTTTCTTCATTAACGATCAAGCTGCTTTGTCTCTAATCTCAGTCAGCCTCTGATCTGTATTAAAGACATCTAACGAAAACAGAAATACTTCTGAAAACGGAAATGAACGCATCTCTCTTTCGAGCCTATTTATTTGATTAATAAAATAATTCTATTCTACAATATTTATTTATTTCCACGGAAAAAACAATACAATAAACAAAATTCACTGAAGATTGAAATATTCTTATCTGAAAATTGAAAAATTCAAATATTCATTTTTGAAATGTGTATGATCGTTCGATTTCAAATTCATTAATTTGTAAAGAATGTGAACGGATCATAACCATAGAATATGAATGCTTTAAACGATTCTAGTCTACAAGATTATGTTTATACGATGACGAAGTGGCGTCAGCCAATGGGAGCGCTTTGTAGGCGTGGACTTGTACTCGCAACGTGATTGGTCGACAGTGTGTGACGTAGAAGACCTGTCAGCTGACATTGAAAATGGCATCCACCAATAGAAGTGGAGAGGGGCGTTCCGCAGATTGTCCTCGTGTCTGATTGGATTACAAAGTTGTTTCTTTCAATAAATTTGAGAAGGGAACGTTCCGAGAATAAACTGTAGGATTCCTGCATCGAATGTTCAATCAGATTCATTTAATTTGACGCTTGGCATTGGGTAGATAGAGAAATATCATTTCTTTGCTATCGTATTCTGCGATCATAAGCAACTTCAAGAAATAATATCTCTTTATCTATCTATTTATCTGATGGCAAGCGTCAAATTTAATAAATCTGATTGTAGACATGAAAGGTCTACCTCTGTATAAATCCAGCAAATGAAAATAATTGGAAAGTAGAAATTTAAAAGTAGAAATAAATGGAATAATTGAAAGTATAATAGGAGAAGTTAGTTAAATAATAGATGAATATGGTATTAAGATGTCACATGAAGATAGATCAGAGCATCAATGAAGAAGTAGAGAGTCTACTCAGAACTAATAGAGAAACGTCGGAACGTGAAGTTTTCAAAGTTGCAAGGATCTTGGAAAGTATTTTCGTTTCTGGCAGGCTAAGATAAGAAAGTGGAACCATGGCACAATAATAAGGAAGCCTGCAACTTCCCCCACTCCCCCGGCATATGAGAGATGGAAATTTGAAACTTTGAACACCGTTTAATTGAAGACGACTCGAATTGGAGACCTCGTTTCAGCCTTCTGTCTACATTACGGCTGGCCCATTCCAATAACAGAGAAAATGAATTTATCAGGCTACCATCACAGATGAGACTAGGATATTTTGTTATTTTATGGTACCACGATTGTATAGTTATGTAATAGTGAGGAATAGTTTGAACTATGGATGTTGGGTGCGTTATCCAATTAGAATACCCGGCAATGTTGTCATATTGTGTGCTGTTCAATCATCAGTGCACGCATGCGTATTAAACCGAAGTTTCAATCTCTTATCTCAGTGGATGATTTACAAGTAGAGCTTATTGGCCACGTTGCAGGTGTGTGATTGGCTAGCTCGGAAAGTTGTGGGGTACTGTTTCTGTATTCAGATGTCTCCAAGGATGAAAAGCATTAAACTTATAGTAAGAAATCCACTCACCTCATTGGCCAGAGATTTGAATACGAAAGAATTATAATTATCCTTCATTTTTAACCATTCTGCGATGACGATTCTTTTTCGACATCAAGGACAAGCAACAATTGTTGTATACCTGAAACAGAACAGAAACAATTTTCTAAATAGATTCTTTGATTTATCTATTTAATTTATTTACGACCGTGTTATAAGGTTATAACGCAATCATTGAAGTTTCGTAATTGAAATCGAAACAGTACCTTTTTTTGAAATGGAATTTGAAACTTGTATCGTAATAACCTCATTTACACATTTAGTTGCCTATAACAGGAAACGTTCCTTCTCAATCTGATCAGTTTAAAACACTGGGAAACAGGACGGTTTCCCAACCTATAGGCATTGTGGTGGTAAAATTAGCTGTGCCGGGCTATACCCTCTGCCGGAGAAATTTTTGAAGATTAGCCTGCCCAAGATATTCTGGTTTTTTTAAGGCCTTTGGCAAATGTTTTTTGAAAAGGTTAATAATTAAAAACTAATTAATGATCTTTACGGTGATAAATAGTTACAGTAGGGACCTCCTACATTCTCCTCAAAGAATAATTTTAACTTTAAAATATGGTAAGACTTTCTTAAAATTGAATTATTACACAGTTTGATACCTTAAAAACTGTTTTAGGTATCAAATACTAATAATCTACCTTAAAAAACTCTATAATTTAAGGTTGGAAGCCTTGCTAACCAAAATTAAAAAACACTAGTATTAAAGTTGAGCCAAATATTGTAAATGATAGGTTTTCATTTCAGTATTAATTTATTATTGTGAAAAATACACCCTAAGTTACATTGGTATATATATTTTTTATTATTTATTTTAAACAGCCTGTCTATTGCCAAAAAATTAAGGTGAAAAACTACATACAATTACTAATAACTTTAACAAAATACATAATAAATACATCAGATTAATTATAACATACAGCATAAGTAGGTACCCAAAATGCATCCTTCTTTGCGCGTTCTTTTTGGGTTTTCTGCAACTCTTGTCCTGGAATCGTCTGCAGACCGGTGGCTCTCTTTCAGCCATTTTAGTGACGTACGTCTCCGGGCGTATATCTGTCATGTCTATCCATCAACTATCCAGTCTACCGGTAACTCGCTCAACTTTTGCGCTTACAATTACGAACTTCCACCTAATCGTAGCTTCACATGCCTTAACTGATTAACCACGATAACTAACACGTGTAAAATTACTTAGTAGGGACAAAACAATATTTTCTAAATAAAACAATTTTTCAAGATCCATTTTTTGTCCTATACAAAAATTCGATTGAAAAAATCGTAGCCGGGCATAACTCGCTAAAAAGCGTACTTGGGGCAGGCGGCCGGGGACCGCTCCGGCTCCACTACACCACTGCCTATAGGCAAACACATTGAAATAGAACATGGTCTTTTGAATCAAGGTTAGTTTAGATTGATGATGTAATATTATTGGTTTTTTGTTGGTCGTAGATAAAATGCTGTATGCAATTGTTTTATTTTAGCCTTTAAACGACTCTTGAGATACCTTAAAATAACACGCGGCGTTGCCGCTCGTATTTTAACCTCGGTATCTCACTCGTCGCGTTTAAAAGGATCTCTACAGGGGCCGTCTGCCTTCTTCGCTCCCAGTTGAAAATAAAAAGAGGCAGACATTCAATTCAAAGTTCAGTTTCGGTCAAATTCAATTCAATGCAATTCAATTCAATACAACCATTGCATAAACTACTATCCCCTGCGTTGTTTGCAGAATAATAGTCCTATTCATTGAAGTTTCGTAATTGAAATCGAAACAGTACCCCTTTTGAGAAATGTGGATATTGAAAACTTGTAACTCGTAACCAACCTCGTTACGATACAGATGGCATATATAACAAGAACGTTCCTTGCTCCAATGATCGGTTTAAAAACACTGAAACGGAACGGTTTAACCTATAGGCAGTGGTGTAGTGGTAAAATTAGCTGTGCCGGGCTACTATGCCTCTACCGGAAAATTTTGAAGATTAGCTACTACCCAAATCGGCGATTTCAGAGCCCTTTAAGCAAATGTTTGAAAAAAATTTAATAATTAAACTAATTAATAGAAGTCTTTTTAGGAGTGATAGTAGTTACAATGGGCCTCCCATTCTCTGAATAATTTTAACTTTCAAAATATGGTAAGACTTTCTTAAGGTGGGTGTACAGTTTGTTGTAAAACTGTTTTTTAGGTATCAAACCCATAATAATCTACCTTAACTTTCTCATTTAAAGTTGGAAGCCTTGCTGGTAAAAATTAAAAAAGCTTACTGAGCAAGACTAAAATAAAATGTTAGCAAATGACTAAGTTTTCATTTTCAGTAGTATTAATTGTTATTGTTGAAAAAATACACCTAAGTTACATTAAGTATTGCTATATGTTTTTATTATTTAACACACACAAACATTATAATCTGTGCAAAAAATTAAGATTATTTGAAAAAACACATACAGTACTAATAACTTTAACAAAATACATATAATAAATACATCAAGATTAATTATAACATACCTTACTCCAGTAAATGCCAAAAATGCATCCTTCTTTACGTTCTTTTTGGGTTTCTGCAACTCTTGTCACGGAATCGTCTGCAGACCGGTGGCTCCTCAGCCCGTTTTATTGACGCCGCATCTCGGCTATGTCTATCATGTCTGTCCTCAACTATCCGGTCACGGTCAACTCGCTCACTTTTGCGCTTACAATTTTACGAACTACCCACAATCGCTGCGTATGCGTAACTGATTAACCACGATAACCCGCGGTAGGAATTATCGGTAAAGGACAAAACAATATTTTTTCCCAATAAAACAATTTTCAGATCTGACGCTCACTATATAAAAATTCAGAGTTGAAAAATCATGCAGCCGGGCGCCACTCGCTAGCTGTGCCGGGCGACGCTCCAGACCCGCTCCGGCTCCACCACTGCCTATAGGCAAACACATTGAAATAGAACATGGTCTTTTTTGAGGGTCAAGATTGGTTTAGATTGATGATGTGTATTATTGGTTTTTATTTGGTGGTAGATAAAATGCATCTGATTACATTTTCTTTTGGACTTTTTAAACGACTCTTTGAGATCCTTAAAATAACATGCGGCGTTGCGCTCGTGACTCTAACCTCGGTATCTCGCAAGCGCGTTAAGGATCTCCACAGCCAGGGCATCTGGCCCCTTCCGCTCAGTTGACAAAGGCGGCAGACATTCAAGTCGAACAATTTCAATTCAGTTCAATTCAATGCAATTCAATTCCAGCCACAACATGCCATAAACTACTATCTACTGGTGTTGCGAGAATAATGATCTATTCGCTTATCATGAACATGTATATTGTTGACTAATAAATATGAAAATTTTGAGCAGGTAGGGAATTCGATAACTCCCTCATAATTAGTTGAGAATAACGTGGTTTTCCAATATAATCAATAAGCTGTAATCAGAAAAACATTGCTTTCCAGGAAAATTGTTCCACTCCACTCAACTCCCATCGAGTTTTCCTGGTTTCCCGGCTTTTCATCTCCCTGCTTTTTCGCACAGCATTGCTGCCAATATTGCAGCGGTCGGCCAACACTTGAAGAGCAGTTTGTTCTTCTCTGCTTTGGAGGAGAGAAAATACTCCGGTGACTATTCAATTAAAAAGTTGGGAATTTAAGTACCTTCCAACTGACAAGGGATGAACGGACTTCTCATTTGAAGTTAATCCCTTTCCCAGCAACCCACTCATCTTCAACCACTCTTGCTCTCTGCAATAACGACTTTTCTCCACTCTCTCTCACTCTCTCTCTCTCTCTACCTTCTCTTCTCCTCCTTCTTCTTCTTCTTCTTCTTCTTCTTCTTCTTCTTCTTCTTCTTCTTCTTCTTCTTCTTCTTCTTCTTCTTCTTCTTCTTCTTCTTCTTCTTCTTCTTCTTCTTCTTTCTCTGCATATCTCATGTCCCACTCTCTCCCTCACTTCTCTCCCACAGTTGTTCTCTCAAACAATGATCAATGTTGCCAAGCGACAAAGAATTTGAAACTTTCAGCCCGAAACCATCAAATTAAAGGATAAAGAGGAGCGAGCGAGCGACGGCTGCAGAGTTGTAAATTAATTTAATTTCCGAACCCGGGCAGGAATTATTTACAACCTGTTGCGTTTTAAGGTTAGGATGTTTGCGATGGATGTAGCCTACGTTTTTTGAATGGGGATTCCGTTTGCGATGGATGTAGCCTACGTTTTTTGAATGGCGATTCTGTTTTAGGAGGAAATTGTTGAGTTTATTGTACCAAAATACTGAACTGAAAATTAGATCGATGAACATGTATAGTACTCACACGCTAGACATGGTCTGTTATAAAGCAGCAAACTGAGATGTTCATGTCCAGTGTGTGAATACCTTACAAATCAGCCGGTTAGAAATTTGCCGATAATTCGATTGGTTCATGCTTTGAGGAATGTTTAAAGAGAGTTATTGGGTGACAAGAAATGATAATCCTTAAACAGAATAATTATAGTAAAAGATATTCGTTCAATGCTAAAACAATTATCAAGTGTTATGCATTCGTAAAAGTACTGCTGGGTTGTAAAACTATGTCATGTTTACACATAGCAGCTGCGCCCACTGAGCAAGGAAATCAATATTGGAATTGATGCCAACGCAGTGACGTCATTTTACGGTGGTTGAATTCGATAATATTTTTGTACAAAAGCTCCGATAATGTTCAATTCTTCATTCATATAAAATTTATTTCTTATCAATAACAGGTTGATGGTTAAGTACAGCAACCACGAATTTTCAGATGCAATTGATGAAAATCCTACTGCTAAATATAGTTCATCTAACGCAAATGAATGGGACAAATCCAATGTACCAATGGATGAGACAATACAATCGAGACGTCATATTACAGTGTTTTAAGTTGACTCAATTCCCATGCAACTAGCCTTTAGAGTTCGAAATATCCGTGGAGCAGGCCCCAAAAACAAAATTCAACATAAGAAATAAGATATTCCACCAAAACCAACAACCGAACGCATCCATTCTACTGATGTATTCTTGGTACTCGTTCCAAAGTTGAAGCTCTGTAAAGTGGTGATGGGCTTGTGGTTGTTCAATCGTACTTTACTCTGGCCATAAAACTGCACTAGTTGCTTGAGCATCAATCATCAACAATGACAGCAACAAGAAGTTCGAAGCATCGCGCCTCACAAAGTCTGGAAACTTCCATCATTGGACACTTTGAAAATCTGGCATCGCTCGACGCTTCTCCATGCATTTTCTGAACATTGTCTTTCATGCTATTGTCTTCCTCTGGCTCTCAGCAACGAAGAAGGTTTTTGCCTTGCCAAAAGTCATGAATCATAAATGAAACATACATAAGAAAATGTAATCAATTCTTATCAACCAGAAGAGCATGTGAAAGGATCTTGGACATTGACCAATTGGACAATAGCAATATTATTGAGAATACAGCAAATAGGATTAAATTTACAGGAATATTTTGTAACATATCAAATAGAAGAACTATAAGATTTCACAACAAAAAATCACTAGAACTAGGACTTCCCACGTCGCACAAACCTACGACTACATTTAAACTGAATGAAATAGTTTCTAATTCTCCTCCTCCTTCTTATTCTTTCTCTTTCCTCCTTCTTTATATTTTCCTGTTCCTCCTTCTTCTGCTTCTAATTCTTCTTCTCCTTTTTTTTTCCTCTCTCTTCCTTCTTCCTTCTTTTTCTTCTTCTTCTTCTTCTTCTTCTTCTTCTTCTTCTTCTTCTTCTTCTTCATCTTCTTCCTTCTTTCTTTCTTCTTCTTCTTCTTCTTCTTCTTCTTCTTCTCTTCTTCATCACCTTCTCATCCTTCTTCTCCTTCTCCTCTTTCTCTCTTCTTCTATTTCTCATCTTCTTCTCATCCTTCTTCTCTTCTTCTTCTCCTTCTCCTTCTTCTCCTTCTCCTTCTTCTCATCCTTTCTTTTTCATTTCCTCTTCTTCTTCTTCTTTCTCTCTCTTCTTCCTCCTCTTCTTTTTCTCTCCTTCTATTTCTCCTTCTTCTCCTTCTTCTTCTTCCTGTTCTTTCTCTTTCTTCTTCTTCTATTACACCTTCTTCCCCCTCTTCTTTATCATCTCCTTCTCTTCCTTCTCCTTCTTCTCTTCTTCTTCTTCTTATATTTCTTCTTTCTTCTTTCTTCTTTCTCCTCCTTCTTCTTCTTCTTCCTCTTCCTTTTTCTCCCTTCTCCCTTAAGGTATTGTATCAGGTCTGCTTGTTACACCATTATCAATCTATGGTTAAGTGGAACAAAAGTAATGAGCAGCAATATAGATAGATTACAGGGCGAGCAATCTGATTGGTAGTGGAATAACCTATCAGGTTGAACTACAAACTGTAAGTTATTGGTCTAGACTTGAGCTTATCGAGGCCAATGGCAGTCGTTGACCTTGATTACTCAAGTATCAAAACGGATTGCTCACTTCGTAATACGTGCTGACACCCAAAACTGTTATCTCATCAATTTTTAATTGATGTTAGGCTGAATCTTCCCTTTTCAAGTAGTCATCAATAAATCAATCTTCAAGAAGATGATTATCATCCGATGTATCTAGATCTCACAGAGCTCTGAAAGTGGACTAAAAACTAAATTGAATCCATTTCTTTCAACTTTCACGGACTGAATTTGAATTTTAGCGCAAGAGAAGGATTTATTAACTGAATATCTTCGTACGTGATTTTACTTGATGCGTTCACATATCAGCACAGGCTAATGACTGAATCGTATTCCTTCGTATTATTATGAGCTTTCACCAACTGTATTATTATTGTATTCTATCACAAATAAAGGACTAAGGACTGAAATATATTCGTTAATCTGTGTATCTGTTCGTTAAGTATGTTCGAATGTTCGTGCTCATATGTCCGAAATTAAATAACTAAAGAACATTCTCATATTTATGACGTAGGCTATATATTCAACAAGAACTTATGATGAATGAAAATAATTGGTTTCCTCGAAAAAGGAGCTTAAAACATAAACATTATTTTCTTGATAGTTTACGAGTTCATTAAACTAACAAACAAATACAGTCATTATTATGAATGATACAATTTAAGTATACATTCAAGTTCTTTAAAATACATTGTCGTTTACAGAGATTTAGAAAACACTCAATCACAACATTATTTCATCCAGAGCCTTCCGTACAATATTTCGTCCGTGGATTACAGAGTTGAAGAGAGTTTAGTCTTTAGTAGTGATTATAAGTTGAAAACAGGTGGTTGTCGAGGTGAGACCAGCCAGGAAAGACGTTCTTGTATCGTTCGTGATTTTCTGAATCATTTATGAGGTTAGTTCACAGCGGAGTGCTTTTCCATTACCAAATTGATATTCTCTACTCTCTTGTGCCGATTCGCTAAAAGAGAGCTTATTTTTGTTTCTCTCTATTCTTCAATTCATTCTATCTTTCTCTCTCACTCAATCTCTCACCCTTTCTCTCTCACCCTCTCTCTCTCTCCCCGTTACCCTCTCTCTCTTTCCCTTTCCCTTTCTCTCTCACTCTCTCTTCTTCTCCAGTATAGAACGATCATTAGATGCATTTTCCTCATAAAAAGCTATTCATTCAGAAAATATGCATCCACGTGCCAGCTTGTTTCCATCAACTGAATGGAATCTTCTATCCACTTTTTTTTATTTATTTCTCTCATACTTCAATCGTCATCAATTGAAATTATTTGCTTTGAAGTAGCTGTTGATATCTGAGATTACTTTAGTGATTATTTGAGTAGCAAATGGGTTCTTGGGCAAATCAATACAAGACACAGGAATGTACAAGGTTGAAAAAAGGCACCTTTTTATGGTTGCTGGCCCATTTTGCTATTGAATTCGTGGATGCAGTTGATATATTTAATAATTTATTGTAAATTTATTTTTTTATCAACAATACAGTCATCATGAATTCCGATTTACACCCATTTGACTGATGACTTGTCAATCGCTTAATCTAGGTGTTGAAATGTCGTTGAAAAAAGATCTGAATGCAATTTTGACCTTCATCTTGGCCTTGACCATGCCAAATTTCAACAAAATTAGTCAAACCATTCTGAAGTAAACAAAAATTAAAAGTGAAAAGAAAGGTGACTAGGGGGGAAGCGAAGTATAGCAGGATTCCTTAAACTTGTCATAAAACAGCTGATTTAACGTCAATAAACGAGCGTACATCAATCAGCTGTTTTCTGACAATTATAAAAGAATCCTGCTATATTTTAGGACCCATAATTACTGGAACATTTTTCTCAATTTCAATGTCAGGGAACCGCTCACGAAGTTTGTCGGTCTATTTTAGAAACACCCTGTATATTATGTTGGGTTGCACCAAGTAGGATCAATTTTGATCCAGGATCAGTACAATGCAAGTCAAATCCCGGTTGGCGCAACCCAGAAATAGAGTTACAAGGTGTTATAGTGATACAGGTGGATTTAGAGTACACTGCAGTCTGCAGGATTTTATAAAAATTTGATCGTCTATATAGCAGGATCCTTTTAACTTGTCAGAAAACATATGTTTTACTCGGCCACCAGTACAATACTTAACCTACAAATGCTGAATCTCGCAGATTATTGAAAAGGTCTTTTAAAAAGTTATTCTTTGAAAGGTCTTCTTTAAAAAGGTCTTTTAAAGACTTTAAAGGTATTTAAAAGACTTTTAAGCCTTTTGATTATTGTGTCGAAATCACTGTTTAATTATTACCGAAACAGCTGATTTCTGACAAGTTGACAAGTTGATCGTGCTATACATATTATACGGCTTCATAGAGTTACATGTTACTTATCTTATTATAGAGTTACAAATCTTTTAGTGTTACAGGTGGTTCCACCGTACTCTCAACTCTGAAGGATTGGGCGGTAATGTAGCCTACAAGTCGCAGCTTTCCTGTGCTAAGCCGAAGAAAATACCAGTCTGATGATGATAAGTTTCTCCTATCGATCATCTCAAGCCATCAGCTGGGGAAAAATGAATCGCGCTCATTTGGGGCTAGCTGCAAGTGTGCTCGCGAAGGCAGAGCTTCATTTTAGTTGAGGGCTTATCTGGCACTCAATAAATTGCGGCACAGTCCAGCACATACGTTTTAAAAGCTTTCCTGCTTGACAAATGTTAAGTAATTTCGTGTCTGCCCTTATCAGCTTTTCGACCACTGACGGTTGTTCTCGATAGAGGCATGCATTCCGTTTCTCCCGACAACAGAAGAACATAATTATTTTAGACCTACTTGTTTCATCGATCTCTAAGGCTAGGCGTACACCGGTTAGTCAAGACAAGACAAGACGACATTAGTCACGTTTAGTCACAGTAATTCACATAGCTGCTTATGAAGCAACACACACCGATTAGTCATAGCATCGGTGTGTGCTGCTTCATAAGCAGCTATGTGAATTACTGTGACTAAACGTGACTAATGTCGTCTTGTCTTGTCTTGACTAACCGGTGTACGCCTAGCCTTACTAATACAACGATCTGCTTCTTCCTCTTCTTCTCTTTTTCCTCTTCTTCTTCTTCTTCCTCCTCTTCTTCTTCTTCTTCTTCTTCTTCTTCTTCTTCTTCTTCTTCTTCTTCTTCTTCTTCCTCCTCTTCTTCTTCTTTTCTTCTTCCTCTTCTTCCTCTTCTTCCTCCTTCTTCTTCTTCTTCTTCTTCCTCCTTCTTTCTCCTCTTCTTCTTCTTCTTCCTCTCTCTTCTTCCTTCTCTTCTTCTTCTTCTTCTTCTTCTTCTTCTTCTTCTTCTTCTTCTTCTTCTCCTCTTCTTCTTCTTCTTCTTCTTCTTCTTTCTTCCTCCCTCCTCTTCTTCTTCCTCCTCCTCCTATTAGTTCAATATTGATCGCTTGTCTCTCTTGGTCGATTGCTTTTCCAGAGTTTGCTTATTTCTTTGAACAAGCGGAAAGAGGCGTTCTGCTTTTGAATCAACCAGTTTTCAAATCGAAAATGTATTCTCCAGTTCACGCTAGATTACGTCATTGCCACCAACCGAAATTTTCAAAAGTCTTACAAATCCATTAAATTGGAAAGTTTTGTGTTGGAAGCCACCCCAGCTGGTGGCTTATCACCTTGACAATGCAAGTGTCATTGACCCTGTCTCGCGGCTGGGCACTGCTTCTGAGCCAATTCTCAGAAGCTCTCTCACAGAGGGAGTAATTCTGGAACTGAGACTCCAATCTGAGCATCCACCCACACTTGGATCAATAGATTCTGCTGATAACGACAGTCATGATCATTCTCCTCAATAATGAAAGGGTCTCAAGCGGTCGTAACTAGGAAGCAAATTACAGATAACCTACAGAGGATACAGATCTCGATTCAGATCTCGATTCAGATACAGATACATATGTGTATATATATCTAACATCAGATATGTATATAGATTATATATGCTAGCGGCACAAACAAACTTCCTCATCTGAAATTGAATTACTATTATTATTGTACAGCAATGCAACTAGCTTGATCAATACTGAATCGGTCTTGAGATTGAAACAGATAAGTGGCTATTGTATACCTTCAAGGGCTCCCGGAACCAATACTGACATTTCCGTATTGTAAAGGAAGCTAGTGATGATTGGAGCGTAATCTACTGGAGGAAAATTTAAGCTTTTGAACCCATTGAAACATCTACAGTAGTTTGCATTGTTTAGAGCATGTTTTCAGTGTTATAAGTTATAAGACAGTCTATTTCAATCCTACATTTATCTTACACCAAAATACTAAGCAAATAACCCAATTTGAGAATTTAATGATGTAATTTAAACATGTAATAAAGTATTGTTTCTTTATTTATTTATACCTGCTTACAGGACCTTCCTTGCGGGTATTCTTTCCTACTTTAATGTAGAATTCCATTTTAATAAATTCTAATTCAAAGTAATGAACTATTTACAGTGAAAATCAGGTCGTAGCTGAAATAGAATTTCTTAAATTCTCTAGTCATGGAAAAGAACTTTGGCTCATTGAAACATCTTTATTTATTTATTGATCGAGTATAAAAAAAACTTATAAGGCTAGGCGTACACCGGTTAGTCAAGACAAGACAAGACGAGATTAGTCACGTTTAGTCACAGTACTTCACATAGTTGCTCATGAAGCAACACACACCGATTAGTCATTGCATCGGTGTGTGCTGCTTCATAAGCAACTATGTGAATTACTGTGACTAAACGTGACTAATCTTGTCTTGTCTTGTCTTGACTAACCGGTGTACGCCTAGCCTAAGTTGAAAACACAGACAGAGTCCAAAACCTCTTCTTTTCCCGATTTTGATAAAATTTCAAATGAGGGTTACGTTCACAGAGCCTTGGGTATGATATTTGCACAGTCATTCAACAAGCCACGATTACACGATCTAGCCGAGTGATTTGTTTCAGGTACTTGTTGCCAGACAAATCAACGAAACAAGCTCATCCGTTAGTTTACTTGCGTTCTTTTATTGATTGTGATTGGTGGATGGATCGATTCAGAACGAGCTACTAATGATGATGCAGCCCCGTGTAGCAGCAGCGTATATCGCGATATTGATAATATCAATTACGAGTTTCGTAACGTTAAGTGGACTCTGATGGCAGTGGCTGTAATTCCGATTCCGATTCCTCTATAGAGAGGTGGACGGACGAACGGACGCTCACCGTACGTACGGTCAGCAGACTAATAGGCTTCACCCCCACCCCCCCACACACCCCCCCCACCAATTGCAGCAGCCATACAAAACACTACTCATTCGATAGCAATCGTATCGACCCCCTTTGTGTGGTGGTGAGGGGGGGGGGATTCAGAGGAAGGGTGGCTAGGAGGGTTAATAATGATCAGAATGAAAATTATCGGGCTTCTTCTTCGCTTCATGTTTTTTCCCCCTCTACAACAGCTGCTCTATCTTTCAATCATCTCTGTTGTTCTGTGATTGACTTCTAGGCGAAAAATGACTGCTGGCTTTTATGGGCTGCTCTTGTTTTTTCGTTGTTCCTTTCATTTCTCCGGAAAAGAAAGACCTCATCATCAGGCCTTCAATGGGGCTTTGTTGTGGTTCCGACTCAAGGTTTCACTCAACTTCCATTATTGAGTTCTTGAGTCGAATTATTGAGTTAAAAACATAATAATCAAGGACCTGTTTGATAATAATTTAGAAGTCTTGTAATACATGATAAAGGTTGAGACACACTTGACTTGTAAATCAGGAGTTTGAAACGAGACGTCACATTTTGTTATCCTTATAATCAGTGGCCTGTTTCATAGAATTAATTGTAGGGGTCTAGTCTGATGCATATCAAAAAGACTTATGCCCGGTTTTTTAGTCGCTCAATAGACAGTTTATGGATCCAATAGCACTATTGAATCAATAACCATGTATTTTCAAATGCAAGAAAAAAAAGATATTGATTCATCAAGTTTATTGAACGTCTGAAAAACCGGGCATTAACATTGAACAGAGAAAAATTGGCAATGGGGCTGATGTAATAAGATTGGCGTGAAAGCAAAAACGTCGGACCGTGTTGAAGAGTTAATATAATGGGAGAGAATATAATTAGTTTTAGAAACTTTTATAACTGCATCACGACAAAAAAAAGTTGTGGACAACAATACTGTGCTTTCAAATCCAATTGGATAATAGATACCAAAGCCATACACGTGGATGACGCATTACTGTTGGATAACACCTTATTCAAACTTTCTTTCATCAATGTTGGATAACGATGTTAATGTTAGATAACACCTTTAAACCAACTTTTTCTATTGAGCCACGGTTACATTGGATGCAAGTTGGTACGAGTTGCAAACTAAAGGCCTCCACACACTGGTCATTCACCTTTATAATTCTGCAAGCATTGTAACAAGCGTTATATAGGATGTGTATCTAGTGTGTGCGTTACCTTCCGCTCGCAACTGCAACTTGCATCCAATGACAACTTTCTTTAAACTTTTCTCCATTCAGATTTCAGTTTTTTTTCTACTTTTCAACATCTGGTACAAAATATCAAGCACGTTCACAGGTCAAAACGCTGTGAAGCTTTGTGACGCCTATGTAACAACATTACAGAGTCACTATGGTAACGATGCTTTGAAATGACAACTCGGACAGAATAACTTTGGCTTTAAGCAGCATTTCGAGACAGTTCGACTATTTGGCAACTTGCCTATTACTAAACTCCTCTAAATGTGTATTTATGTAACCTCTCCATACACTATGTATATTCCTGAGCCTTTGGATGTGTATTCATCTGACCATTTAAGACCTATATGTATTCATCTGACTCCTATTATGTATACATTGTACCCCTATGTGTTTATTCTTCTGAATCCTAAAGAGAGTCTAAAATGCCTATTCAAACTCGAGTTATCTGCATGATTTACATAATTCGCAGTGAGAAGATGGCCTATCCATTGCGAAAATTTCTGGCTCAGATCTGGAATGTGTTATAACATGGGGTGGGAGTGATTGCCAACACCAAAATCTTATCTATAAAATAATAGGAGCAAGATGACACTGTGATTTATCCATTAATAATCGGATCTAAAAAAATATCAAATCAAATACATTAAAGTTTAGCAGACACAAAGGTAGATAGAATTTATCAGATTCTAATTATTACCTTAACAGACCACGTTGGGAGTCCGATGGTACCAAACATTCAAAAGGCATACCAGAGTCCTTGATATGAGCTATTGTGCAATGAAAAGTCCGTACACACCTTCTATCATTCTAGTTGAGTTTGATTTTCTTTGGAATTTGATCAATTTCGTCTCTGATTAGTATGTCGAATAATTCGGAATGACGGATAAGCGAGACTGTATTGTATTCAGTATGTGTTGCACTACAGTAAAACAGTAGGCTACTATATTATACATACATTATATAGGTTTCCCACCCAGGAACAATGCCCTAGAGTATTGGTAGGGAATTCTGAAACACTCTGTATACTGATAGATTGGCGTTACTATGCCTCTTGGAAGAAGGAATCGTTCGACAGGTGAATGAATAAAGCAGCGTGAGACAGGAAATTAAATGGAGTCTAAACAAAGCAGAGGCGCCAGTCGGCAGTGACGTGAAAAGCGATGAAAAACCAGGAAAAGCGGCAGGGAAAACCTGGAAAAGCGGCAGGGAAAACCTGGAAACAGGGAAAAGAGATGCAGGCAAGAAATAATCAGCGTATCGGATTCGCTCTTTGTGTGTGGATGATTTTTGTGAGATGAGCTCGTTCACGGTGACAGTTATTCGACGTTATTTCAATAACGAGTATTGAGAGCTGATAACGTCTTTGACAAGATCCGATATCTCTGATTAGTGTGACAGTGAATGGAATTTGTTTTCATTAGGCTTTGTCATTTCCTCGAAAATTGTATTTCTCCTACAGGAATCATCGTGATATCATTATTATAACGAAGAGATAACAATAAAAGAAGATATAACAGGGAAGAGAGAAAAAAAATAGGGGTTAAGTCACGAACACTCAAGAATGTTCAGGAATGGGTGACCGACACAAAAATAAGCCCTAAAGGCTGGGTTTCACGATTCTATTAGACTTCTATTCTATTAGCAGGTTGGATCATATGATCGTCTACTCTATACAAACAAATAGGCCAATGCACACTGAAACACCTGCTTTTGGTGTGCATTGGACTATTAGCTTGTATAGAGTAGATCAGTAGACGATCATTATGATCCAACCTGCCTCCAGTAACCTGAACGTCTACTAGAATCGTGAAAACCAGCCATAAGGCGAGTTGGAACCTACACGTGAGATTTTTCTTACTAATAAAAAGCGATAAAAATAGATTTTCTTGGAGTCCCGGTGGAAATGAGATCCGTTTTTTCGGATGGTATTTTTCCAATGAATATGAGAAAAATACAAAATTCATCAGATAGATCTTGATAATGGTTGTAGTAAGTTTGATTTTTGATTTTTACCTATATAACTGCAATATTTAGTTTAAATGCATATAATTTCAAACTTTAAAGTTGCAATTCAAAGAACTCAACAAGCCGTCCTCAGATATCCCCTATAAATTTAGAGCAATTAAATTCTAATATTTATTAAGAAATTAATTATCAGACACAGAAATAGAATTGGAAATACGAATATTCGTTTTGCGATCATTTGACCCGTTCCCCTTCAGAAAGTGGAGAGTAGGCAACCCGCAACACATCGATACCGTTAACGGAAACATTGAGGTAGGTTAGGATAATAAGCAGCTGCTGGCTGCGAGCCAGTTCTAGGTCAAGGTCATCCACCTTCGAGAGGCTTGGAAAGGAGCGCGTAGTAAGTAGTTCCAAAATCCACCGCGCCACCAGTGGAGCGCTAGTGAGAGGAGTCGGTTGACGTGCTGTTTTTTGTTGCCTCTTGATACTACAGTAGCATAGCCCCCTTTAAACTACTGTAGTTTAAAGGGGGCTATGACAGTAGTCACAAAGTAGAAAGGAAAGTAGAGAGGGGGCCTTCCTCTCTTCTCTGTGTACTAGTTACGCGTTTGGTAATAATTTCATTAGCCTATTTGTTACAATATGATTGTATTAAAATAATTTTGAATGTCAATAATTTTTCTGTTAATCCTGCTCTTTATGACGGCTAGATTATAAATTATTAGTAAAATTCCAATGTAATATTACAATCGGTGAAAGCATAGACTAACCAATTAGTGATTATCTTCGGTTCAATTAATGGTTATTGTTATCAATTTTTTATGATAATAGGAAACATGAGGCTTTGATTATGACTCCAGATAAATAAACTCAGAATGTTTTTCTTCTGGCAAATAAAGTTGAAAAATGATATGGCGTTGGTTTATTAACTTGAACCTGGAAAATAATCAAGGTGTATTATACAACTACGTACGAGTATAATAATAAATATTACTAACCACTGTAATAAAAAGATAATTGTTTTATTGCATGAAAATGCCGGAAATAAAAGGTATAGATCTATAAAAAACTTGCATGCAAAATAATTATACAGCACAACATATCCATATTATGAACTATAACCATAAAGAACTGGGATATATCAAATGACGTGTTTAAACTTAGGTTAGACCCAATTGGCTTCTTGCAATAGATAATAGCAGAGACAAGACTATGAGAATATAAAATGATATCGTCTTAGCCGACAGCCCTGGAAAATTCTAAACAAACATGATATCATAATGAGGTTTTAATAGCATTAAGATAAAATGCATTTTCTTCTTTTGCATTCCTTGATAACTCAAAAAGGAAAACGACCTAGGCATGGGCCTGGTGAAAGAATTGAGGTACCACTACTTTCTCATGAAAATAATGTTATTTGCTAAAGTTATATATGCACTTTCCCCTAAAGAAGACAACCATATTTTTCTAACGCAAGTGTTTCAGAAGCTACTCAACACATTTCCTGAATACGCAACGTGTGCAAATAGCAACGGTGATCGAGTCGTGGCAGAACTGGTGGGGATATACTTGTCGCCACACTTGTCGCAAAATAACTGACTTCTTCTTCTTCTTCTCCTTCTTCTCCTCCTCCTCCCTTCTTCTCCTTCTTCTTCTTCTCTTACTTCTCCTCTCCTCTTCTTCTTCTTCTTCTTCTTCTTCTTCTTCTTCTTCTTTCTTCTTCTTCTTCTTCTTCTTCTTCTTCTTCTTCTTCTTCTTCTTCTTCTTCTTCTTCTTCTTCTTCTTCTCACTCCTCTTCCTCCTCTTCTTCTTCTTCTTCTTCTTCTTCTTCTTCTTCTTCTTCTTCTTCTTCTTCTTCTTCTTCTTCTTCTTCTTCTTCTTCTTCTTCTTCTTCTTCTTCTTCTTCTTCTTCTTCTTCTTCTTCTTCTTCTTCCTCTTCCTCCTCTTCTTCTTCTTCTTCTTCTTCTTCTCTTCTTCTTCTTCTTCTTCTTCTTCTTCTTCTTCTTCTTCTTCTTCTTCTTCTTCTTCTTCTTCTCCTTCTTCTTCTTCTTCTTCTTCTTCTTCTTCTTCTTCTTCTTCTCTCCTCCTCTTCTTCTTCTTCTTCTTCTTCTTCTTCTTCTTCTTCTTCTTCTTCTTCTTCTCTTCTTCTTCTTTCTTTCCTCCTTCTTCTTCTCTTTCTCTTCTTCTTCTCCTTCTTTCTTCTTCTTCTTCTTCTTCTTCTTCTTCTTCCTCTTCCTCCTCCTCCTTCTTCTTCTCCTACTTTTCCTCCTCCACCTCTCCCTCCTCCTCCTCCTTCTCCTCTTCCTCCTTTCTCTTCTTCCGCTTTACCCTTCCACTCTTTTTCCTTCGCATACAATTATCGAACAAGTAGGCTAGTGCTCTTTGCGACATAAGAAGAATCAATATTGACGTGTCGGTCAAATGGCTGTTAGCATTGGTGTGTGTATTTACTGGCTTCTCCACAAGCAAGAGAGCGACAAAATTCGTCATTTCGTCGTGAACAAAACGCTCGTTTCGCGTGTTGCTATAGACAGACAGAGTGGCTTTGTTTGTTTACGTCGCCTTGCCACAATTGTTGCGGCAACTTATCGTAACATGTGAGCCACAAGTTGCACGGTGTCGAGGAGTAATGGCTACAAGTGACGTTACACGCTTCTAATTGTTGCTACAAGCTGCTAAAATAGTTGTAGAGATAGTCACAAGTCGCTGAGGTTGGCTCAAGAGGGTTGGAAGAAGAAGAAGTAGAAGAAGAAGAAGAAGAAGATAAGAGAAGAAGAAGAAGAAGAAGAGAAGAGAAAGAAGAAGAAGAAGAAGAAGAAGAAGAAGAAGAGAAGAAGAAGAAGAAGAAGAAGAAGAAGAAGAAGAAGAAGAAGAAGAAGAAGAAGAAGAAGAAGCTAAGAAGAAGAAGAAGAAGAAGAAGAAGAAGGAGAAGTTATCAGAAGAAGAAGAAGAAGAAGAAGAAGAAGAAAAGAGAAGAGAAGAAACGAAGAAGAAGAAGAAGAAGAAGAAGAAGAAGAATTGAAGAATTGGAGAAGAAGAAGAAGAAGAAGAAGGAAGAAGAAAAGAAGAAGACGAAGAAGAAGAGAAGAATTTTTGTTATGGAAGAGATAGATCTCAAGATTTAGAGATATATTTCTAAAGGATGAATAGTTTTGAAATTACATAATCAAAAGATTCTATGAAGTTTTTTTATTAATCTCAATTAAAGAAATAGATGCAAAAGCCTGAATAACACATTAGACTAGAGAGAATCACTTCTCTTTTCTAATAATCACAATTTATGTCTCAAATTAATGATACATCAATACATAATAATACAGTACAATACATCTTATTATCATTTTTGTAGAGGAGTTGTTTACATTACTTCTTATCCATTAAGAATACATCTTCCATAAATATACTCGTACCTTCCTTTGGGCGAGTTTTGAACATTTTCTGAAGAAATCATCACACTATTGTCACGAAATTGATTATTGTCAATTTGTTATCCATTCATGTTGATTCATTAGATAAGAGAATATTATTGTCAATAATTATAATCCATTCATGTGAATCCGTTGTGGTTGTGTATGTCTTGATCCATACAAACTGCGAAGTTAACACTATCAATTTATCACTGGAAAAACGACAAGCGGTCTATTTTAATACAGTTTTTTCTTAATCACTTCGTATTCACTAGGTGAAAATAGACCGCATGTCGTTATTTCAATGATAAATTGATAATTTATTGTATTATTAACTGTTAATTCGTCGCTCCTTGCTCTACAAACGGTAGACAACAATCACTAGCACTGGAATCATAATCACATTTGAACCAATGTCCTCATAACAATCGAAGTATACTATTAGCCATAACAGATGCCATTAGTTGCCATAGGGCAATAATCAGAGGATGTTATCGGACTGGACCCTTCACATCCAGCCCAGCAGACAGCGCAGCTCAGTGCAATGTGAAGAGGCCATTCACTGGCGTATACGGTGCGCCTAATTCAATGAACAACACTCTGAGTAGTCGACTAGAGATGCTCACTGCACAGTGCACAGCAAAGGGAGGCCACTCTATACTCTCACGTCTCATTTCCTCAGTTGACGAAGCTCAGCCTTGCATATATGCGCTTCCCTGCTGCCAAATCGAATCAAGCATTTATGTTGTTGCAGGATGCTGTTGAAGAGTGAGATCTGGCAGTAGACTGGGTTGGAATGCCTGTAAAATAGGTGGAATGCGGGTAACATTGGTTGAAAACTTCGAGCTACCGCGAAGAATGCTCGAAATAGAGATTGAAAAATTGTAACATTCTCAGGCCCGATTTCACCAAAAACCTGGTTTGAGCGACAGTTAGCTCTAAGGCTAGGCGTACACCGGTTAGTCAAGACAAGACAAGACGAAATTAGTCACGTTTAGTCACATTAATTCACATAGTTGCTTAAATTATGAAGCAACACACACCGATTAGTCATTGCATCAATGTGTCATGCTTGCCAAAAAAAGACAAAATCATATTACCACACCTGTTTAAAACCAGACGACAACGAAAACCACGTTTGGAGCGACTTCGTTTGGAGAGAGAGACTAAATTCAAGAGACGATTTGCGTTGTACAAGCTCATCTATATGGCACTCACTCATTCATTCATCATCAGAACTAAAAATCTACTGAACCAAATGCGTTCAAATTTGGCATGCATGTTCAGTTGTACGAGTACCTTCAGACGCGCACTAAGAACGGATTTTGAAACCATCCCAAAGAGCAAATACGCGCAATATTCGCGTTTTCCTAACGATTTTGTGCGTTTTCTCAGCTTTCCGAGAACTAATTGGAAGAAAATGTTGAAATTTGGTACTTAGGATCGTTCAAGGTCTAAAAATATTCTGTTAAAAAGTGTTTGAGATTCTTCCAAAAATTACGCCAGAAATCAGTGTTTTCAATGCATTTTTGCAGATCTTTCAACAACGACTGAACTGAAAATGTTCAAACCTTATACACTTAGGTTTAGCTCAAAATAGGAAATATTAATTATTATTGATTAACATTGTAAATATTGTGAGTTCTGTAAGACTACATGAATGCTCGTATTTTGTAGACGATTTTCCTTCTCCAAACGAGACCATCAACATGTTCATTGAGTGTTGAGAGCCTTCAAAGGTGATCTAGAAGGCAGTGGAAAAAAGAGTCAGTGGCTGGGAAAATCAAGAGCACAGAATAAGGGATGACAGGAACAATCGACTCGCGTTTTTAGGCGCACTTTTTCCCCTTTTACACGCTTTTTCTGTCACTTTCTCACCCTTTTCTCTCTCTCTCTCTTCCATTCTATCCATCCATCCATCCATTTTTCCATCGATCACCTGCAATAGACTGCTGCGTGTTGACGAGCCATAGTTTTCCCTCTTTTTATGGATTGTCTTTTATTTTTACGTCAACTCTTTTGTCTCTCTCACTTCTCCTTTCTATCTCTTTCTCTCTCCTTTAGTATCTCTCACTTTCTCCTCTTTCCTCTGATCTTTCTTTCTAATCTTTTGTTTTTGTATTTCTCTTCCCCCTTTGCTTTCATTGTTGTTTTGATTGCTCTCTTCTCACATACTCACTTCTGTCTTTTATTTTCACGTCAACTCTTTTGTTTCCCTCACTCTTCCTCTCTTTTTCTCTCTCTTTTGTCTTTGTTTATCCTTCTCCTTTTCCTTTCCTTCTTGTTTAGCTTGCTCTCTTCTCACATTCTATACATGTGTTTTATTTTCCCAGCAAATCTTTCTCTTCCTATTCACTACTCTCTCACTCTTTGTTGTTCTCATTTTCTCCTTCACTTTCTCTCCACTTTCTCCCTCTCGTCACGTGGTTCTCTCTTCTCTGTTGTACTACTTTCTTCTCACAGTATTATGCCTTTTTCACCAGTCACGATTGGCACATGCCAATGGAATAAAGTTGTCATAGCTTAATTTCTGAAAGATTTGGGACCGGAATGCTAATTTATCCTTGTAAATTATAATATAAGTGGCATTTTGAGTATTCGGATGTGAAATTATGTTAAGGAAACTTGAAATTGGGCAAGTTGTACTCTCCTTTGTAAATGATCAAATAATTGATTGACCGATTGATTGTTGAAATTATCAATTCCACTATATAAATAAATAAAATAATTTAGTTTCCAATCAAAACAAAATAAATAAAAACAGTATCAAAATACAATGAAGTTTGGAGAAATAAATTTATATGCCACCCCTGAGACAAAGTTGTACGTGGTCAAACTTAGTACTGTAGTAGAAAGGTATCTTGCAGCATACATACAACATACAACATACAGTATCTTGTATGTTGATGTATGAAAGTCTAGAGATCAACAAAAACACTTTCTCAGTAAACACGTAAAGGTTTAAACTAAACACTACCTTTTCCGAAGCTGTGATAACCTTTTGAATAAATTGACTGGAAGTTGTCAAAACCACAAAGGTATTAAAATATCGAGATACCGGTTTTGGTTGCCACCATTCTCAATATCCAGTCTGACAACTTCCAGTCTTTAGCCAGTAAGGATAACCCCTACCACAATATCACCATCACTCCTACACACAAAACAGATAACCGTATGAGGTTAACCAAGTTTGAGGCTGCTGAGAGCAGGTTTGAGGTGGATATCAGTGCTGAGGCAATCTCGTTCGCTTCCTCAGCCGCAATCTGCACTCAGCGGGAAGTCGTGTGTGTGCTAGCAGACATGTCTTGACATGCGATTGAACGCAGCGGGAAGGCAGAGCGGCGGAAGCGCGATTATCGCATGTCGAAACAAGCGGAGGGCTCAGCTCGGATGATGGCAACAGATTGAGTGATCGGGAGAATGAGCGATTTGAGAGTGTTTTGGAAATTCTGAAGCAGGTAAAAGCGATCGGAGATTGAGTGATGGAAAATCCTGGTGTATGGAGAATTTGAGAAGGATTTTTGGATGTACAGAATTTTTTTTCTGAGAATCATGCCCACATAAGGCTTGTGCGTGGGTAATGGGTGGGATGATGATGAGAGATGAATGGACCTACAGCTTCAGGTTGGTTCCGAACCACCTAATGCTTTGAAGATTCTGGAGAAGTGATCAGAGATTGAGAGATGGAGAATAGGGATCAATAGAGAATTTTAGAATGCTTTGTACATTTAGAATCAAGTAAAAGTGATAAGAAATTGAGGGTTGTATTATTTATGAACGTTTCCTTCGCAAGATTTTCTTTTGTAAGACAGAATTTCAGAAATTGGCATCCTCTCGTTGGACATACGGATCAGCTTTGGTAACTTATATTAAAAATTTGTCAACGTTGAGGTTAGCAATAATGACATTCCTGAAAAATGTCAGAAACGAATTTTGAAATATATATAGCAGTGTTGTTGAAGGCTTCATTAATCCTATTAAATATATTAAAAAACTTTTGGCGCATTCCTTTCTACTGTGCTTCCACCACTGCTAGATTCGATGTGTAATCCAGAGGAAACTCAAACAGATACAATAATGCTGTACGATTTCAGCACTGGATGACATCCAATCAATTATTCGCTCTGACTCGCATTGTTGACTCTCACTGCTCCCCAAAACAACGTCCGATGTTGACTCAATGCCACTAGAGTCAAGATGGACTAGTCTGGCAGCTCAAGCCTGATCTAATTAGGCGATTGTGCACTATATTAAAGTCCATTCTGCTACTTAGATTAAATTGTCTTTGGCTATATTAACTAACCACAAATAACTACAAATACAGAGACTGTATAATCAGTGATCTAACTAATTAGTACTATCTAACTAATTGAACTATCTAATTATTACTACGAATTATAACTACAAATATAACTAATCAGTCTATGTAACTACAACTTTAACTCAACAGTAACTGCTACCAAAACTACGAAAATAAGTGACCGCCGAAGCGCCGAGCGACAACAGTTTTAAAATAGAGTAATGATCTGCTATTGTCGTTCAACGGACCATTATTTGAGAGTTTTAAATCGAGCATATTGGCATTTAATTCTTCTTCACTTGAAATTCAACGTTTACTGTTGTAAATATCGTTCAATTGAAGATTTGAATACTGCAATACATAATAAATTGCTAAAATTGCTTCTGTATCAAAAATTATGGACCAATTCGATGATTTCAATGAGAAGTAACTCATTAAGGGCGCCAACTTCCCTAAGTAATTTTCAAAAAATACTCAAGTGTTTTGGAGTTTTTCATACAAATTCTCAAATTGAGTTATTTGCTGTTTGTTATTCTGGTTTATTTTGGTGTGAGTAAGGTGAATGTATGATTAAAATAAACTTTCTTCCAACACTTTGAAAAACATGCGTTATTTATGCACCACTCTGTATAGCCTACTACAATAATAACGAACTGAGATAGAAATGGAAATAACAAATCTATATAGTTACTGTGATACGATTGATAAGCTTGTTGACATAATACCAATCTCAGTCAGTTATCAGACAATTGTAACAGATTTTGGGGCTGGTCAGTTACCGATCACATTAATTTCGACACACTTGTTATCGCGAATGTGATTGGTGAAAGCATTATCACGCGGTGACCAACCAGACACACGCACACACACATGGAATGGTCGGCTAATGAGGTGGGGTGACTTCGCTTGATGAATAGTTGATGAGAGGATTGGACAGAGCTATTCAAATGAAATCCAATACCGTTCATTAATTGCTGTTTGTAATCAGATCCTGGCCGCAATTAAGTGCCGGGGTTTGGCTATATTGCCTACTGCCAGATAGTCCATGTTATTTGAGAGCTGACGGTTTGCATGGCGTTCAATCAATTTGAAATAACAATATTGTTATATCATCTGTATCATTTCAATGAATCAGTTAAATATGAAATACTAATCTCATCTTGTGTTGGCATTCAATAAATAGGCAATTGCAATTAGGGAACAAGCAAATGTCCAGAACCTGGATCTATTCAGGAAAATTGTTCAAATATTGAGGTTATTCCCAAGTTCCCTTTTCCATCGGATTACAATCTAAAATAATACAGTGGTACGTTATAGATTTTTATTTCGAAAGATTAATAAGAAAACCAAACAAACATTTAAATTAACTAACTAAACAAACAACCAAACTAAACTTTTTGAGAATTTCAAAACTATTTTTAAAATAATTAATAATAATTTAAGGAATTATAATAGAAAAGTACAATATTTAAAGAGTCATGCTTAAAGAAAAATAATAATAATAAAGAATTTTTAAAATAATCAAATTGATGGTTTTGAACAGAAAATTTCACTCTTATGGCTAGTTTTCACGATTCAAGTAGACGTTCTGGTTACTGGAGGCAGGTTACTGGTTTATAGGTAAGTAGATAGGCTTCTGGTAACCTGCCTCCAGTAAGTAGAACGTCTACTAGAATCGTGAAACCCAGTCATTAATAAGCTATCTCAGGATAAGAATGAAGTTTTTTATTATTGTTCATAGTCAGAAATGTATTAAATTAAAAATATTATCGATTAAATCACAATAAACTTATAACAGATAACTTACAGTTCTTTCATTCGATCATATCAGTTTAAAACGCATTTTGAAAAGTACAAGTTAGCCCCTGCGCCCACTAAGCAACTGCTATCTGATTTCAGTCAGCAACCCAGCGTTGCCAGATGACTTTGGCTGATAGCCAAATGTCATCTGGCAACATTGGGTTGCTGACTGGAATCAGATAGCAGTTGCGAAGTGGGCGCACGGGCTTAAAAGACTCCCAGACAAACCACCGGCACAAAATATTTTCCAATCTAGTTCACAAAGCTCTAATTCGATTTTTCAATTCTGGCATTTTCAGCTGTTTGTTTGGACAGCACTCCTGTCAGCAAGTGCCTAGCAATTTCGCAAGAAAGCTTTTAATTCATTGTAGCCTATCTCTCTCGCGCTACGCAGTTCCTCGCTGATGCTATCAAATATTCATCGAAAGAAGACGAATTCCAAAATCGGATGAATTATAGATTGAATGGAAATATTTATTTTTGTTTGGGAGCTATCAATCTGGCACACAAATCAACAATGTATACTTCAGTATTATTTGGATAAGATTTTCAAAGACTGGGAACTGTATTGGAACTATATTTGAAAAATAAATTGGAACTATATTGGAACTACAATTGGAACTATATTGGAACTACAATTGAAACTGTATACTTGTAACTACTGGTTGCTTGAAGTAGTATACATAAGTTGTATCCAATATTAACGGTGTTAATTTTTATAATTGATGGAAAATTGGCTTCAATCAACTTTTGTATAACCAGCCCTATTGTGAAATGTTATTGGTTTTGGAATATCGATAATCATTTTTATCAAAGCATTTTCAACTATTTTTATATTACATCAAAACATGTAAAAGTAATATTCACTCTTTTATTTGAGAGCAGGTATTAGCAGTCTGTAACCTTGTTTCTAAATATGATTGAAAGCAATTAGAAACATTGATCGTCTACTCTATAGGAACAATAGAATAAGATTGACCTAAAGCGGCTGTATCCAATGTCAACTATTGGTTAGTAACTAGACATATGATCCATATGGATATCCTTTACTAATATTCCTCCAAAGTACGACAAAGAAACAGATTTCTAGATAACTTTGTTTCTAGCCACGACACCTGATTATTTAAGAATAGAAAGTATTACCCATAGAAAATGGTATGTAAATGGTTTACCACGCTTGAACGCCTTTCACCATCTCTACTTCGAGGTTACATACGACTTATTAAACTTATTCAAGTATTGAAAGTATTTCGATTAAATAGTATTTTTTTTCGTGAAGTAGGCAATATTATCGAATTATTGTGAAAGTGATCGATTGTAATGTATCGCTTGGATTGGACAAACAGCGTCATTGAAGCGATCCTTGTGTCTCTGTGATAAATTCGCACCCTCAAGAGAATCGGTGGTCCATCGATGATAGAATTCTTGTCAGCACAAATGATGGCAATCAGTCACCTATTCGCTACTCGCAAGGGTAGGCTACTTGAATTGGTAGGCTACTTGCAAGTAGCGAATAGGTGATATATATATGTAGCGGCCTGACATCCATCTTGGAGGAGACTGTGGCTATTTTTCAGATGATCACGTGATTAATGCCACCCATGTATCAATGGCTGTATCCTTTTCAGCTTCGTTAGACAGACAAATGTGTTATAGGATGATGGCACATTGTGGTCTGATGGAAGCCCATCACTTCTTATTTTATTTCACCTTCGGTGCGTTCATAATATGGTATCCATGGTAGATGCTGTATTGAGATCAAGAGATACATATTGAATAAAAATATCTATCATTTGTAGATGCTGTTATGTATTGGAACCAAGAGATGCATGTGAGATAAAAAGAAATAATAGGTTATATTCTGGAAGGACCAAGAGATGGACTAGCGCTCATATATGAGATAAAAAGAACTAATTGGTGATTCTTTGAAGGGACCTAGAGAGATACTGGAAGAGATACTTGCGCTCATATGGGGAAGAAATAAAAAAATTGTGCTGTTTTTAAATTATGCAATTTATTTATAAAAAAGTAACACATCATTATTTAATTTAAAAAATAATTTTCAAAATATCTCAAAAGGGAACTATGATGTTCTTCCTCTTTGATAGTGGTCTTTTTGACCTCGACAAATTCACTTTTTTAGTGTTTTATCCGGGTACAATTTTCATTAATTATTTTAGAAAATAATCTACTCAACATGTTGTATATTTAGTATTTTTTCATCATTGATGAAAATGTAATGAGTATTTTAGATCATTCTGCTTGTAAATTCAGACTCAACGTGTATAGCAAGTCCAGACTGTATAATAGCTTACTAGCTATCCGGTTTTTACCCCTAAAATATACGAATTATTAGCCCGTTTCATCGTTACCAATAAATGGGCAATAAACCTCGCGTATCTTGCTCTCCTGTTTAATGAGGGCTTGAACATGAAAATGGTTCAGAAAGAATGTCTCCGATTCACGCTATAACCAAATTAGATATCGGAGAGTGGGAGGAACTGCTGAGGTAGTAGTAGAAAGGGGTGGGGGGCAGGCGGAAGAATGAATGAAGTCTTATCATCCCCCTTCATTCATCAAAACCAGTTGAAATGCAATGCCACTCTTCTCAAATACTGTACTCGAACATCAACTGGGACCAAAATAAATTATTAAGGATGAAGCCCTCTATTGACAATAGAATTCTTTTTCTCGTTTATTGAGGTTTACATTTACATTAAACTTCTTCTGCTATTAGTGTCTAGAATTGTAGTTTATGCAATGTTTGTATTATGAGAGCCTTTAAACGACGAGTGAGATACCGAGGTTAAAATACGAGCCACAACGCCGCGAGCTATTTTAAGGAATCTCAAGAGTCGTTTAAAGGCTAAAATACAACCGTTGCATACACCATTTTATCTACGACCAACAAAAAACAATAATATCTACATTATAAATCTATAAACTAACCTTGATTCAAATGACCATGTTTCAATGTTTACAGTACAGGTTAGGAACTGTTCCGTTCCAGTGTTTTGAAACTGGAAGATATTGAACTATAGAACCGTTTCATAATATACAATCCGTTCCATAAAATCGACATTATGACACAAGTTTCAAATTCCATTTCGAAAAAGCTACTGTTTCGATTTCAATTATGAACCTGTCATGATTGCGTTATAACACGGCCAGAGATAAATGATATTTTCCAGTCAAATATCTCTACATGTTATTGTGATTTCATATTATTTAAAAAAATTGTCTGTTGAATTTTTACTAGCGTTCAATTCTTGTGTATGTAATTGTAGAGAAAAATAGAATTAGATTGAATTCAATTTAATATTGAAAATGCCTATTTGAAAGTTACACCAATGCAACGAATTGAAATTATTTATTTTCATCTATGAAAAGCGCAGTAGTCTTCCTAGTCACTACTGCAATCCACAAGAGAAGGAAAAGTAGGTTTATTTCATCACCCAGTACCTACTGCAATCTACCGGCAGAATACAGAAACGCATCGTTGACCAAACAGGAGAGAGAAGGCGGAGCTTGAAGGTGTGTCTGTAGGCGTGGTCCCACTCTGGTTCTTGTTTGTGTTTGGCCCGATTACCCATTGAATTTCAACCTCCTCTAGTACTTCTACTTCAACTTTTACTTTTCAGCTAGTTTTTGAGAACGAAAAACAACATTGAAAGCGAATTTCAGGACTGTGAAATTTTAAAACTAATTTTTCAGGTCTCTAGCCAATCCATTCTAATGTTAATGCCTAAGCAGTATGCCTACTCAAAAATTATGTTAAATTTCACCTACATTATGAACTTCTTCATAAACGAACTCGTTTTTGAGCTCGCTTTCATGCAGGAACTTACTAAACGTTGACAAATTTACGTGACAGAACTTGAGTTTTTGGCCTAAGCTCGTCTTAACATAATTTGATAAAAACTTGTTTGGACTCAGTTAAATGTTTTTTTTAACATATAAGATTTAATATTATAACGTTTTCAATGAGTTAAACTTGTGACTGTGGGGCTGCTGTAGCACAATCAATGAACCACATTATTGAAGAGTGTCCCTTGCGTTTTTTTTCGGGAGGTATAGCGGGAGTTCACAGTGTAAGTGAGGAATCTGTGGATTGGCTGAAAGA